>JAGQDJ010000048.1:0-340288 GCA_022885665.1 Triops longicaudatus
AAACTTTCATGGGGGCAGTTTGTATGGAACTGCCCCATGGCAGCATTTTCAGGGGGGCATCTGCCCCCACTGCCCCCATGGCTCCGCCGCCCCTGCTGCAGTCAGAACTCGTACGACAATTGAAGTTTCATTATGCGGTAATTCAGAAGTATTTTTCACGAACCGACCTTAAAACTCCCATTTTATGTTCCACTATATGCAAGGTTTATGAATGGATTGACTCTTTTCTTCCTAAATATGCTCTTTTGTTAGTCCGATAAAATTCTGGGTTTCTTTTATTTATTATATTCATGAATATGCCGATCAAAAATAAGTTCCTAATAATTAGGTTTTATTGCCTACAAAAATTGATTTTTTTTACGTGGCAACAGAACTGTTCGTTGAGTTTATTGGAGGCAACTAAAACTCAAAGAATACAAAAATAAGCTCCAGAATAATGACATAATTAAAAAATAAAGTTACACAAATAAAAAATATTAAATACAAAATATAATTAATTAAAATTATCTGCAAAATTAATTGAATCGACAATTTTTATTTGGTACAGACTTTGTTTAGTAACCTAAAGTTTCTATATTTAAATCAGTTTTCTCCCAGTGCGTGCTTCCGTGCACGCTAGAATTAAGGGTTTTGGAAGGGGAAACCACTGAGATCTAATTCTGTCCTTAAGACAGATTAGTTTTTATTAACAGTGCGAAGTCTTTCTCCTTCCAATGAATCTCAAATTGGGACTTCTGGAGATCGAGTGCTTTTCCGCTCCCTAAACGGAGTACTAGTCCGATGTCATTCTCTTCTGTTCTGCCGAGTCTTTGTCTGGTTTTCTATTAACAAACGACGTTTTCTGTAACATCGATAAAACAGAAAAATTTTCACTATTTTTATAGTGTAAGTATCGTTTACGGTGTCCTAGGACTGGTTATTTTTGTCTCTATAAATTATAAAAGAAGTTCAGAATAAGTAACCGAAAAATGCGACAACTTACTCAAGATAATCCCTAGCGTAAAAATGTTCGTTGAGAAAGCTGAATGCGGAATTTAAACTCAGTTGACTGATTTCACATTTTCTCGTTTGATCGAATAAGTTGAGAAATATTAGCACTCGAAACTAGCCTACTGTTTTACGATTTGAAAATTAGTCATAAACTTAAACCGAAATATTTAAATCTCCCTTGAATTTGCCCAAGTCCGGTTAAAAGATTGCTTTGAGGATTACGCCCGCTACAGCGTAATTGTATTACTATTTCTGGTACCAGCGGACATTTATTGCGTTATTTACGTCTCCTGAATATATTGCGTACAAAATTATTTACTAAAGGCAATGGTGCGTGTGTGTAGGATAACCTTTTATACACCGTGTCAGCATTCCGTCCGTAAGCCTGATAACACTTGTTCCAGGGAAGACTTAATGAACGCTTGCATTGCTGGGTATGTGGAACACGTACAATTTCCTGAAAGCTTCGGTGAAATAAGTCCGCAACGAATGGAGTCCGTAAAAGGGAGTCGTCGGTCAATACTGTAACATGTGGCTTTTTGCAATGGTATATACACCGGAGCCAGACTATCCAAAACCCCTTGTTTAGCGTTCTAAGGTTTCTAACACTCAGAAATGTGTATTTTCCTTGAAAGGGTTCACAAAGTAGTCTACACTATCCTGTAATAGTATTAACACAAGATCGATGTCGCTTTAGCGACTGCATAGCCCAACTCTTTCCCGCTTGACTGTCACGAGCTTCATTGAAGCGTTCAGTAGACACGTGAAGCTGAGTGCACAAATAGATTCATGCCAAAAACTCCATCTCTATCATGCAAAACGTTAATTTATCTTCGAGCAATCACCCTCGGCCGGTTTTGACGGAACAACCAGCATGGCCAGCTGAAGGTACTTTGTAAAGGTGTCTAGACGTAAAGTAGTCAGATTAATTTCTCTCTGGACCATTCTTGGAATGAAATGTAGCCTTACCTACGCATTTGAAGCGTTTGCCGTAGTACACGAAAATCACATATACCACAAATCCGAGTAAAATAAATAAAACGGCGTACAGGTAGCCCATGCTCGGACGGGCAATAATTGGTGCGATGACTAAGTACACCGAGATTAGTATGACGAAATAAGGAATGGGCAAAAAAACCTATTTTTTTAAATTAAATAGAAATTATTTGGAGATAAAAACTACGCAGTGGAAAAACTGAGAAAAATCACTTTGAAGGGACGACGAGCATCTGGCCTGGTTTTCCTTAACACTATGCAAACTACCATAGCAAGGCCAAAGAAGATCCACGAAGTGAAGCTGAACAAGTCAACCAGTGAGGAAACATCCCCTGGTAACACCAAAAGGCCAGCAATTATACCCTGGAAAGATCAGTTATTCAAATCTGGGGAAAATGGTCACGTGCGTTAAATAAAGTCTGGAATTACGCTAAATAGCAATGCCGGTGCTGGAGTCACTTTCTCAAGGTGGACGAAAGAGAAGGCTTTGAGGAAATGCCCTTCACGAGCTGACGTGAAACACAATCTACCAGCCGTAAAAGCCACACCGTTGGCTCCACCTAACGTTGATAACGCTACCGCCACCGGTACCAGGAAGCTGGCTTTGCCTAGTACGATATTTCCCCAGTCCTAATATATTAATAAAGCCATTTATTCCAGTTTATTGATTTTATTTATTCCAATAAAATTCGAGTTACTTTCTTTTTGTAGTTAGTATAAACATTAATTTAATATGTTTTTAAAAATTCAAGTAGCAAACCTAAACGGTACTTTAATTAAAATGAACTATTTGAAACATGTTAAACACATACCTATGCTCGCTAGATTAAATGTTAAATTTACAAAAAATATTGTATATTAATAAAATTGATGTTAATTTAAAACTAACAGTGGAATCTCGTTAAAACGAACCTCCTTATAACGGAAAATACTGTTGGGCTTATACGAATTTTTTTTACTATCGGACAATTTTACTGCATATTTATATAGCTCGTGGCACAACGACCGGTTAACTAAACAAAAATTCTCGATATAACGTACACTGGCTGTAACGAACAATTGGATGTTGGAAATAATAGGATATAAAATATAAATTGGATATAAAAGGCTTTGTTGTAACGAAGATTGTAGTATTTTAAAAAACATTTTTTCCCCGATAATCGCTTACATCGGTTATTAGAAAAAAGTAAAATTTTTTTGCGAAAACGATAATCAACGCAGTAAAGAGGAAATTTCTTACTAAATAGGCGTGAAATAGCCTATTACGTTAGTATTAGGAAGCATCTAACCATTAGTCGTGGAGAGATTGCTTGATTGATACTCACGATAGCGACAGCGAAGGAAGACAGAATGGCTTCCGGCGACATGACGGAAAAGTAAGCGACGTTTACGAGCAGGTAGGAAACTATTAGCAAAGGACATGCTGTGAAAATGCATTTAGGCAAGTTCCGGCATGGATCTTGCAGTTCTTCCGTGGCATAATTGAGACTATTCCTATTTATCATATTTTGGGGTTAATTAAAAGTGACAATGGAGAAAGCTAAAATCTTTGGTTTACCAAGCTTCATAAGCGAAGAGAACACTGCACAATGCGGCGGCAAATTCGGTGAAGGATGTACCACTCGTGCTGAACGAATGTTGAAAATACTCAGTGTCGCCACGTAAGACGGTTACTATCCCCCCAATGGACATCATAGCGATTGCCACGAGCTTGCAAATGGTTAGTACAGTCTGGACTCGAGCTGAAAGCTCGACGCTGGTGCAATTGATGAACATGATCCATCCTAATGGCATGATACATTTTCAAAAACGTCGCCCTACTGTACTGAACTTGAGCTTCACCTTTTAGTAATCTATTCTGAGTTTCTCGACTCTCTAAATTTAAAATAAGGGAAGTGAGACTAAAAGCTTACGACTTGGTTTCACACAAAAAAAGTTAAAAGGTAGTGAAATATTAACCATGTCTTGTGGGTAAATCATACTGCCTAATGTCGTACTGTCAAAAAATTAAATTCACGCGAACTTCGTTATTCAACGTTTTTCGGTTGGCCAAACTATAAAATAAAATAAATGATAAGTAAAAAAATCGGCAAACTGAAAAATACCAAGTAGTAGAATAAATTCTCATTATCCCACTGGGAACGGACAAAAATGTTCGGTATAACCGAAAATCGTTGTATCAGACGCTTTTTCGACACATTTGCGTTCCTTGAAGCTTAAAATCCGTCCATAGTATAGCAGATTTGTTTAAATAAAAGGGTTCGGTATGTCGAAATTCTGCTTACTTTACGTTAACATATGTAGTCGTAATATAACGGTTACTTCTGAAACGTTTCGATGTAACGTTAGATCTGCTTCCGGGATAGTAAATCATTATCCTTAATATAAAGGGAAGGATTTATATTTAACGGTCAGTTTCGGGGAATGGTTGCAAGAGGACAGGAGCCATAAATGAGAAACACGTGTTTAATACATTAGAAATAAAAAAAGGCAAAAAAAGAATATAGATAACAAATTGCATATTTGTTTATTGTTATTCTACTGTGAGGCCCTTATAAGACAGTACACTCAAAAACTTCCTGAGTTAATCCCTAATTCCTTACAGAATAAGCATAAAAACCGATCGTTATCGAAGGAACCTTTTTTTCCGAGACGGTTGCCATAATCAGAATGTTTTATGAGTTTTTTTGTTAAATTTATTTCTTTCATCGGCGTGAGCTTTGCTCGTTGCCATACATCGTTTCACTTTAATAGTTGTTGATGTAACAGTTAAAACAATAACAAATATATACATTATTTATGAGAGTAACACTACAGTTTCTACTGCAGTAACGATCGTGGTTAAAGTAAACAAAACTGACTAATACTGGAGACGTGCCATATAGCGTGAAACATCGAAGGTGTATAAGACGCTTATGTTTTTAATTAACGCTAAGACATTTTGGCTCAGAATTGCTTATCCGTAAGGAAAACTCGGTATGTTTACTTACCGATGCACAGCAGCGCCACCAGTCGTATAGCCGTTTGGATTTCTGGGCTATCCGTGTCAGCGTCGACTGCTTGCGCCACAGCTATTAAGGAGTACTTGGAAAAACTTATCGTGATGATGGCCAAGGCTGCAGGTTTCAGTAAAAGAATTTTCACCCAAGAATACAAAAAAGCTGGCACAGGTCCCCAGAAAGGATGTAATGGTCCGAAGCATTCCAAAAAATAAATATACTCCCCGCCTGATTTAGGAATGACGGTGCCCAGTTCCGCGTAAACCAAACCACCTTAGTCAACCGTAAAAAAAAATAATGGCTAAATCAAATTAAAACTAAAATTCAAATTCATTGACAATAAAAAAATAGATTTATGCATACAGAGAAAAATTATAATTCCGCCTACTAGCCAAGCAATTAATGCCATTCCCACGGAACCAGCGCGTTCCAACACATCCGTAGGGGTGATGAAAATGCCCGAACCTTAAAGATAAGCATGAAATTAAAGTACATGAGACTTTATATACAGTAAAACCTCGTTATAACGGAACACCCACGGAGAGGGAGAATTTGTGGCCGATTGTCCGTAATAGCCAGTATTGGCATAAATGCTTTTCATTTCGCCACTTGTAGACTCGTACACAATAGCTGTTATATCCAATATCTGTTATGACGAGGTTTCACTGTACTTTGGAATTTATTTCAGTTACCGATAACTGTTCCTACAATGATCGCGGTGCCACTGAGGTAGGTCAGCCTCCTTTCTAGCTGAAGCCCACCTTTGTCTCCTTTAGCCGTATTTTTGGGTCCATCTCCTTAATATTTAAAATGTGTTAAAATTCGTAATATTAATGTTTAAGAAGATTTTTTAAAAATATTAAGTCTGACCGGCTTCTGCTTCATTTACAAACGCTGGATTGTCCATTCACTTTTTGGGATCGAAACCAAAAAGACCCGTCCGCGGTGACTGACACTTCAAAAGTTCCCGGGAGATTAAATCTTGCAGACAAATTGAATAGCCTCTAATCTTTTATTGGCTTTTATCTCCCAAAAAATCACTAATAGATAAAGAGTCATAAGTCCTACCCCCGTGTCTTTATAAATACAGCGTGTTGCCCGTCTGTCTGTAGTGGTAAAATCCGAAATAGTTTTGTATCCCAGTTATCACTGCGGCTCTTTTATTTCGTATAAATAAGCTACAAAACGTTGACTTGGTTGACGTGAGTGATAATGAGATAAGACACTGGCATATTTTAGGGGAACAATGCAATGGGGTGCATTGTTTACGAAGTGATAATCTTCAGTGCATGCGAAGATTGATTTCATGAAACATGATACGCAAATAAAAACACTGATCATAATAATTTGTACTTTACGAACTTGGATACTGATTTTCAAAGCGTCGCATGTTGTCGTGAACTTTTGCTGCCAGCAACAATTCTTTGGGAGACAAGTGCCAGCCTTTGGGAGGCGGGCTATAGCTGTTTGGTAAGTCGAAATTGAGCTCGGGATGATCGAATCGGTAGAAGGGTATATCCGGATTGCCGTACCGTAAATAAGGCTGATACGTGTTCCCATTGGCCCTGAATGCTGATGCTACAGGAAATGTGCCAGAAACGTTCGCGATAGTAAGTAATTCTAGATGATTTACGTGGAAAAATTACCGTAGAAGGCTATCCATATGAGCGTAACAGCTCCTAATGTGACGAATAAACAGCCAAACCCTACTGATATCGGATTGATGATCAAAGTACTTCCTACCATCTCCCTCACAAGCCTCCTCGGGAAGTCAGTAGCGCTCTCGAAGGTCGATATCTGGTTTGGGGGTCCAGAAAGCTCATTAGAACTTATGATAGTTTAGCATAGATACGCGAAACGTATGTTAAGTGTGGATTGAGGAATAGTCAATTAATAGCTGTACATAACAGACAAATAGCTAATTAGCAATTTTTCGAAGATAATATTATTCATAGAAAGTAATTGGTTGTATCCTATGTAATAATACAATTTAATAGTAATAGAGGGCAATTGGTTGCATTCTAAAATCACTATAATAGGCAACGATGGAAGTTCATTGAGTACAACCCCTAGCATAAATGAAAAAGGCTGTGAGCGTGATTCGTTTTACGTAAAATCAACATTGCTTGTACCACTCAGCCTGACCAAAATATGTCTCTTAGTTTTAATCCGATAAATAAATATTTGCCTTACAGAGTGGATGGGTGTTTCGGTTAGAGAAAATCCTGGACTTAACGTATTAACATCCGGCTAGAAAAGAAAACGCCTACTAAATTCTATTATCATTGTCGAGGTTTGATGTATGAATGCTGCATACAGAATGCGAGAGGTCAATCAAGGGCATTGCAGTAAATTCCTTACACAGTTGACATCACTTGTTTGTCGTAGCGTGTTGATAAAGCATAAGTTAATCAAACAAAATATCTTGAGTCAGTCAAAAGTCTGAGTCGACTAATCAAATTAATTGTTAGATCCAAGCTTGTTGCCCTTTGCTTGGCATCATTATCTATATTTTTAAGTAAATACTCTTGTCGTAAACAAGAACAATAAACATGTATATGGTCATACACAGTACAATTTATATGGTCAATTAAGTGTCTCGAGACTATTGCGTCTTGGTTGATCAACGGAACCAATCTACACCATGAGTGTGGGGCGTTTTAGAGGTAAAAATTAACCGGCTTTTCACGCGCGAAGTTGGCGAACCTCGTATTTGTTGGATAGTCCTTTCGTCGATGATTAGAGACAAACCAGCGTAGTGAAGCTAAACTATATCTTTGTGCCACATTTCCTTTCAGCTTTGACGATTTTTCGTTCAGAAAAGCAGAAATTTATCTACTTATTTATCTCAAGCTTTTCTTTTTTTTTAAAAAAAAAAAAAACTTTTATACAGTTTGTAAACTACGGTCGAATTTTTTCTGTTTTTTATTGTACGAAACGCGGAAATCAAGCACATTTTGTAGGTTTGATTTTTTTTATTCTAAAAGGAAAAGAAAAGTGAAATCAGTCAGGTAATTTTTGTAATGTCTGAAGTGAGAGTTTCAACATATTAAAAAAAAAAACACGCGGAAGTTGTGTATATTGGGGCCTTAAAATGCAACGATGGAATATGTTTTTGGACTAATGAAAGTCACTTCTCTGAAACCAAAGGGACTACGTTGATTTCGTTTGTGTTAAAAAGAAGCCATAAAAAAGGCGACAGAGAAACTGGGGAGAAAAAGCAACTGAGCGAGTGAAGATTGTGTGTCAGTGACGAATACAGATTCCATTGACTACCTCAACCTTAGTCTTTATGTTTCCTAACAAGATCAGGGCCCTGTGAAAAACTACGTCATTGCAAAGCCCAACCAACTGTTAGTGACGTGACAATATCCTTTAAAAAAAAAAAAAAAGCTAAGAGGACAGGGAGACTACTGCTTGCTTACAAGTCTATTGTTGGCTGGTACCGCCCAGAAAATGGTAATTGGTCGGCTATGCAACCTCTAGTTAACCTCCCCTCGAAACAGGAAACAAGACAGAAGCATGTCATCTACTCCAAATAAATTTCCATGATTGAAAGACTAACGTTTTACTGGCAACAAAATGGCATTTGCAGCTGGCCCTTTTTTGTCTGAATACGGTTATCTCGTTTTACCGACGATACATCGGCATAAGACTGGGAGATAAGGTCCGTTCGGAGTCCCTATTATTTTCTGTAAGGGTAAAGCGAGTACCGTTAGAAAAGGTAAAAACTTTCGGTTTTACAACTGAAACTTTCAGGTATATAACGAAGTCTTTTAAAGATTGACTGCAGACTATTAGGCTGGTAGGATTCGCCCTCAGTGATTGTTAAGACGACACGGGCTTTCGAGAAAGTCGCTAAGTATGTAACAGGTTAAGACGTCTTTATGAGACAAGTGTGAGCGTCCCTTCCTATAAAGATTTTATCGAACATACCAGTTTTTCGAAGTTATCTTTTTTTGTGTAGGTTTAAATTCCTTAAATGGTAGAAATAACGTGTGATTTGCCATAGAATTTGGGGTAGTTTTTTTTAACTAGTACTAAAACGTCAGAAATTTAGTAAGTTCTTTGAACAAGAACTTCTGTAGGCTGAAGATACGTACTGGTAATCGTAAATACTTCTTAATCAACTCTTCCACAATCTGCCACGCTCTCAATTCAAATGTTAACAAGGTATTTGGGTTTAAAGCAATCGAGATTTTAATTGCACAGTAAATAGCTGCGTTTCGTATAGATCTATGAGTTTTTTCTCTGTACTTGAATTAATGAGTTACGTGGAGAATCTCCATGATAGTAAGGTATATTAGAACTCTAATTGTGTCAGCTGAACCTTTTCAAAGCTTACGAACGTAGTGACACGAACAAAGACCCTGATAGTGAGGGCCGTTGAATGCAACGACAAACTTAAATTTAAATAATTTTAAATAATAATTAAAGAATGTATAATTAATAATGAAAATAATTTATAATTAATAATGAAAATAATTTATAATTAAGAATGAAAATAATCTATAATTAATAATGAAAATAATTTAGAAAAATATTTAAAATAATCTAAATAAATTCACATTAAAATACCCACTGTTACTTTATCATTAAGATGATTCCTCAATAACTATTTTTTACACTTTCGTGTTATTTCAATCAAGATTTTGCCTTCAAGCTTATTTTTAGTAAAAAAAAATTGACTTCAGTAGTATTTAGAAATGTCTTTTAAGTTTGTGTATAAGGAGATAAGGGAGATTAAAAGGTAGTTAGACTTACGTTTTTCCAGTGATTTGAAGTAGTATCCGACTGAACAAGCGCAATAGCCGGTACAACTAGGGCAATGGACGTCAATAGCATCAAGTAAAACTTGGGCAGCTTCATTTTTCACAATTTCACGGGTCACAAAAAGAGTAACGCACCTGACGTAAAAGATTTCCGATGGCGACTGCCACGGAAAAGACGTCGTGGAAAACTTATAGGACCCAGGAAACCGTAACCGACAATCTAACCTCTCCAGGTCTCATGCAATTGTTTGCGTCACGTTCAGTGTAAGGGTTAAGCTTCATGCATATGCATAGGCCAAGATCAATTTTGCTTGCAAATTTCGGGTTGTAACAGTCCAAAATTGCGGAAAATGTATTCCAGATGTTGAGTTCAATTACTGGTTTCGGAATTGCAAGTGGTTTCGCCAAAATTGAACATCAATAGCTTCTTATATGGCTTCGGTTACTGAAGACAGAATGAAACAATTTCTGAACTTTTTTTAAATCACTATGTTAGTGAACTGAGTCATTAAGTTTGGGGTTTCGTTGCATTGGAAGTTTTCTTTTATTTCAGCGGAGGATGGAAAAGGCATCTGTGAGGTGTTTTTAGGCCTACCTGTGCGATAGTTGTAATCTGGTAATGAGGGTAGTTAGACCGGTTTGGAGTACAAAAAGTGCCGAATTGTCAAAGAGAGAAGCATAACGAAAGGAACTGAATGGATATCCAGTATTTTTATATTGCCAAGAATTTCCTCTTACTTACTCTAATTTCTTGCTTTGGTAAAGCGTAATCGGAGAGCAAGTATCCAATGCGGGCATACTTGTAATTATAGCGTACCATACCGTCAAACAGGGTGATTTGGAACACACGGGGTAGCTTTGAAACTTTCTTGGGGAATATTAGGCCTTTTATTGCTCAAGAGACTTTTTGGCACATTTTCAGTATCTCCGAATTGTACTACCAAACGATAATTATGACAACTAGAAGCTCCGCTTCTTTTCAGAAAGATACTACAATGAACGCAGTTTTTACCTTGTACAATGGAATAAATTCATAGCCTCTCGTCTCTGCGAATTCGATGTTTAAAGTTACCCAGCAAGCTGTGAACCTTTTCCTGTGTTATAACTTACGGCTTTTCTGAAGCTAGTGAGAAAAGGTCGGATTCAGGGAAAACGCTACTTGCGGAGAAAAATGCGTAAAAAAATAAACTAAAACCGAAGTTCCCTCAAGCTGAAAATAATATGGACTTATATGACTAAAGCAGTAGTGTTGAAATCGTAAGAAGTGCAACCAAGTGCAAATGTGAAAACGAATATTAGGTTTAACGCGTTAGGACATCTTTTTCTGACGATCTCTTATCGTTCACATGTTTTTCTTAAATCTAGAAAAAAACTGGAAAATAATAAAAAGGTGGGGAAAAGTGTTATGTTTTCTGGAAAAAATATTATTTTTTTCTTAAATATTTTATTTCTGAGTTTTGTTGTACAATCACTTCCAGGTGTTCAAAGTTGTACCGGGTAGCTTTGAACACCGCGAAGAAATATTCCCAGAATTTAACAGTGAAGTCGAAGTAGGCTCGTATCATTATGTAGAATAATTTTGCTACCGAATCAAAACTATTTGTTTTGGGTTTACTCAGAATTCAGGAAGCGTAGAAGATAAAAAGGAAAAAAGGCGTTCTTCCGTTAAAAAAAGTACCTTACCTATCTTACCGGTTAACTTACCTATTCTAAAAGCTTAACTAGCTTAACCAACCAAATGAAAATACCTTGTTGAATAAATAAAATTTTCCTTGAGGCTTGAGAAACGTATCAAAAAGTAATTCTTCATCTTTTAGCGGTATTATGCTCAAAAGGAACTCTTAGAGTTTTTTTTTCTTATTTCTCATGTACTGTTATTTCTTAAAAGAAAATGATTTCTGATTTTTATACTCGAGTTCACATGAATATTTAATTTTTTATGCGAACTTATTACCTTCTTTTCACTTTTTTAAATCTGTTTTCTCCCTTACCTAACAAATAAAATTAATTCTTGCATTATTATTCATGTTGTGGAAAATTCAAAAAATTCCAGGAGTAGATTACGTCATCTACGTAATTCCGTTACCGTTGTCAACATTCATTTCCGTAAATTGACCTGTTAGCAGGAAACTGGGGTGGGCCTAATTATGAATTTAAAGTACAAGATGGCTATCTTAATAATCCTTCCTATATTTGCGTATAATTTATTATGCTTATACAAACATGTATAACATGACATGCGGGGTCGTCGGTATGTGACTGTTTCCCCCTTTTTTTAACCAACATTATGTAAAATATTCTTGAAAACTTGAGTGAAGAATTCATTTCGAAAATAATTTTAATTTCTCAATGATTCTACATTTCTGCATTCTCAATTATTTCTAATTCCTAAGTGATTCTACATTTATTTTTACCTTTTTTCTCATATATTTTTTATCTCACATCATTAGATTTTACAAATCTTCAGTTGTCTTACTTTTTCACAACTCGATGAAAAGAAAAGAAGAAATATATTTTTTATGTTACTACCCTTTTTAGCTCGCAAAATACATCCCAACAATCATTTTAGCCACCATCCCCCTTCCCTACGCTTGTCAGCCAATCACATTTGAGCGCCATCTGTCTCATTTCCGCTTCCATTACCGGTTGAACGCCTTTCTCATCCGTTGCTTTTCCTGAAGAAATAAAAAGCGACCGTTTTGTATTTACACCTTTATTTAGCTAATCAATTCTGGATCCTTCACGAAGTCATTTCACGCACTCAAATCCCCGTGCCCCACGACACTAAGCTTTGACTGAAATGGAAAAGCCTGCCCGACCTGTCACCATTTGTTGAGTTAGGAGATAAATCACCCTTTTCCCGCACGATCCCGGGCTGGCTCTTATAGCTGAGCTCGTGCGTTAATTTGTCTCACTCGGGACGTCTCGTAATGACTTTCAGTGTTCTTCAAAAGCTTTTCCCCCGAGATGGTTGTAAAAAGAAAGAAAAAAAGCCTCTTAGGATCATGATGTTCGAAATCACCTGCGTTAATAAGCCGTAACAACAATGGGCAGTGAAGATCATGTGGTCCCCCTTGTGTATTATTATATGAATGAACAAATAAGGAGGGTTAGGGAAGGGGGACGGGCATAACACCTTGTGTGTGTGACATCCCTAATAACAACTAATTTTTGAGCTGTTAACCCGATAAATGGAGAATAGACATGCGGGGGCACACATGGAGGGTAACAACAGGGTCTGTTTAGAACAGCTTTTGTGATGAGCTAATACGCACCATGCCCGTCTCGTGGGTAACGCCTCTTCTTAAAGTGTTTGCTCGATGATTAACTGGTGCACGGATCCATGCCGAGTCTGCGCACTCTGGGTAAGTATGGGACTTGCTGAGTAATCAGTAGATTCACGATGGTCGCCTATTTTGATCTGCAGCGTGGCCGAATTGCTCCGGAAAGTTCTGAGGGCATGATTACTGCCCCAGGCAGAGCCTCCGCCAGTGGTTGCGTTAGTTGTCCCAGACTCGGGGAAGTTGTCATAAAAGCGACATCTTTTGCATGGTCCCACTTGGCAACAACACAAGGCGGGGCATTTATTGGTGAGGATTTTCCGGAACGACTCCCGGAACTCGACATTAAAGATGGAATAAATGATGGGATTAAACGAACTGTTGGACCAACCCAACCACGTGAGGATTTTGAAGGTAATGGGCGGAATGCAAGTCTTACAAAACGCGGCAACGATATTGATGCAAAAGAACGGCACCCAACAGATGAGAAAGACACCCATAATAATGCCCAGGGTGAGGGCTGCTTTGTGGTCCGAGACGTGACACGGGGTGGCAGTAGTGACGCAAGGGCGTGGGTCACCTTCTAGCACGCCGAGCGTCAACGGCCGCGTTGTAGCACGAATGTGCTTCACGTGTTTCTTGGCATAGAAGAAGAGGCGGGAATAAATGGCAAGCATGACCAGGCAGGGCAAGTAGAAACTGATGGATGACGAAACAATGGCATACAAGGGTGTCAAATCCAGGGCACAGTATTGCAACTCGGGCTCCACTTTCTCAGTGTCCACGTCGAGAGGTTGCTCCGGTTTATGGAGACCCAGGGAGACGGGGAAGAAGGAAATAAAGCCGGCCAAGAACCAGATCCCAGCAATGGAAGTGTAAATGATTTTTTTCGTCATCCAGCGACCGTATCTCAAAGGGTCTTTAATATGGATGTACCTGTGATGCAATGGACAAAGGCAAAAGAGAAAAAAATGAGACAAGATAGACGTGTGTTATTTAAGAAAAAAAAGCAGGTTGCCGTGATATTGTTTTTCGATAAAAAAATACGTAGGTTGGGTACTGTTTGAAAAATGCAGTAAAGATTGTCAAGCTTGTATGTTTAACTGCACTATAACAACAGTGTCGGTAACAAACCAGTTACCTGGGTAAATATTTATTGTTATATAGGCCTAGTGTAATTGTGCTCGAATTTGTATTAACGTAACAGCTACTACGAGGAAATTTGGGGGAGTAAAATATCCAGCGTTATGTTACGAGGGTAAAGCAAGGACAAACTTTTTTTTTTTTTTTTTTTTTTTTTTTAGTTTCAGTGATGAGGAAACTGACCACCATGGTGACGATATGACAAGCACCATTCGGGTTCTGCGAAGCCGTATTGAAGCTGTGATGTCTTGAGACAGAATGCTGAAAGAAATTGAATTATTACGTTGTCAGCAGGTTCTCCGGTGATGAATTTCTGAGATTCAGGAGGCAGAATTTCTATGGTAATTATTTCGGGGCATTGAGCTGAAAATCGCATTAGCGATTATCGATACATGTAATTTTCGTTGGGGCTTGTTGTCAATTTGTGTAGAATTCTTTGTTCAGACTGATTCCTCAATCAACCAATACAGGTCGTCCTTGGTTTGTCTCTTTAGAATCGAACCTTTCACTTTTCTCACGCACAATATGGATTTATCTCAAAATGGCTTGATGCTTACATATAAATAATCTCAGATGAAAAATAAAGCGCAAATATTCAATACTTGGAAAGCTAAAATTATTTAGGATTGAAGTGTCCACTAATTTTTTTCCTCTCTTTTTTTCCTCTCTGAGGTGAAGGAATAATAATTATTAGCTAAAGTTGACTTGTATAAATGCGACGTACACTTGCACAGTTTTCCGGTATAGCCCTGTTTTCTTGAGTCAAAGAATATATGTGAATTACTTGGCCGTAGTATTCGAGGGACGTGATAGCTCCGACAACATATTCAGGAAACTTGCTACAGGCTTATCGATATCTGTCAATCTGTCCAACATTTACTCCAGATCGAAAATACGTTGTGAATGAATGCAAGAAAGCGGAAAACGTCGATGCCAACTTATATTGGTAACTTCCTGGCTAGAGCTGTGCAAGGTATAGGCGTAATACACAGTAAACATCGACTATTTTCGTTCTCGTCATCGAGCTTACCAATTTCCTTCAGCTGATTCCTAATATACTTTCGATCTGGGTTGTATCGCTCAAATTCGAAACCATCTACTGGAATTTCTTGCTTTTGTCTTCTCTTAACGAAAGGTGACATCTAAAGCTTGCATGTGATACTTCTTTATGAGTTCAAGATATTCTTCTCACTAGGCGTGAGTTGAGTCTTACAAACCACAATCAAAATACAAACCTTATCTTCGAAATAGCGTGGATGAAAATTTTTCAATGCGTTTTTAATCTTTACTAAACTATCTGGGATATTGTAGACGTCTAACGATACCTTATTTACGTTAATCTTTTTTTTTCCTAACGAAATTGCTTACAGTAAATTTAAGAGACACCCTTCTCACCGGGCTTAGATTGTTCCATTTGCCTAAATACACATGTTTAGACCTTTCCTTTACTGCTTAGGATCAAATTATGGACGCCGGATATTACGCATGGAAAGAGCCATGGAACGGAAAAGAAACTTAGTGTAAGATTATATAAGTATACCAAAACTTTTCATTTGCTATTAGCTACCAGTTCATTGACAAGGTTTTTCACCCCAAAGTTCTAACTGAAACATCAAAGCTGTATTTTCAACAAGATTTATGCTAACAGTTATTCGTATGTCGCCGTCTTTTCTTCTCTATTAAAAACAGAAACGCTTCCTTCTCTACATCGCAACTTCCCAAAACACAGTTGTATGCTTTTGAAGTGCGCGGTCTGCCTTGCAAGCGATTGGTTCGAGTCCCTTCACCTTCTTAATGAAGATAAATCAGCCTCCAAGAGGCCTAATTAGACTTCTGTAGTTTACTCAGTAAACTTTTATCTACTCACCGCAGTACATCGTTGTTCACATTTTAGGGTAACTAATTTCCTTTTTGGTGGCCAAAGCAATGTAAGTCGCTTAGTGTGAATAAGGTATTTCTTAATATCCTTGAAACAGAAGAGCAAAGCCGCTTAGGTGAAAAACTCGTAAAACCGTTAGAGCTATTTCCGAAAAAAAAACGGAATGATCATACCTGTCTAATGAAATAGCGCAGAGGTTGAGTATCGAGGCTGTGCAACACATGACGTCACATGCCACCCAAGCGTCGCACAATTGCGGTCCGAATGCCCAACTGCCCGTTAAATCATTGGCCACGGCAAAAACCATGACAAGACACCCGACGAGTAGATCCGAAATGGCCAACGATACAATAAATAGATTACCGATTTTTCGCAGGCTCCGGTCCGTGTAGATGGCGACACATACCAGCAAGTTGCCGGCGACAGATAAGAAAATTATGGCTGCCAGAAATAATCCTTGACGAGTCAAAGGGACAAAAATAGTTGGTAAGAGCCAGTAAGGTAGAAATAAGAGAAGCAGTAGGTAATAAAAAAAAGAAACGAAAAGCGGTCAGAAAAGATCAGGTTGTAAGAAATTGGATCTATTGATTTGACTTGTCAAAAGTTTACCTATGAAGCATAGGGCGATGTCGGATAAAGTGGTGGAATTGATGTAAGAATCCGTTCGGTTGAAAGACTCGCTTGGCCAAGGATCGTCCCCATCCTGCAACACAAACATTCATATCCCTATCTTAATACATAGCCGTAGGCGGGTGGATACGACAAGACGAACATTGATTATATTTTTTCTCTTCGACATTTCTACTCGGGGGAAAAATAGTCCGGATCATAAAGTACGCACACCTGGTGCATGACAAGTACTGCTTTTGTCATTCAAAGTCAAAAGGTCGTGTTACGGCACTATTGTACTAGATTGCTTGTCTGAACACGAAGCTTCTATTTTTCTCTGGAAAATATTCGCGTTCAAGCAGGCTTCGGTTCATCACGGGAAGGAATTCAGGGCCAAATTACCTATAGACTTGCTTGTCTATTCAAAGATAGTACGGAAAAAGGCTTTAAACGAATTCGGCGCTACTCTCTTCCAATTTAGGCTGTAGCATACTGTAGAAAAAAATAAAAATGTACAAAAAGCATAACGTAAATAGCTAAAATAGAGTATGATTTAATCTCACTTCAGTAGGAAATCTTACTACGTAGTAATTTATCACCTTGTTCCTCAGGACTGTAATTCAATACAATGCACGCTAACATTTGACATTGTCTTTTGTTTTTCTTCTCCAACTGCAAATGTCTAGTCTACAGTTGTGTAGAAAAAAGGATCTCTTTTATTACTTCCTGACATGCAAGGCCGTGTTAGGAATGTCTGACTACGATGCTTGCGTGTGAGACAGTTATTGCGTTTTTTCACTTCGGTGATTTATTGACCAATTTAGGCCTAGCAGCGCGATTACTGGACAACAGAGTGTCTACCGGTAAATTTGACTACGGTGTTTTTAATCAACAAGACGAACGACGCCCAAGCTTGCCTACGTTTATTGACTGTTAATTTAGTTAATCAACAAAGATATACGCACCGTAAAGCAATACCAAAATTTACCTATAGTAAGCTTAAGAAAGTATTTTTATGAGCTCCAGTAAGTAATTGATTCCTATGCATAACAGAGCAATGTATTGTTCGAACCACCTGTTATGTTCCCGGTGTTGTCATATGTCAACAGCAACACCCATTTTTGTATTATTTTCTGGCGTGTTTTTTGAAGGAGTTATTTGTGATGTGTTAATAGGAATTGTGCGTGACCTTTTTAATTTTTCTCTGCTCACTATAGGGAATGTTTGATCTACAGCAACAAAGAAACAACCAAGGTCCAGTCAATCCCGTGTTCTTTTTTGGACGTGTTGCCAAGATGAGCGTAATTTGTTGTGATCCCCTTGTTCGTGTCACATCGTTAGGGTTTTGTCTCCCTCTCTTTCCTCTCTTTCCTCTCTTTTCTTGAAGAGGAAGCAAGATGATTCGGGTGGCACATAGCCAAAAACCAACCCGTCCTAGCCAGGATAGGAAAATTATAATGGAGAGTCTGTGCTGCGTTGCAAACTGCGAGCAAATAGAAAAAGATTGAGAAAACTGACCGTTGGCATTGGCCGTCAGCTGATCTTGTTCTTTTTTCTCCAGTTGTTACTGTTGCTGTCGAATATAATAATTGTTGCTGTCACCAATATAATAATGTATAATTATTATATAATAGGTGCTACTTTGCAGATAAGAAAAAAGGATTCGAGAAAAATAAGGACGAAAAGACGCGCATATATTCAACAACTATACGAAATAATTATGGTAGTATTTGTAGGAGAAAAAAGCGAAGTGCATAAAATTAGCAGAAAATCTTGAAACTAAAGATTAATGAAATAAATCTAGTTATAAGTTAAGCGGAAACTGTGAAGCTTTAAAAGAAGATAAACTGAATCTTTTTGGTTGTCGCCATGTTTTATATACTTTGCCTACTCGAGTCTGTTGAATTACCGTATTACGTCTGCTTTAACATGAGCATTCTTGAATCTAAATAGCATTTTGAATATAAAACCTTCGTAACTAAGCGACACACTATTTTTCTAGCTTGTTTGGACTTGTCTTTTACATTCGTCATGTATTATGAATGAAGGAGTACATTACAATGATGCTTTGACCGATTAATGGAAGCATTAAACAGTACACGTTCATTGCCAATGGCTGTTTGGACAATGGCGAAATCACTTTCTACAAGAGATGAAAACATTTTTTTAATAGCACAGCTTTCTTCATGGACCTCAAGTAAATTTAACAAGATCTGGCAATGCTGTAGCCAGGACCGGTTGGCATTTGTTTATATACATTCGGGTGTCATGCTGGACGCCCTACAAAGCAGCCATTCCTATCAAGCTGCGTAGAATTTTGGGGGGATACAAGCAGCGTGTTGACGTGAAAGGATACGGGATATGCTCCATTGGCGCACACTGACACACCAAGTATTCTCAGCTAAACAAAAGGCACATGAGAGATTTGTATACTAACCTTCACGTCAATGATAATGGGGACGGACGACGTCATCACTTCGCAATCATGCTGCTCTGAAAATAAAAATAAGACCAAAGAAGTTAGTTTATTCTTTTAGCGCTTAAATGTCAGATATATCACCGCTTAAAGCCCTGTGTATCTGAAGATTACTGGGTTTTATTCTATAAACTAGTCTAAATTCGTGCACTTAGCTGGAGAAAATTATGTTACTTGTTCCAAAATAAATAAATAAACGATTTATTTATTGTATTGCAAAATATTACTTTATGCCGAAGCCTGGGCTCAAATAAATTCATATAAATGACACATGTGGTAACTCGGCATAATATCCACGATTAATAATGGATCCTTATGTTTAAGTTGGTAAAATATTTTTGGGAAAATCAATGTTCCGAGGGTGCTGGCTGCGTTTGGCTGAATAGAGATTTGTTGTAAGGAAACATTCAGTTCATAGATAACACCAGTATTTCTGTATTGAACAGCTGCTTCGGCGGCACAGAGGCTTATTGAAACTCATGAGCAGTCTCCTGATGGAAAAGTAATTCTGGATCAATTTGATTCAGGTCTTAGGACATTTGAGACCGTCGAGAAACTTCTTTACGTGGGCTTAAAAATACGCATAAAATAAATTACTAGAAAAAAAAAAACGAAATGTAAAGACAATATATATATATAAGGCAAGAGCCTCAAAAATACTTCCCAAGATATTGTGAAAAAAGTGTCCACAATCCAGCAAAGCAATATCGTGATGGATATTTCTAATACTGCATTCAATATTTCCGCAAAAATTATTTTTTTATAATTTTAATACTATTTTATTTTATTTCAATACTATTTTAATACAAATACTAAAATCGATTTTTATACGATTATAATTAGTTTACCATTATAATAAACTTCGTGGAATTAGTACGATTATACTAGCTACTGCGGAAAACTTTTAACTAAGAGCTGGCTTAACTAAACACAGATTTATAGCTTACAAAAAACGATCATCTGGAGGCACAACAGATGACTGGTTTACAGCAATAAATATTACGAAAACATCACTCCTGGCCCCAACTGTTCTTTGCAATACGTTACACGTTTGTTCCGGGTGTTTTTTTTTTCGTTGAATTAATGGGGTAGAAAGCGTTTAAGCGTTCTGCTTTTTACACAATTCTTGAAGATTTTTCGAAATGTTCGCAACTCTTAGGGTTTTTTTATTATTACTTTCATCGGTGTGAGCTTTGCTCGTTGCCGTACATCGTTTCACTTTAATAGATGTTGATGTAACATTTAAAACAATAACAAATATATACATTATGTCACATAATAGTAGGCTTATTATGGACTTTCGTTCGGTAATTTACAGCACTTATATACATTTGACTTGAATGGGAATAAAAGGGGGGAGAGGAGCTGCCTGTATAAAGGAGCGTGGTGTTACTTAAGGTCTTTTGCCGACATAGCGAAATCTTTGACAGCGTGAAAGGCTTTGGGATTTGTTAGAATATTTTGGATGTTGAAATGGAGTCTGATGTGGGCAAGGGATCTGAGTAGTAGCGCTCTTTGCTTGTTGAGTTTTTCGCAATGGAAAAAGAGGTGGCCTAATTCTTGTCTTGGTCTATCGCGGCAGCTGCAGTACGGGTCGTCCGCTTTTTTTATTCTATACAGGTAAGCTTTGGTTGGGAAGTGTGTCGTACGCAGTTGAATAATTGACGAAATCATTTTTCTGGGCAGCGGCAGTTTGCAGATTGGTCGTGTTGAAGGTGTTGTTCATCCCATTGTTTTATCCAGATATCCTTCACCAGTTTGTCAGTGCTTAGGGTATTTGTCTATAATGTTACATAACTGTGAAGTAATCCTGAAATACGCGTTATGTGCATCGCGAGTCATCAACGTTCTTTGTTAATCTTAGAAATCAATCAAATTGGTCTTTGTATTTTTTTCAGAAATGATGCTCTGGCTATAATTGTTAGTATAGCCGATAGTATAAACGATGCTCCGTAACAAGGAAAAAAAAGCGTATGAACAGCTCAGTAGTTTCACTAACCGGGGCAAAACAACCTCATTAAAAGCGCACAAGTCACGCCCACATTTTTTTCTGTTTCCGAATACTTATTAACTCTTATTTTTTTCTAAATTTTCTGACAGTGCTTAGTTTTCGTGAACGACGTAAGGGCTTACAACACACAATGGCCTGTCTTCCTTCTAAAAGTGGACTCATACTATGTTCTAATAATTGGTTGTATGTTGCTTTAACATACTCTCCATACAAAAGCAACAGGTTTTTGACTTAAGGTCTGTAAATAACGTTTTCAAACTTAAAGAAATTATGTCCATATTACCGTGAAATTCTTGGCATAACTTAGCAAATACCGTATGAGAAAGCTGATATTTCTGGCAGAGTTCATGGAGATGACAAATGTGTTAGATTTCGTGGACATATCCCTGAAAAGCTTGACAACACGTCTCCCGTCTTTGTCCTTTTATTTTCTTTGTACATTTTTTTTCTCGTGTATGTGTGCATGGGGACAATGGGCTTGTGTCAGTCCTCCGTGAGTACGCGAAGGATTTTGACAGAAATACTCTACCGCATTGGAGTGCGCGTGTTTTTTTTCAGATCTTACATTGTATGATTATTTCCTTTCCCCAAAGCAAACAGCGTCTTCAGAAAACGAATTATTAGAATTTACCGGATATTTGAAGGAGTGCGGCAGTGCATGAAGAGGCTTTGAAGGAATTGCTCTTACATTACACGTAATATTAATAAATACAGTACTTGTAGTACAGTACTGTATATATATTTTTTCACTATTTACAAAATCGATATGCATATTGATAATGATGCACTGGAAAAAGTACATGAGCAAAAAAGTTTTTTTTTTTAAAAGATGGAAGAAATACAATTATGGACGATGCTATTAGAGTAACAATGAACATTGTCAAGCGGTAGTGTGTTTTTGCGAAATATCAGATTATAGACATACGAAAGGCAAATTTTACAATAAATAATAATAAAAACAGCAGAAAAAAATCACAAGGAAACATTTAATAGAAAAGCTATCATTAGTGGAATAATTGATTTTGCAATTCAAAACAAAGTGTGTTTTGATGTGATATAAATTTTGAAGACTATATATGTTTATTGTTTGGTTCGTAACCCCTGTTTGAATGAAACATGCACTGGCGTGTTAGCTTGTTGTGTTCAGCTTCAGGTAACCTGATGAACAATCTCGTGATTAATTTCTTAATTATTGCACATAGAAATGTCTTAATTAGGTAAGATATTGCAATAGTTCCTCACGTTCAACGTCATGTTTCCTTGAATTCGTGAAGCAGTTCCAGGTAACAGTTGTGAAAATGTAGCTCAAGAGACGCCGAGTACAAACGGGAGACTATCGACGATCATCTCCTTGGCAGTGGCACCGAGTTGAATGCTCAATGCGTAGTAAAAATAGCATAGTAATAAAATAGCATACCATTTTATCTCTCATAATTTCCGTTGTTCCGTTTCAGATCCACTCACCCAAAGCAAATTTAATAGTGCATCCCTTTTGTGTAACTTTTTCCTTTTCTCGTACACTTTTTTTCAACAAATCAAGCTTCGAAAGATTTGCCGCATGAACGAAGAGATGCCATGAACAGAAAATGTATCGGCTCACAAATGCTAAATGATTCTATATTCTTTATTTCTATTAATTTTATTACATTCATTTAGATTAATTTTATTCATTTCATTTAGATTAATTTTATTGTATTTATTAAATAATTTATATGAATTTATTCTGAACATTATATTCTAATGAACTTCGTTTGCCTTGAGCGAATGTCATATTGTATTAGCATTTCGCGGACGCTCTTAAAAGCTTTCATTTATGTACTACACTGTCAGAGGATATATGAAAAATGTAACAAAAAGTAAAAGCTCGAATTTTTTGCAAGTTGCCGAGTTCTTGCGAAGTTTTGAGTTTTCCTTTATTTATTGTGGCTCTTTGACTAATTTTTACAGTTCTCAGCTTGTGAAACGGAGCATTTTTTCTTCGAGAAATGTCTGGAAGGTAATTAGATACAAAAGTTGTTGAGTGTAAATCTTGAACAAATTTCATCGTAAGGGGGAACGCGTCTGTTACTTAATGAAAGAAGCCGCGTTACTTTTTAATGAAACTTTTTTATACGTGACATGTTTTTGAAGCGTCAAGATGATAAGTACATCACACAGACCCGTCTCTGTATGTATCGATTACTTCTTCAAGCTTCTTTGTTTGACTCGCCCTTTGAAGCGTGAATGTTTAATAGCCCCAGGGTGTGTGTTATATGAATAGCAAGTACGGATAATTTTCTGAAGCGAGACAAAATTTCGTCTACCTCGTAACGATGTCCGAAGCAGAAAAAAAAGCTTTAAAGAGCTCCCCTACCTCAGTTAATGCCCCAAGGGCACAGCTGAGACATATGTCGGAAGAATAGAGACGCTGAAGTGCCAGTAATGGTGAAGCCATTGCCAAAACTTTGCATCCTAAAGGCTGAATACGAAGTATGTGAGTATCTTCATTACCTTCACGAAGATTTACGACATACTTCCTTTTCCGTATTTCGGTGAACTTTTATATCCTATAGGTGGGAAACTCTATTATTCTGCATATAATAGTTTAATAGATTACATTAATCTACTGTAAAAGCGATATAGGTTTTCATGAAAAATAATCGCAATTTTATTGTGAGTGAATAAATAATTTAGAATATTAACGATTCCGAACATAATTGTAGTTTTTTTTTTTATTTCTTCGCGCGAATTCCTTAGTTTCTTTTAACGCAATTAATCAAATTTGTTTGCAGGAATTTCGTTGAATTTTGCAAAGGAAATCCTCAGATTTTTCGAGTTTTTTCAAAAGAATGATTTATAGATCTTCGAACAATTTTTTTCTCGAAATTTTCTATTTTTTCCATTCTTTATTTTTCATATGCTTTTTCCCACTACAAACCATTGCAACTAAAACTAGAGCCTATGCATCAGCTTTGAAGAATACGTATGCAGGAATCCAATCGAAAAATAAAAGAAGTTGCTAAAAGAGCTTGGATGACTTTGCTTGAAGAGCGCAAAGCATTTTGTTTCGAACATTTCAGATACATTGTTTCTAGAAGTTTCTGAGAAAAATTTGAGTAATATGTTTAAAGGGCAACAGACACCAAAAACAACTTCGTCATATAAAAAAAAGCAAAAAATCTTGTTTCCAACTATATATTTATTTTTATCATGCGCGAAATAGTAACGAAGATATTCAAGAAACAAAAAAATATTCAGCGCGGTCACGTGATGCCGTCGTAACGACAGGTGCGGGCACGAAATTCGCGGTTTTTACTGGTTCACGTCGTCTTGATGTGGCGTGTTTTCTCCCCCCTTTGACGTCACATTCGCGCTGCGAGAAACTTCGCAAGGCAATAGCTTTGAAATGACTCGTCAAAAAAAAATAAAAAAAAATTCTGTGTTCTTAGAATAGTGTTTTTGAATAACAATCCATTAAAATTTCAATAGGTGTTTTTGGTCTCCATTTAACAATTTTCCATCGAAAATAACTTGCAACGCAATTATTGTTAGCTTTCCACAGGTTATCGACTTCTTGTGTTGTGGCTGTACTCGTATAAATTAAAACGGGCAATCCAGCCTTGTGTTAATGATAGCGTGCCGGTGCTGTCATCCGTTTTGTAAGAAATTGTTGGCCACGCAATGCAACTAGGTACAGAAGGAGGAATGGGGTGCGGATAAGTGACAGTGGAAATGTATTTTGCTATACCAAATACCAAAGCTACAGTAATATATCCCCTTCGAGACAGTGTCTGTCTCCTCCCGCAATCTCCTGAATTTGAAATCTTTCAAAAAGCAAATTATTTCATCGGGGAGGATTTTGGTAGTCAAGGATAAATATAGTTGAAACTTCGACGCGCAAGTGCTGGTAATAGTGGGAACTGTACACAAAAGAACCCTGTTTTTCCGTATCTTACCTCGATTCCCCAGCAATCACTCGTGATAAAATCGTACCTTTTAAGCCGTCTGAAAGCTCGTGGAATTAATTTAGGAAGAAGCCCGGTTAATCAAGCTTTCAATGCTTTTTCGTCCTTTCAGCAGGAAAATGACGAAGTAGATGTGATCTTAAAAAGGATTCGCTTCCAAGACTTGGCAGAAGACAAACAGGAACGCCGGGAACGGCACTATCAAGATACGGTACGTGTACGAGTTGCCGTACTGAAAAGGTTTCGCGCCCCCCAGCCAGACGTCCAAGTCATAATAGCATTAAGGACTGTTTTAGGGAAAAGAGAGACGGGGCAAGGAAGCTTAGAGGTAAAAGTAAAAGCCGTTCTATCCAATCAAATGCTAATCTGTTCGACTCCTTGTGGCTTGCTTGCTGGTTGAAGGGAAGTCGAAGGAAATTGACATGGGAGAAGATGAATTTCGGGGATATTTCTTTCCAACTTTACGCCTTCGTGGGAAACTTTTCCACTCTTTGGCAGAGAAAAAGGAAGATAAATGTACTTTAGCGTTGAAAGGGAGAAACGAGCTTGTCTTCAGCGTAGATCTAACAGACTTTTTACTTAACCAAGTTTCGGAACGTCTTTAGCTGTGCAACGGAAAGGATATTCAGCCTTATACTACACGCATAAGTAGAACCTCGCTACAGTGAACCCATTTATATAAAGATTTATTGCTATCATGTAGTCAAAGATCCCGGTTTATATAAATGTGCACAAAAAGCGTCCAGTTTATCGAGCTTCAGATATTCCGAAAAGCAGTTTTCCATCGAGGTTCGTTATAGCGAGATTGTACCGTCAAAACAGCTATTAAGTGTGCGTGTGTCTATGAATGTGATGCTTTTCTATTTGCTTACATAACTGCAATACCTGCATAGTATCGTATGTGTGTACGGATGTATCTCACGTGATTAGATAATTACGTACATCAATTACGTTACTTTCAACACGTAAGTACGGATACTATAAATAGTACAAAAGTGTGCGTAGTAAATATGATATACAGATATAGACAGACTTACAGAAATGCTTATGTTCTGTGCATTATATATATAACACATAAGTAACTACAAAATTTGCATATAAATACATAAATATATAAAATAAAGACCTAAAAATAAATACATAAAAATAATAAAAATAATAATTACATATAAATACAGAGAAATAGCACGTAAAAGCCAGTTATATAAAACACAAAAGTACGTGCAATAAGTACATAAGTACGTACAAAACATAAAATTATACATTGTATTCAATGTTTGTGTTCTACAACAGAACTGACTGCATATAAGTGCGTATTGTACGTATATTGCATACAGTACGTACAGAAATACGTGTAGCTAAATATTGACGCAGAGATACATGCGTTGCGTAGGTTTTATGTGCAATAGAGTTCAAATGGAAGTGCAACAACCCGTAAAGAACGTTCTTTATCGTAACCCTGCAGGGAACAATTTAGTAGTATAGTACGTACAGTAAGACTACGCACACTACGTATACACTACGCATACAGTCGAATCAGTGTTATCTAGTGTTTATGGTATGATTGTAATTTCTAATGCGAAATCATTTTTTGAGTAATTTTGAAGCATTCATTACGTTCTTCGCTCTTTAAAATGTAAGATATTCATTTTACGTACACATGATAATGCAGTGTACATTACGTACATGCATTGTAACGTAACGTAGCCTAGTAGTAAACAAAAGACGAAATTACATTAATACTACAATTAAATAAATTATTTAGTAAATGAATGACATAGTACCATGCGTACTTCTTCGACACGAAAAAAAATAAAGATACGCGATTTTTCTCCTTTGTTCGTTAGAGTATTAAAACAGTGCTAACTTCGTGCTACACGTTATTTTAAAAAATTAGATATAATAAGTGTAATTAAGCATTTGAGTAAAATTAGTCGCGAAGTAATGCACTATTTAACAGATGTAGTAGTAATGATATCGTTTCCGTTTCTAAAAAGTTAACCTGAATGTAATAAGCAATTTAAAGTTAAAAGTAATTGTTACGTTATCGTACTATTTGTCGTCAAATTACGCAACATTGAGTCAAATACAGACGCCACAAAAAAAGACACCACAATTTTTTCGCACCGTGTATGATTCAGTGGAAGACAAAAATGAAAGGTTTAATTGTTACAATCCCTATATAATTAATTCTTCAGGCCTGTTACCCTCAATTAAACGCGTACCCGCAATTTTCAGCGCGAAAATGTTTACTGACCACAATCATGACATAAGTACCGTAGTGTTGTAAATTATTACCGATGGGTGATGAATGAGCGTAATGTAGGTAATATCCGCTTGAATGTTAGTTTCAGGAAACACCAAACCGGCTTGGTCACATTATTTGTATTTCCACGTAACAAGTGTCACCATTGCGTGTTGGCCGTGCACTGAAACATTGTCAATTTTCCTTGTTGGAGAAGCGGCACGATTCTGCCTCTATTTCTCCCAGAACTCCTTAACCCCAACGTGGCTCATATACTGGGCTATGTACTGGATGGTCACAGCATTTTAATACCTTGCCTGTCGCCACTACTGCGCACTACAAAAAGGGGACAAAACACACCCAGTATAGTGTGCACACACATCTCACTTAAGAGGGCTAATTCGGTTATCATAGAGTAACAAGCAAAATTAGGAGAATTTGGACAGGGACTTACAAGCTAATAAAACGTTAAGTAAACTTCTCAAAAAGGTAAATTTCCTGTTTTTCTCGTTTATCTAAAGTAAATTCGGAAACAAATCACTAACATGCTTAAAGATGTTTAAAGGTAGCAGAATTATACCATGTTCCGTTGACTCAAACTTAATTCTACACCACTCGACAAGGAACTGAATGAAGGAAGAAGCTAATGTTAAATACATGTCAATTACGCATTAGGGAAACTTGGTACTGCCAGTTTAACCTGCTTGATGCGAATTACTTGGTTAGCAGGTGTTCTACAATATGTGATGAATTCTGAGTGGGAGCTTTTCAATATGTTTGAGAGTACTGTACGCTGTGGTGGACCCTTTTTCTGAAAGAGTTTGAATGAAATACACGTACCAACGTACTGGCAACCGAATATTCAAAAGGTACTGCCAGCACGAACGTCTGTTTGGTATTCTAAATTAATAAAAAAAAATTTCACATAAACAGGAAGTAAGAGTGTATATATTTATAAAAACACATTTAAAGCCAAGTTTTCATGAAGTCGAACATTTTTTCTGGCGGAAGTTCTTAGTCAGAAGTTCCATTATTTCTGTAAGTTGGCGGAAGTAAAACGTTGGAGTGACTTTTAACGAAGATGTTTTCAGCCAAGTTTTATTTAAAAAAAACTTGCTTCCTTATTATATTAGACATAGACAGTGCTGAAAAGTTCACAGCTCAAATTTTCGTCTATTTCTGGAAATAGGCAGGAAGTAAAAGACAACTATTTGGTGTAGAAGTAACTTTTAATGAAGTCATTTTCCGTTAACTTTCAATGAAGTCGGCGTAATTCTTGCTTCTTGATTATAATCGGTAATATCCGTGTCTTTTGTGAAGTTTTGAACCAAGTCTTAAACTTCCTTAATATGCAAAGCTTTGAAACGAAAACTGGTTCTTAAGCTTCTTGAGAAAAGTCCATAATCGCTTTAGAATAGTGATCGAGTTATGAAATCACTGTGAGAACTGCGATGTTTTTCCACGCTAGAAGAAACAGCATCGCAGTAATGAAGAGATGGGAATTTCTTCTTCTTTCAAACAAACTTGTTCCTCAAACGTCAATCTTGAAGTTGTTTGGTAGGCAATCAGTACAGCAATATTTGGTTGATGTTCTTCATTTTCCTGCTAAAAAAAGAGCGTTCTATCTATATCTGTCTTGATAAAAGAAAAAGTTACTCAATTAGAAGAATCCTCCTCGCAGTGTGCGAAGTCTCTCGGGAGAACAGCCGTATGTTTGTTCCTTGCCGGCGTTTCAAGTAAAAGCAGTCTTCAGCAGTACGTGTAAAAAGTGAAGAGCAGTGGCACTTAAAGAGTACGAAACTAAACTCTTGAAGCTTTTAATCGTGATCTCAACTTGCCTTTGTTCAAGAGCCCCGTCCAAAAATACGAGAAAGAGAGAGAGAAACAAGGTGAAATAAAGGAACCCGCAGCAAGAGAGGTTGCCATGGAAAGTCCAAAGATTCGGACAAATGGGATGTACATTTCAATGATATTGTTTCTCTGATGTTGTGAAACAGGCTCCTCTGAACGATTATTGTCACTTGTGGCTCGTTTCCAGACTTGGGGCAAGAATCCTGAAAAGAAGGGTGCATTTTCTACAAGGGGGGAGGGGCGGAACGAGTTACGCCTAGAGACTAAACTGTTATTGACGCTTTTGTTTTGCCTGCCGAATGTGAAGAAATATAGGGCTACAGGGACGGATTTTAAGGATTTATCCATCATGCTGACAGTTTCCATCGGCGGAGTCGATGCCCACCCCAACCCCCAATACCCGGGGATTGTTGTATCAAAGTTCAAGCGAAAGCCTTTCCCAGACAGTTTCACGCTTGACAAATTAGCGGGCTTTCATTAAGGCGGAGAGATGAGGAAGTTATAGAGGAAAGTTGAAAGGTTAGGGACACGAGTCCGTAAAACAAACCTTGCTTGTTTTTTTTTCCAGTTCCCTGGGCTTTGTTTGGACTCAAGAAAGCGGAATACAAGGTTTGACATTTCTAATAGCATCCTTTGACAGTTAGCTGTTGTTTGAGCGCGACGGAGATAACGTAATGTCTTATACGCTTTGACTTCGTGACGGCTTTCATCGGAAAGTCAATGAGAAGAAAACTACATGTGACTCGACTGTCACTTAAAGCGTCCACATTTTGTCGTGTCAACCAAAATAACCTGAGTTCAGTGCTGACGTGCTGACATTACCTCACCCATTCTAGAAGCTTTGTCTTGCAAAACTTTAAAACTGGCGAGAAATGCATATTTACAGTAGTGTTTGGCCACGTGTAACTTGCGGAAACGAGTTTTAAGACGCAATACTGTACCAGTAAAGCTTCCGCTAGATGTCACTATTAGTCAATTTTCACCTCAGTTGGGAAGGTCAGAGAACGATTGCAAAGTTGTGGGTAAGTTACTTGAGAGCAGACACGCTTGAATGTCTAGTCTAAATCATGTTCAAGCTACATGACGACGGTTTGAAAATTCGCAAATGCAGAATACGTTTGTCGAAACATTCGTAACTAAGATAAATGAGATAAATGATTCTTGCGTATGGGTAGTTAATAGCTGAGAGCTACTATTTAATACAAGTTTTCAATGTCATTCTTTAAAATGTAAACAGCCTGCTTAATTCTATATAGGTTGACTTGCATTGTTAGTCTTCTGCTCCAATCTTTAGGACGTTTTCTATTGGACTGTAAAGAAATGAACTTTTTTTTCGATATGTCCATATTGACCAAAAGAAAAGGCTATACGTATTTGAAGTCTTTTATTTGAAAATTGGGTTCAACTTGAAAGGAAACGATCCCTAACTCTAGGCAACAATAAATTCGATAGCAAGATCAAGGGAGAATTATTAGACGTTCCTTCGTCTCGAAAATTGCGTTCAAGTCAGTACAAATTGTATTATTAATAACACAATATTCTGTTCGTTGGATTTTAAAGACGATCAACGTCGCTTTTGCGATGTACAGTCGTCTTCGGCTGTTTAAGAATATAGTGCGCTAAAGGTATTTCCGGGACAAATTATAACGAAGTTGCCTTGTTAAAAGAATCTATCAGTCGTTTTTCAAGTAGCGTAAAAAGCTTGCTGTGCAATGGGGAAATTTGTTTGTCCTTTTGTCCACACTGCTTACAGCGCTGAGAACTTTGCTATTCTCCCAAAACTGGAGCGTGTACTTCTACGTCTTTTGTAAACTTGCTCCCAATGTGTTCATTCGAAGACGGATTTGTTTTGGTGGTGTTGGACATCTAGGCGAATAATAACTCTTTCATCTATACCCGGGAAATATTGAATGTCAGCGTGCCACAATGGCTTTATTTGAGAAGGTTACTAGAGCATTAGATTCCCTAAAACTAACTGTACGAATTGAAAATGTTACAAAGTATGTAAAATGAAATACTTTACCAAAACCTTCGGCAAATCTTCCACTTCAGACGTGTCTTTTGAATTCATAGAAAAAAAGATGTTAGCATCCAGTTCAATTGCTTGGCAGATTCTATATGCTCCCCGTCTCTGAATGAGCACACACAGATCGCTGACTTGGTAGGACCTGCTGTGGAAACATTTCTAAGGTTTTGCGATGACCCTGATTCGGACATTCGGATGCTGGCCGACGAATGTCTTACGCGAGTCATCAAAGTAAATTTATGAAAAAGAATACTCTAAATTATGATTTCACTGATTGTCACTTCCCAATGCCAGGCTACCATGCTTAATTTCAGCGGCAAAGTTCAAGCTGAACTGTGCAAACATATCAAACGCAACGGACCCACCAAAAGCTTGCGAATAGCACTTACCAGATTTGCAGATCTTTGTCACCTCGTTAGGTACTGAAAAAATCTAATTTCTTACTTAAACAAAATCATTAACAATTGTGCCTTGAGATAACATACTTTGTTTTTGCAACTCCCTCGCGGTAAAGGGTTAAGTTTTGTCATTTGAAAGTCTTACGGTTGATTTGCAACGTAAAAAATTGATGTTTGCACTACATTTAAAACAAATAAATACTAGTAATACTTTTGAGTCCGAGCTGACGTTTTGCAATCACTGAACATGGACACTTACAAAACTATTTTTGTAGGCCTCAAAAATATCGAGCGTATTGGTTAAGCACGCTTTCTTGCATGATTGCAATGTCGCAACGAACAGAAGAAATATTGTGGGAAACTTTGGCACAATTTATCCAGAAAACGATGCCCGTCTTGGGACTTTTCGCGTTTGACAACGAGATCAAGGTTTTCTCACTGCAAAAACTGTTTATCATGTATTTACAGGCGTTTTTAGAATCTTTTACGTGCTTGGCTACCCAACTTGAGCTCAACATCAGCCACTATCCGCCGTTGCAGTGCTACATGCATGGCCGTTGCTGCAAATTATGGACGAAAACCTCAGCTCAGTATTGCATTACTTGTCGAACACTTGACAGGTGGTATTACTTTCCCTCCTATCTTTAAAAATAAATAAATAATATAATAAAAAAACGTAGAAAATATAGAAATATTGTTTTATTACAGAACAACTTGCCTATGGTGAAACCATACTTCCCGTTCCGCTTATTTTGGGTTCCTTGCTGTGCTTGCGACACGTATTACCCAGTATTACCATAATTAGCGACGACAATAATGGAGTTCCCCTCGGCAGACTGTTACAGGTATAACTTTACGGTCTTCCTGGCAAATTCAAACAAGTTTATGACCAACTTCTTGTTCCAGATGTACGAGCTCTGCATACATTTCTCATCCCATGATGACCATAACGTCGTAACAGCATCGCTGGAATTATTGCTAAGCTTACTCAAACTGCCTTTGCCGCTATGGCAAGAGAGTCTGCTAAATCCTCAAGGATTGGGTGACAAACGAATTGGCTCGGAAATGCCCGACAGCAAGCCTCAAGCTTCAAAGCTTACAAGTAGTTTAATTTTTTAAAAATGTCAAATTAACAGCGATAAAAACAAAAGTTTTGCTCTTTTAGGCCAATGGACATTTGACTCAACACATAGCGAGGATAACATACTCCTCCTAGAACCTGATGTGGTGGTAGCACCTATTGTCTCCATGGGTGCACAATTGGGAGAAAACGTCGAAGAAAATATTCACCACACTTTGTCTGCTTTGGAAGATTTTGTGCTTAAACATGAAGACGAACCAGACATGCCGTCGAGACAGTCAACATTAGAAGGTATTTGTGAACCGAATCTGAAGTAAAACTGAGTCAAAGTTTTGCATTGCGATACAGAAACCTTCGTATTCGAACCTGAGAAGGACGAAACTATCCTTGAAACGGAACGAAGGCTTATAACCGGTATTGGGGACTTGTACGACCCTTACATGCCTTTGTTGTACACCGCGCGACATTTGGTCGCGTACTTTTTGCTAGAGCATGATGGCACGATGGTGTCAGATCGCTCTGTGCGGGTGGCCGTGAAATCTTTAGCTTTACAATGTCTTTTGTCGGTGGCACATCTGCATCCTGACATCTGGAAGCTGAATTTGAAGCGTAATGAAGAAACCGGTCCTTTGATTAGCCAAATTGTGGATTATGCGGGACATTCAGATCCCCAGCTCAGAGGACACGTGATTCTGTGTGCTAGTCATATGCTTACCCAACCTGGTTTCTTAAATCGAAGGGAAAATCTCGAGTCACTACTATTAAAGGTAATTTTATATAAAATTACAACACGACAATATTTCATTAATATTATATTCTTGTATTATTCTTTAGAATTGTTGCATTATTTTGTAGTATGGTGGCTAAAAATTAGTAGAAAAAAGAAACGGAATTTAGTTTGTGTTTAATATTTTTCAGGGATTTGAAGATGGAGCCGCATTTGTCGCCCGTTCGGCTGTGCAGGGCTTTGCTTGCTGTTTAAGCAGCTGCTGGTCTAAGATGTTACTTGAAAACTTCCATTCAGTAGCCCGGAACCCGTATTGGCTAGTCAAAGTGAGTCCTTCTGAGCTAAAATAGAGCTTGAGAACGTGGGTGTATTATCCAAGTGGTGTATACTCTCCGCAAATTCGATAAATTCTTTAGAACGGTAATTCTAAGGTTAGCTGAGGCGTTGACAAAAATAAGTAAAAACAAGTGGGTAAATAAAGGGGGAAAAAACCTAAGTGTACATCATCGTACATGTATCGTCAGCTCGTTGGCTACCTATTCTCAAGATTTTTGTTAGTAGTTAGCTTTTAGCAAGAAATCACTAAATCGTCCAATAGGTTTTGCTTGTTTCTCATGAAAACTAATGTTTCTTCCTGTATTTTCTATATTAGGTTGAATATTTGGAGGTGATGCAAAATTTTCCGTGGCTTGAAATACGCTTTTCCGAGCATTCCAAATTTTATAACATTTCATTGAGAAATGTCGAAGAGTTATTAGGAGACGAAGATCCGCGTGTACGTCAAGCAGCGTGTGAATGTTTAACCAAGTAACGAAAAAATAGAAATGTATCGTATGTTAAATTCAATTATGTCAGTTGACGCTTTCTATTCTGTATTAATTGTTTCTTAAGTGTATTACCGCTTTTGTCGGCTTAGTTGCTTTTTTAGCGGTACTATTGTCTCATCTAAGAGTTAACTTATCGCCGGTTTACTTTTCTTCCTAATAGTTTGATAAGGGTATATATATTTTGGTGTAAGTTTCTTATCCAAAATCAGACAGTCTTAAACTTGGTGATATAGTTACGAGTTATTGATGAATTACTGGATTATATAAATTATACGAGTGCAGTTTTATTATTATTTTCACTGTGTACAGTATTTTATTACTTTTTCATTGGGTTATTATATTAAAACCAACGGTATTAGCAAAAATAATATTGAAAATTGGACAAAGAATCAGTTAATTAGTATGGAGGTTTTTTAGTTAAAGCTAATGTAATTGGAATTCTACTTTACGTGTCTCTCCTCACGTCAACTGTTTCAGATTAGCGTTAGCTGGGTTACAAGATCCTGTGCTTGGGAAAACGCGAAGCTTAATGAACGGAGAAGAAAATACAAGCTTGCATCCCGAGGTGCAAAACCTGGCAAAGCCGTTTACGCGCTCGTATACTTTAAATACTGTTGTCACATCGGATTTATTTAAAATACTGCGATCCAGCTCATCAAAGCATCTCTTGGTAATGCGTTAATTCATTTTAGTGACTTCACTTTATTCTTCACTTTTTTTTAATTCAATTCTGTCGTTCTGTTCGATTTATGTATTTCGTCTCGCTTTGCCGATTTATTTATTCGAACGTCATTTTTTATTTTGTTTATTTAGTATTTTGTTCTTTTGTGTTACAACTGTTTTGTTCCGTTTTTCATTCTTCATAGTTTTATCATGTCTACAGCTAACCTATATTTTATTGATAATTTTTCACTTTTGCTCTTTGTATTAATTCCTGCTTTGATTATAGGTTGGCTGCACACAAGCGTTGGCCCACTTGGCGCCTCAAGGATTCAAACTTGGGTCCACAGAAGACCTGAAGCTGCTGTTGAATCTCCTAACCAGTTCACCTTTGACCCATGACCTCCCAGCCCACCAATACCTTCTCAAAACCGTTGCCTACTTTCTGGCCAACTTTGCTAACTCCACCGAAATCGGCCCCAAACTCACTCCCGACTTACGCATTTTAGTAGAACGCGTAATCCAGCACACGATCCATGTTTTGTACACAGTTCATTGGGTAATCGAAAACTATCCTCCAGTTACATCCCTTCCGAACTTGGCGAGCCGCGTTTTGTTGCCGTTATCGCCCAATCGTCGCAAATTGAGCAAAGGCGCCAGTGAGAGAGAAGAAGAAAAGAAATTCAAAGTTGTGTTACACCCACACTATTTGAAGCTTTACGAAGTTGCCAAGCGCACTTACGCGAGCTCGAAAGTATGAAATACGTTTTATTCTTATCCATTTGTAATAAGGTAATTTTAACTTATTTTTTTTATTTATTAATTATTTATTTGAAAAATAGTTAATTATGGAAACCTCGCAAGATAAATTCGCAGCATGGGTAGAGAGTATTCTGGAATTACTATCCACACTCCTGGAATTGGTAGGCTTAGAGGATGTGGGCAAATTGGCGGAAGATTTTCTCGTTTGCCTAAAAAGCTGTGTTATCTCCCAGCCTGTGTTGAGCATAAGTTGCACACAACAAGTACGTATACGCCAGACTCGTAAAGAAAACTTCCATTATATTGCATTGAACTTTTTCTTCTTTTTTACCCACAAGTTGTTAAAAAGTTTGTTCGGGGCGAACTTGGTAGCTTGTCGAACTTTGTCTTACGCAACACAACCTGAGCTATTATCGCGCCAACAAGACGTTTATTCGATTCTTTACGATCAAGCTGTACCGGGAAACTTACCGAAGTCCAAGTTGCCGAGAAGTTCAAGTTTAGCGAGCGATAGGACCGTAATGAGCTCATATATTCGTATGTTCGAAGCCATGGTGATCAAATCCTTAAAAGTAAGCTATTTTCTTCATTGCGACGCCATTACCTTCATTTTGTGATTTTTTTTTGCATTGTTTAGTTATATACCATGAACAGTAACACGTGTCTGCAACGGCAAGTATTAGAACTGATCAATCAGCTTATCCAGTTACATCTTAATTATTGTCTATTGGATGCGGACTTGACATTTTTCCGCTTCGTTCTGCAGCAATTTGAGTTTCTCGACGAAGGATTCATCCCGTACGTTCGTATTGAATTTTACTAGCCATCTCCTTTCTTCGATTAAAACTAAATTTTACATTCCAGGAAGGCGGAAATTCTCCTTCCGTCGGTCTTTACGTTTTTAGTGCTCCTGTCCTATGAAAAGTACCATTCCAAGACGATCATTAATGTTCCCCGCATCATCCAGTTGTGTGGGAGCTTACTGGCGACCGGAAAAGACCCCATTCAGTACGGTAAGCGAGAACATCTTTTACGATCACGAAGAACTGCTGTTAAATCTCAGATTTTGGTGATGGCTCATTAGTGATTCCTGCTCTGGGCCCGATCGTAAAAGACGTCTTCAGTCGAACGGGTTATTTTGAAGATAAAGCTGAATGTGAAACGCAGCGTGAAGTACTAATCTCCACCATGTTACGACTCAGTATTCACCCCCAAGTACGTCGCTTGTTGGTTTTCGCGGAGATAAATTGGAACAGAAAAGGTTAACCGTTGCTTTATTTTATTTTTCTCCCCCGAACGCAAAGGTTTTCCCATGGCTGCGTGTAGCATTGCACGAGTACCAGACCGAAGGGGAATCTTGGGTCCGACTTTCACAACAAATGGCAAGCTCGCTGATTCCTGCCTTGGAACGTGGCCAAGTGTTGTTAAAGGGTGCTGAAGACACACGAATGTTACTAGAACTGATGGAAGCCCTGGCTCAGACGTGGAACGTAGAAAGCCTCGTGCAAGGCGTTCTGGCCCCTCCGTCTACCTTAGTTGTCAACAAAGTACGTAGCACACAAACAAGGAAAACATTGATGCAAAAATTGTTAGCATTGTAGGCGCATTAAAGCCTCGCGGGTCCGACACACCACCGGTATTCTAATAATGCGACAGGCAGTCTTTATTAATTTAGGCTATTCTATATATTTTATATATTCTATATATACCTTAATAGAATGACCGAAATATTATTTTTTTACGAAATATTATACCTTTTTTAATTGAGTCATAACGTGTACACTGAGAGAGAAAAACATTTTCGTAATTACTTTTACTTTTTACTTTTGTTCATTATGTTTTTCTGGAAGTCATGTGAAAACTTAATTTTTATTTTGCTTGTGTTTGTACTTCAATTTTATTTTGTTTCAGTTTTTATTTAATTTTATTTTGTTTCTCTTTTTATTTAATTTTATTTTGTTTGTGATTTCTATTTTAATTTTATTTTGTTTCTGTTTTTATTTTAATTTTATTTTGTATGTGATTTTTATTATATTTATTTTTTATTTGTTAGTTTTTTCTTTGTTTTCCGAATGAAGGCTTGACTCAGCCAGTTTTCACATTAGTATGTAGCGTTGCAAAACGCTTGCCTTACAATATGACTTTTTTGGTGGTAATTGGTTTTTGATTCATCCTATTTTTGGCCCTTATCACGTCTTTGAGAGGAAAGATTACTCGGAATCATGTTAACGGTAAAAAGGATAGAAAAGACATTACGGCGATGAAAAACAGACGTGGTAGTAGAGCAGCGTTTGTGGAAGGCAAGCTAATAAGGTAGAGCATGATAACTCAGCGGTTCCCATCAGTGTGAAAAAGTGCGAATGCGCATTTCGAACTTGAGAAACGTGGGTACTTAGAGCATTGCCCCACTTGTTTTTCTCTCTTTGTTGTAAAAAAGACGGATTGTTCAGGCACCTTGATGCTTTAGATATCAGAATATAAGTACTCTTTTGTAGTAATATTTAATAAAATAGCATAGCGTAGTTGAGAAGCAGTATGTGGCCTATCTTAACCTATAAAATGTTTCAGAATTACCCCATATGCTCAGAATAGCCCCATTTAACGCTCTTTTCTTTTCATAGGTCACTCTGGAAGTTTGGAGAACGTGGCTATTAAATAGGAGTGTCTTGGTTTGCTTTTTAGCCCCGAAGTTGACTGCAGAAGTGGGTAAACGGGTTTGCAGTATTCCACATTTCTCGCTGTGGTCCGAGGAATCAAGTATTATCCCTTCCGATCCGCTCAACGCGTCTGAATCGCCTGTTATGGTACAAAACGCATTGCTTAGGTAAGCTTTTAAGGGTATAGTTAGTTCCTTAGCAGTACTTGTATTCATTTATTATTAAATTTACTAATTAATTAATCATTAATATTAACTGGACCGTTCGATTTTCTTTTGTGTTTTTATTTTTATTTTATTTTTTTACATATTTATTTATTGTAATTGTTGTAACGTTGTTTCCAAATAGGAAAACAGCCTTAAAAGCTGTTTGTATTAAATCTAACGGTTTGTTGTTGAAATAGTGTATTACTGGAGTTAATCGTACTGAGTACGGAGTGTCTGGTCTTGTCCCAAGATCCGAACGATGCGCTGAGCCATGTCACAACTCAACTGATGTCTGCCCTTACATCTTTCGGACTAAAAGGTAGTTAAATTGGTAGTAAGACCTCGTAAATCCGACAGCCTTTACTCGCCTGACTATTTTGATTAATTCTCGTTTCATTCAGTTACGATTGTTTTTTTTTTTTCAACATTACTTGACATTACTTCTTAAGCCGATTGTGTTTCTTTAACACGAGTACATCGATAGATCTTCGTATAGAACTTATCTTGTATGATTCGTTGGTTTTCTTATTGTTCGATACGGAAATCAGTAATATTGTCGTAATGCTGTATTTTCAAAATATTAGTCAAAGCGTGTTGTACAGTTTCTCTACTAACTCCGTTTATTTAGGTTTCCTGCCTAATGCTGCTGAGACCGAGCAGTCGAAAGTTGGAAAGATTAGCCAACGAGCTTTGAATGTCGTCAACTTCCAACCCCTGGTCGCCATTTACTGGAGTCGAGTGCTTTCCGGCATGGAATGCGACTGCTGGGAGTTTTTCAATAAATTGCGCCTAATACCCGGCAGTCTGAACGCCCATATTGCCCAGCGCGGTGTTTTTGCTGTGCTTTGTAGCTCCCAAGAGCAAAAAGTATGAGTTGTCTCTTTCTTAATTTACTCAGCTTTTAGCGTTTACTTTATAATTTCTAGGAAAGTTTCATAAGCCACGCCGACTTTGTTCTGGAGTTCATTGAAGAGCATCCGGTGCAACTCTGCGTCGATCTCCTGCATAAGCAACCGGAAACTAGCTATCGATTGCTGGAAACTTTATCTCATTCTTATCTCAACAAAGTAACAATTGAATTGAATTTCTCAGCATCCTTAACTGTGTAAGTTCGTAAAGCGCAACGAATTGCTGAAACTGTGGAAAGCGACGCGAAATTGTTACCGACGGCCGGATTGTCTTTCCAAGCTGTTGTCCCTAGCGGTTCAACAGATATTCCCGCGTCATCCAGAATTGGGTACGGAAGCGCATGCAGAAATATGTTCCGCGCTATCTGAATTCAATGAGCCATTTTTGCCACCGGAAACGTTACGAACGTTACTGTCTACGCTAGAAAACTATAGGTAAATGGAAATTGCATTTATCATTAAATTAAAATTTTCTTAAGAACACTGCAAATTCCTACGTAGCTGTATATGACATAATAAATTACAACAACTTAGTTCAGTTAACCTTTGCATAAAATCGTTTATTTTGGCCATAGAATGTCGCCATATGAATTAACGATCATAGTAATTCCGTTTCTTGGTCGTTCCTTAGTTTGATTTTCATGTAATTTTGCTGTACTTTCATGTAATGTTTACTAGTCAAGTACAATAAGAGTAGTGATACTAAATAATAAGATTTAATTTCTTTTTTTAATATTAGAAAGTATTGAAATATATGAATAATATCAATAATTTAATTTTGCTAGTCCTTTGTATGATGAACTGGCGCAACGGCTTTATACCTTGCATACACCACGGAAAGACTTACATTTAGCGCCTTTCGATGACAGCGTCTTTCGTGACTGGCTCGCGAGCTCGTAAGCGAAAAATGGAACCGCTGTAGGATGTTACACTAAATTAATTTTTCTTCTTTTTTTGTTGCCATGCCAAGAATCGCGTATCCTACTCAATCTACAATAAGATGCAGTATATGGTCCGAGGTAAAGCGTGACCACCAAAATCCTCGTTGGCTGGGCTTAGCGCTAGCTTGGCGTGATGGTCCAGTAGATGCACTGGTACGTCACTGGCATAGCTGCTTACATGAGGTAATAAAAAAGTGTAGAGAGCGAAAGGAAGAAAGGTTCCGATTGAGTTAACGTTCTTGTTTACTTGTGGGGAAGCAGACGAGCATCGAGCAACTTAACATGGACGAAATGGTTGGGCTGTCTTCCTCTTTGGATATTGCCCTGGAGAGAAGCACAGTTAAGCACTCCGTTGAACAATTGATGGGAGACGATCTGCCGAGAGCTGCTGCGCTTTGTTTGCAAGTAACTTCAAACTTTCTACAAAGATTGAACTTAACTTTGCGCTACACTTTTACTTATACCTTTTACGTACTTCGACAAGCTTTACGAACCTCGACATGTTGCACGTACCTTATCAGGAATTTGCCGGCAGTTTAAGATTTCGAGATAAATCGGGAACAGGAGAGTAGGACATGGTTGAGTGATTTTAAAATGAATAAGAATGAAAGAGAGTCAGGGGAAAAAATGAGTATAGCTTCTTTTCAGTATTTGCACACTTTCTTTGCACAGCGGAACCCGCTTAATTACACAGGCTTGGGACAGGAGGATCTCTTTGAATTTACGCGGAGTTTGAAATAACGCGGAGTTGCCTTTTAAGAAGGCTAAGAAACACGAAATTAAAGTAGATATCTTTACATCTAAATATAGTTGTATTATAACGTTACTGGTCAAAGTTTTTGCTACTGTTTAGGAAAAATGTTTGTACAGATAAGCTTTTAGGTCATATATGCGTTCATATTTGAATTTTGCAGCCTCCTGGGTTCACTAATTGGCGGTACGATAGAGTATAAAATTAGCTGGAGTTACTTATCATTTTTGAATACCCAACGGGACTAACGCTTTTTATAAATTTCGGCGGTTTATGAGATTGTGCGATATGAAATAGAATGAATCCTGTCTCTGCAGAATTAAATGGGAATAAAACAGGACCGTATGTTCAGCATGAATTAAGACGACTTGTGAATTTATACGATATCAAATTAAGTGGGTTCTACTGTATGTGGGGGAAGGGAATCAATTAATTTCCATGACTACCGAAACGAGGGCTTCGTGTTTGCTTTTTTCATTTTTGTCTTTATTTTTATTTTATTTTTTATTTTTATTTTGACCTCAAAGCTAGCGGGTTCTGTCGTCGCCAGCAACGTGAAGTATGTTTGTCAATTCTTGTCGTGCGCCGCGAGAGCTTTTAAGCAAACGCAATTACTGGACGAGCAGAATGGCCGACAGGCTCTCCAAGGCTTGTCACGCATCTTGACGTTTTTCAGCCCACCCGTGAAGGAACCTTCAGGAGCTATTGATGAATCAGGTACAACTCAAGTGGACATGTTTGAGTTCGTTTTATTTTTTATATGTAACTTTATTTTTTATATTGTAATTTTTTCCGTATACTGTTACCGTTGCCTTTGTTCATATGTGTTACAAACCCTAGTAAGTTCATGGTAAACAGTTTTCGGCCGACGAACGTATTATTTTAGTACTTTTATTGTTTGAATGTACGGAGTATGAGTGTAAACGGGGTTCATGCAAAGATGGCGGCATTGGTTCATTGCGAAACTTTATATGTAGCCTGTCTCAAAACTTATTAAACTTTTACAGTATTTAACTATTTTTATTTGAATTATCTCTTTTATTGCCTGCTCGCGTAGGCTTTCGTGTATTGCAGAACTTTTACAATATTTCAAGTGGTAATTTTTACAAAATCAGTTAGCATTCCGAGAAATCTGGTATATAAGTCTTCATTCTTAACGTAGAATTAATTATGTCCGAAATTGATTATTTTCCCTCCCTGCGTTGTATATTCCAAAGCAAAAAAAAACTTATGAGAAAGTTTTCTTATTGAATTTTACTAGGACTTCCACATTTCTTCCACGAATGGGGCCGCTTGTGGTGTTGGGCATGGAAAGAAGATGGGGAGCATGGTGATTGCCCAAAAGAAGTAGTCCGACACGTGCAAAGCATCGTTGTCACCTTGGGGAGACGGTCTCCACGCTTGAATAGCTACCTGCGATTGCCCCAGAGCGTAATCAGCCCAGAAATGCTTACCGAACTTACCACCAACGCTAACGCAGTAATACCAAGCGTGCATGTAATTCAGCTGTCAAACAAGTCGGCCTTGCAGGAATTCGTGTCGAGGTAATTGTTTTCTACAACCTGAAAAATTTCCTTTTTTAAAATAAATAAATAAATAAATAAAAAACTTTTTAAAATAAATACGTAAAAATGAGGAAAAAATGGAAATATAACGATTGAAAACTTTAGAACCTCGAAGCTGGGTTGGATCAATAGACAACAATTTGAAGAAACGTGGATGACATTGTTGGGCGTGTTGTTTGCCACCACGGAAGGTTTGAGCGAAAAAATCGAGGAAGATGTGCAACTGAGTTGTTGGGCCGTAAAAGCCCTAACTGACCTCTTATTACGCGCGAGCCGGCACGAAGACATGGCTTGCGCGAGTCCTTTCTTCGATACTAGGTAGAAACCGTATAGTTTTTTGGGCCGAAATTCGTTTCGACTCGTAATTTGATAACCACTACTCTTGTAGGTGGGGTGGAAAATTGCAAAACGTGTTGCAAGCTTTGCCCGGGCAAAGAGAGACATACTGCTCGAGAAATTTGGTACAACGGCAACAGTGGTTGGATCGCACTGGTTTGGATCTCGAGTCATGCATCCATCTCTTAATTGACCTTTACACGCAATGGGTTGTGCCTCAAGTAAAGAGATACCAATTTCCAAGCCACACGTTATTTATCACGCTTCTTATGTCTAGCCCGCGATCGCCTACCCTTTGCTCCTCGAAGCCATGAAGTCAATGGTGGCGCTGTCGGACTTATTTACGACCTCGGCGTACTACACTTGGTTACATGACACTTTAATAGCTTTGCCGTACACCATCCCGCCCGAAGATCCCGCTCTATCGATCCCGATCTTAATTGAGGGGTTATGCAAATCGGCAGCTTTCTGTGACGCCAAAACGGTAACATTGGAAAGGCTGCAAGAAATGTGCCAAATGTTCAGCTACCCGTCGGTCCATGTGGCTTTTATCCGACACGTGAGCTACTTAGGGAAACCAGGCTGGGAACAATTGAAACTCTTGTTGAATCCAGCCACCAGGTAAGCGAAAATAGGCTTTAAAAGTTTTTTTTTTCCCAGTTGCTTCTTATTTGAATAGCTTAACAAGTTGGGCAAAATGAGATGTTCAACGCTGAACAATGGACGAGCTGGCTAAAAGTTAAGCAAATGCTTTTGTTGTATTTCAAGCTCGACGGAGTTGCAACGCAGCCTTTTGTCTGAAATGGAGCTAATGCTGCCCGAAGTTCACGATGCAGAAATGTTGTCGCTGGTACTGGAATTGTTGCCCCATGTGAGTAAGAAAACGGTCGTGGTACGGCAGTTGGAGGATTGGGTGTTGGAAGGAACGGTGGAACCGCACGCGAGGGCCCAATTGCAGAAGATCACGGGGCGATTGTTGCGTTCGTGCGCGGAACGTGACCTTCAGCCGTTATTGAGACTTACCTTAATTCTCACCTATATGGAGATGGACTGCGCGGAAAACACAGACGTGGAAACCATCTTTCGGACGTTGGAATGGCTCGGCGCGCTTTTGGATCGGTGCCGAGAAACCGATAAGGAAACATTGGAGATTTTAGAAAAATTGCTACCCTGTCTTTTCCGTCATTATTTACCAGCTGTGGATGTCATGAACCGCATTTTGGGACTATTTGTCAACGCGACCGAGGATTACGCTGCTCGTATTGCTTCGTTACTACCCTTGGTAAGAAGACTCTTGGTATCCCTTTCATTATAGTAGGGATTATTCCCAGTCGAAGTACACACTACAGGGTATGTATAAATGTAATTAGCCTACTTTGAAACCAAACACGTATACAGAAAGCAAAATTGAGAGCTTTCTGGGGTTTATCTAAGCCTTTTTCTTGGATCAAGGTTGGATACCCGTCGAATCCTATAGAATCTTGAATTTACGGGTATCTAACCATTTATTTCTTCACCGTACGTAGTTTTTTTATTATTTAAAATATTTTTTGTAGTACAATATTTAAAACAAACATATTGTATTTATTTATGTAAAATATCATTACCCTGGAATACACAAACCCCTTATGGGAGAATAACGTGGGGAAATTTCTGGCATCATAATGTAAAAATGGTTAAAAAATTAAAGAAACTCTTTTGACAGTAATGTTGGTAATAGAGATGTCTAGTGCACCAGTTTGAGGTTTTCTTTGAAAGCTTTTATTAAATCTGTAAATTACAGTTGATTTTTTGCTACTTTTTTACTACACGGAAAAATGGAAATCCGACAAACTGTTGCACTAAATCTGACTTTTTGATATTTCAAAAAGAAATGAAATCGGTCAGGTACTTTTTGTCAGTTACGATAACAAATCTAACGGAGGAAGCGATGTCCCTGTCTTTGTTTTTGAAAACTACCGAAAGTTGTGTATACTGGGGCCCTAAAATAAAAATATCTTATTTATTTATATATATTTAAAATAAAAATATTCTGTTTATTTAATTGTTTTTGTTCCTTTGTTCTTTTATTTAAATTCTTCTTTTATTTATTTTGTCCTCATTAGAGTAGTTTTTCCAATCACAAAAGCAAAAATCTTGTATTAGTGACACTGCTTGCCAAACTCCGATTGCAGCATTAATAGTGCCGCTACGAAGATACAGTGGATAAAACAAACTGAAAACTTTCTTCCGTGTAGCATTCTCTAGAAATAGCCAACAAATTGACACTATTTGACATTGAAATATAATTTAAAGTCTCGAACTTTGTCTCACAAAGATTTGTGTTTCTACAAATTCAGTTATCCTCAAAAATGTCTTCTGCATGACTGTCGCTTAAAATGGAACTAGGAGATTCATTTAATATTTAATTCCTAAGTTCACTTTTGATAAATCCGTCATTTTTCTTGTTTTTTATCTATACCGAGTATTACTGAAGCCTATTGCTGTGATCAAATCTCTCCATGTGGCTCTTTTTCTATTGGAAAAGTTGTCGGCTCAGAGGTTGTCAGTTTCATCTGATGTGAAGAAAATTTCTTATTGAATCGTTTTATTTTTTGGCGCTGTCGTAAGACTATTGTTATTTTTCTCTCTTGAGTAATTTCGTTTCCTTGATAGCTATTTGACGCCGCGTGTGAACAAGGCCAGAGGACGATGGTAATCGAGTGGATCTTCCAAAGTTTGGAGAATTTCCTTCAAAGGTTGCCCGTGGAGTTGGCAGTATGGAATTTGGGGATTTTTTTCCTCTCAGCGTCGTCTCCTGACAGCCTCTTACGACCGTTCTTCCCGTGGTGGCGGGAACGAAGGGGCAAGTTTGACGATGTGGATCAGCAGATCTTTGTCTGGGCAGCGTTAGAATTTAGTCATCAAGTAATACCCAAAGATTTCTATCCTACATGAGAAAAGAGAAAGAAACTTCTCATAACGTTTTTCTTCCTTTTCCTTTTATGTGCGTTCGTCATCCTTGTAGCTGAATCCAATGAGCCGCGAAAGCTTTCTGAAGCTTTTCCGTTCACGATCGCATCCGTTTTATGAACTCATCGGTACATTACCCATGTAAATAGTTTTGTCTCCTGTACAGCTCGTTAGGCAGAGAAACACTCCACAATAGCAGAACTTTAACACTATACACATGCAAGAGCCCCAAAGAAACGGAGATTTTTGCTCTAACGAACGTTTCATCAGCGTATGACTTTCAAGGAGCGACTTGACTCCTAGTCAATTTTCGGCTTCTACGAGGCTTATTATTTCTAGCTGGAAAACCCGAGAACCGTGTCAAGTATGTGTGCGCACTATTCTCCCTCATGTTACTTTACCCTTCTCCACATGTTCGCTCCTGACGAGAAACGCTTGGCGAACAGCAAAACAAGCACGTCATTTGTCGTGTTATGTGCGGCAGTCCGTGTCTTCAGAATGGGCTGCGTGGAGTCTTCACATTGGGGCAGTTTGGAGGCCAGGGTGCGAAGCGACGTTAGATAGAACGGAGTTCGGGGGAGTTGGGGACCCTTATCGTCCCTGATCACACCAACGTAGCCCCAGTAGGGTACGAGCGTTGGCCCCGACCAGTATCACTGTCGCTATGTGAAGAAATTTTTGTGAGGATACCATTTTCTCCCCCAACGTGATATTGATAAAGTTTCGTCGTCTTTCGATCTGGTACGTGTACCCCGTTGTTCGGTTGTTCCGAGGAAGTTTTCTCGAATATTTATATAAATGTATATTTTCCCCGTTTGGTCAACGAAGAAAGAAATTACGAGCTTTTGGTATATTTTTCTTTAACGTTTGTCTCACATTTTTTTCGGAAATCTCAAGCCGAAGAAAGGTGGCTCTTTTTTACATATTTTTGCTAGTAATAGGTGTGAAAGCTGTGAATAGTGGTTCTACAGAATTTGTATCTTTTACAAATGTATATTGGTTAAATAGACGTTTCTTTTAAGGGATAAAAGTAAAAAACGTTTTTAAAAGTGGGGAGGCTCGACGTTAGAATTTCTTCGGACGAGGACAGGAAATACAATTACGGAAGCGGCGAAAATCGAGTCGTCATGTATTATGCAAGGCGGTGTTGAGGAGAACTTTTCTCCCAAGAGTAACGTTTTTCGTCTGGAACGGACGTTTAAAGAGAAAAGGGCAGTAATGTTGGATACTGGAACAATTTTGAGATTGGAGGAATATGTGATAGTAAAACCCACAGTGCGCTTTGATTTTAATGTGAACTAAGTGCTAATTGTTCGATATAACCTTGTTCGCAGGAAAACACTGCTTGGTTAAATTTTTAAGAGGCTCGAATTGACCCAAACTTGAACAATGGCTTTAATTTCCTTAATTAACACAATTAGTTATCCTTAGATGTGGTTAGTTCTTGCGTTTTTCGACTACGCCATAACTTAACTGTTATCGTAAATCTGACAAACGTGAGAAATTAGACATAAATGGTGACTTGTGTCTGTCAGTATCCGGTACAATACAATCCAGGTGGAAGTGTTTTGGTACCAGAAAGTCGTTGTAGCGACCGGATATAAGAACAGATAATAAACAGATACCGCTTCTGGACACTGAGCGCGAACTAAATTATGGTGGTAATATCATGAGTGAATAGTAGAAATATTGCGTTGGTCTGGGCTGTTTTATTTAGCGCACACTACTTCTTTCGGACCGCCCATTTTTCTTTCTTAAAGGACACAACTTTTCTTTGTAAAAGAGGAAAAAAAAAGAAAAATAATGAACTCGGATTAGCTAGATTAAAACTCCGCCCTTTGCGTGTTGTTTGCTTAAAAGTGCCCGAGGAGGAAAGGCCTAAAGTCAGGGTTTCCATTTAGTCAAGATGTCGAAAGACAAGAGCAGCAAGGGCATTCGATTAATGCCGATTTTTTTCGTCACCGTTCATGACCATCTGGCTTCTTCTTATAGAGATTTCTCTTCACGGTCTTTCCGAAAAATGTCTTTATTGTTGCGGTGTGCGTTGGAATAAGACGGTACTTAAGATTTATCTTCAGAGACCCACAAGAGTATCGAGCTAGACTCCCTTTTGTGTGTCGATAAGGTTTTGATTTTGGCAAAGGGATTAGGGAAAGTGCTTTTCGGGATAGGCGTGGTGACAAAAGCAGTTACTTGGGGACCAAAAAGAATGGGGACAGAAATGGCGACGAAAGGGAGCGTAAGAGTGTAAATATAACGGGTTCACCAGGCCAACCTTGCGGTTAATGTGCAATCGATACATGATATGCAAGATAACCATCTAAATAACCTTCTAAAAACCTTATAATAACCCTTATATGCAAAAAAAAAAATACTAAGTGCCCCTTCTAATTATTTTGGATTTCTTTCGACGCCAAGCGTCTCACGTTTCTGCCTGTCAGTACATTTATTTTAATTGGTTCTTTTTTTCTTCAATTTTTTTTTTTTTTGCATATGCAGTAGTACTCATAATGCATTTAACCCGAGATTTTTTTAATTTATCTCGAATTAATTTTAAAACGATCAGTTATAACATACGGCCATGTCTGTTGTCCCAGTTTCGTATTACTGCCATTGGATACAGCGCGCACCAGGCAGATTTCATCCCAGCTATACGTGAGTTGAATGTAGTATAATTTTCTGTTAAATTACTGAGGCGTAGTTAATAGTGACGTGATGGACTGAAGCTCTCGTTACTGCAAGTGTTCGAGATTACTAAGCGGAGTAATAATTCTGTAATCCAGCATCACAAGTTGTGCTAATGACTAATAGAACTTTATTCCTTCGGAGAGAGAGAATTTTTTTTTATCTTCGTAAGGCTTTTTAAAAAAGGTGAAGCCTGTGAGCTTTACTGAGGAAATGAGTTCTTTGAAGGAACTCTGATTGGATAAGAAAAGCTTTGTAGAAGCTTATATTTTTTTCACAAGCTCTTCTGATCGCCTCAAAGCTGTTGTTGATAACTATCTCTGCTTTGAATTCGGGTACACGAATAACGTGAAAGTATAACACAGAACTCGAAATTCGTAATTGAGATAAGAAGTTGAAAAGTCAGACATTTAGAGCGTTGCAAAACTGAACTGGTGATTTAACCATATTTGACACGTGGTAGAAAATTCCAGTACGAGGAGCGACACGTGTACGATGTGCTAATAGGTAGCGTTAGGAAGTTAATTGCAATCTTAGCCGTTACAATTGCACTTGAACTATTTTTTATGAGATCTTCATCAAATGAGCCCATTATAACATGAAATGGCTAAATTCTGAATGAAAGCACTTTGTTGGAGAAAAAAGAAAGAGCCTTGACTGGTGTGAAAATCCTCAGTTTCCGTAATCTGGGCTTACAAGCTTATCAGTTTTACATATTGTAAAAAAAAAAAAAAAAAAAAAAAAAAAAACGTACCACGTGGCTTACACCTTTGGTAGCTTTACTACTCGCGTTATTTCAGTATTTCTGTGAAACATTTCCATGTTTCGTGCTTGCTCTTTTTGTCGAGGGTTGAATCTTAGTAACCTGTAAATATTTAGGGAAAGTTTAATTAAGTGTTAAGTTTTTGCGTGCCCTGTTGTTGATAAACAGCTGCAGAGTAAACATACGTTCCCAGTAACGCTTGCTAATCAAGCGTGGATTTCTCCTTCCCTTGACTTACTTCATTAATGCCTGATTTACTCGTAAAATCTTCGCAGTAATTGGTTCACACCATCCCTTCTCTAGCAAACTTGAATTTCTAGAGAAAATGCAGCGGGCTAAGCATGATTAAATTGTTTCGATAAGGTGAATCGAGGACCCTGGCGTAGATGTTTGTTACATGTAAGGTAACTTGGAAGTTTTTTTTTTAACATAACACAGGTGAAAGCCACTTAATCGGAGCAAAGGAAGTGATTCTGGACGCCATGTTTTCCAGTCAGACGTAGTGGGAAGTAAACATTACCCATGTCGAAAACAACTACGTGTAGGAGAACTGATTGTCTCTTCAGGTTTTATTTTCTCTCCAGTTTACATCTATTCGAATGTTAACAGAACCGTGTTAATTTGTTTTTCTCGGTTATCTGATGTTCGACTGACCGTTATGTATTATTTAACCAAATATACCAACAGTAGTCAAGTGGGGGGAATGTAATGGTTAATAACTTTTTTTGGAAACTTTGCGGTTGGTCGCTGTAATTTATCACTGTCAGCCCAAGTTTGTAAACTACTATTACTTCATGTTTTGCTGACAAGCGTAAAGATATCGTATACTGACTGCCTTTCCCGTGAGGCATTATAGGAAGGACAGCGCTCGGTGTATGGAAAATATGGTTCATGTCTTCAGAACAAGTTAAGGTTCTGATGAGGCAGAAGCGAAACTTCTTGTGTTCGGCAACCCCCAGCGAGCGTTATAGTATCGATTAGGAATGGCAGACTTGGTTTCTCCATTCCTTGTTTGACCATTATTACACACGCCTTCCCTTTCCCTACTCGGTTAGCTTATTTGATCTTTTAAAATCAATTCAGCCAAGTTTTACTCGCAGCCCGAAATGACGACGGAGCCATTCAAGCTCGAGTTCAAAATTTTTCCACCATAAAAACTATTTCGTCGCTCAAAAGCCGAAAACTTATTGAAAGTTTCGTCACTTCGTCGAATTTCTGGATTCCTGGATTTCACACCCACGTAGCTCTATCGACAAACTTATGGAAAGGCTAAATGAATTAAGATACTTCAAAAGAACTTAACACAGCTTTGATTGCAGTCTAGCCCGTTTGTAAAAGACTTAAATACGCATAGGCCGGTAACCAGTATTTGGGCGTAGAGATCTTGCATTCATTGTTTATTTCTCAGCAATAAATTACAGCTTTTTTACTACTTATCGAGTGTTTACAAGCTGCCAACCGTGAAGTCTCTTTTATCCGGTATTACATTACCCTGGATACGGTACTTTAAAATAAGTTAACTTTATGTCTCAGGAAGCGACTGTCTGAAAGAAACAGGAAAAGTTTGTCAATCCTAAATCGCGTTGTTTACAATTGACACTAACGCCATCTTTGTCAATTGAACGTTGCCAATTGGACCTCAACAAACACTTTTCCACCACTTCCCTTGTCGCATGAAAAACTTCAAATGAACGAAACTCAAGCTTCATGACAACCATTCTCGGATATTAGAGACTAGAAACGTCGCCATATTTCACCTCAATTATCTTTCTCATTCAGCTTGTTCGCTGCGTCAAAAATGGCGGGAAAACTAGAATCCAACATGGTGCTGTGAAAATGAAGGAATGTTTTTTTTACTATTAATATTTCTTGTAGATTAAGTAATTTGAAGTATACTTTTGATTATATACTAATAGTTTATAAGAGCTAATGGTTTTCTGTAAAATTAAGACAGTTGATTGCTAGATCTTCATATTTTTAAGGAAAGGATCAAACGAGAAAAAAAAATACAAACGGTTCTTCACATATATGAGTCATTTAACGTCCTAGTATTGACCCTATCACCAGTTATATTAGAGACGGATATTACGGTCGTTGACGAATCGTTTCGTGAATAAGGAGATAGTGAAGAAGTTTAGTTAGAGTAAGGCCCATTGCTCCAGCATGACATCTCTGGTGTATGGTAGCATAGTCCGTTTTACTATCTAATAAAGCTCGGTTATTCTCCCTTCCCTCCTCGTTTCGAGTTTACGGTTGTCATAGCAACGTGCCCTGTCAACACAAGGTTACTTCTCCCTTTTGTTGTAGCAGCTTTGAATAACCCATAAAAAGAAACTTCACAGGCACATTATACCTGACACGACTATGCACCATCTACGCAGTAATCTGTGGTACTACCATTCTCCCTATCATTGAAAAATCACATATCATCCATTACCCATTTTCCCTTAGCTGGCTTCACTTTCTTGATTATTTTTTTATATTTTTTATTTCCTATTTTTTCTGTTTTCTATTTTTTCTGTTTTCTATTTTTTCTGTTTTCTAATTTTTCTTTTCTTATTTCTTACAATCTTATTTTCTATTTTATTATTTTTTCTCATTTTTACCCTTTTTCTGTTCACGTGCTTTACACAAATTTTCTCTTGCAATAAGAGCTTTCATATTTTTTTAATACACGATGCTTTGAGAAAATTTTCTGTACTTGAAAAGTTTTTGTATTTCCATGTCAAAGAGCCAGCTAAGTTTTTCAATTTGTACAATGTTCGCTTCAAACGATAGCATGTAAGGAGTCTAGAAGCAACTATAACATGCCGAAATAGATATATAGAGAGAAATGGTACGCTTCATTAGCTCTATTCCTGTGGAAAGGATACTGAAATAAAGATCACTCAAAAACAACCCCGTGGTGGCCTCTTCTGACAAGCTAAAATGGAGCTCAGGCGAAGAAACTGGAACGCTGCATTTTTCCTTCCCTACTACCCTGTTTTGACGCAGTATTATCTTGGTTCCGTCACTGTATTTCCTTGCCCCTCGTTGCCGGACTTACTCCGGAGAAGAGACGAGGGTGTTGAGCCGCTTCCGGCAGAGTTATATGTTCTATCTTCTCTTCCGATAGTAAAGCAATAACTAACTCGAGCGGTCTCATTATTCTTTAGAGTTATTGTACAGATATTTTCGCCCTAAAGCTTTTATTGTGCCCTTAATGGCTGTCTTTTTCTATAACAATGCCCTTGCCCTAGAAGAGGAAGATGTGATAAGTCCAACGATTCCTTATAGCTTATAACTCTTCATAAAAACTTCTCGTAGTATTCGGGCATATTTTTCATATTTTCTGTACTCCGTCATGTATGTTACAGCAATATCCAATGGGTAATAGAAAAGCATAAAAACTGCCATAGCTATTGATTATTTCTATTTTCTCTTAATAGACAAACAAATAAGTTACGGCAATTTCGAAATCCAATTCACCGAAGTATTCTGTTTATCAACAATCTATTTTTGCATTGAAAAACGTAAAACGATCATTAACACAAATGTAACTGTTACGTTTGTCCTATTGTTGGAGTAAAATTGAACAGGACGATTTGAACATGCGAATTTCGTTTAGAAACCTTCCAATTTTTGTGATTTTCTCTACGATATATATAAAATCTTACATACTTGTACACCAGGCACTGTTCACGTATTATTTCAACACAATTCCTATTACTCAGGTCGCCACACAGTATTTACTATATTTTGTTGGAAATTTAGAGTCATAAGTTTCGTTATTATCAGAACGACATCAACGAAGATTTTATTGTTGGTTTACTTGTGTAGTCTATATCCATTTCCTTAAGCGAACAGCCAGAAAATAGAATTTTCTTCTCAAAGAAGCCAGAACGTGCTCTGCTGAGCAGCGTTGCCCAATGGCATACATAATCCTTTTGCTCTGAGGCGCGTGGCGTTTCAATCCAAGCTCTTGGCTTTTCGGCCTCATACAAAATGAATTTAAAAAACTCGTAACAAAGCTCTTTACCTGTTATCCTATCCCTCGTGTTCTACTGAAGAGGTATTTTCGCCAAATACTTAGGTATTTGAAATAAACAACGAAAACAATACAACAGAAAAGAACATAGTCTTAAAACAAGTAACAAAAACATGCTTCGTTTTCTGCCCCTATGTTCCATAACCGTGACCTTTTTGTGAATAATTCCGTTATAAGCTTAAGGTTCCCTTTATTTAAATATTCAAGATCTCTGTTGTTCAACAATTGCAATTACAGTTTTGGCTAAAACTGCCTGTGTTGCAGTTGTTCCTAACCTCAAGTATCACAATGAAGGGAACAACTTAATACCTATTTCATATTGTTCAGCTTTCGCATTCTACTGCCCTGTAAGCAGTCCTAGCAAAAAAACTTCATTGTTCTAAAGTGATTTCCGTGTATCAGTTCCCGAAACGCGTCATTACGTGTCCTTGTATAGTTGGTGTGCATTACCTCTACCTAGCTTCATAAGCAAGGGCGGGGTTTGGTCGATGTAGGCAAGAGTACGTCGATTCCACGTGAATGTCAAGGATGTAACAAAACTCGCGAAAACCGCACATCCTCGGTTAACCGTTCTTTACTCGCACCTACAGCACTAGAGCAGTGTTTCGATATAGTTGAACCCAATTTGTCCTGTCTGGTCACCAGACACCAGAAAAATCGGAGCTTCCAGTTGCGAAATCCGTTGAACAATGGCAAATCAACTCCGCAAAAACGCGACATTTCTCCTTAACGAGCATCTGCACTTCTCTATAATAACAAACAATGCTATCCTATGCTGCTTGTGAAATTCCGAGAACGAAACTACACTGTAAAAAAGTTTGGTACTTTTACAAAGATTTTTTTGTACAGCAGTACATTACTAACGATCTCTCATAGGAAATGTTGCATTTTAGCAAATTTTTTATCTCGTTATTTATTTTGCACATATTGAGTACAAACAGTCGTAAACGAGAGTTAATGTGGCCTAATCAGCCTTACGCTATAAACAGAATAAAGAATTTTTTGCTGGGCTAGACAACGTGACTAACAAGTATGGCTAATGTTGGAATTGAATAGGGTGTGGCTTGACAGAATTGTTCATTAGGGTCAAAAGCACGCTCCTGTACTGGTGATGACAGGATTTGCATATCCGAGGATAATGGCTTTTCTGATGATTTCATTTGGTACTTCTGTGAGTATTTAAGTCCATATCATAGTTTCCGTTTCGTTCTGTTACAGAGTTCCTTGGCCTGGACGACGTTGTTATGGAAGCGGAATTCAACATAAACAGCAGAATGTGGGGCTTATTTCTCTTGGGCTTTTTCGCTGTCATAACAGGTTCCAAAAATATGTAACATTTTTTCTCGCGAGACATATACTTTCCGTGTACCAGCTTGTTATTTGTCAGAAAAAAGTCAATAACTGCTTTTCACATATCTCCAGGCGTGGCAACCATTGATTGTTTCAAATGCGTTTCCGTGAACGGCGATAACCCCGCCTGCGAAGACCCGTTTCACAACAACTTCACATCAGATATTCTCGAGTCGCCGTGCATGGGCGGACGCAAGAACCGAAACGGATTGTTCCCTGCTACTTCGTGTATTAAACTCTCCGGTGTCTATGGTAAGCCGTCTTACTTCCCTAAGAAATTGCAAAGCCCGCCCCGAAACAGTGGTGGAACGCTAACGCCACGTGGCAGCAGGCTCAGGAGTCGAAGCGACAGCCATTTCCATGACTCGGCTTTTAAGACATGAACAATATACAAATTAAAGAGGGTTCAGGTTCAGGATTTTTGCAAATAAATGTCTTTGAAGAAGAGCAAAATACGCCTGGAAGTAGTGACCGTAACGTTGGTGAAGCAAGTAAGCCACGTGGCACAAGACACAGACGGAGGGACGCCATGTTGTTCGGCAACTCGATTGTTGAAATATCCCAAAAAATAAAAAATATTAGAAACTTGAAGATTTTCAACATATCAAAATTTTATTCGAAACTATCAATTACACTAGCATGCATTGTAAAACCGTTAGTGAGGCAACTAAAACCGCGTAGACCAGGGCGCCACCGTTTGCATGGTTGTTGTCAAGGCCGTTTTTAGGGGTAGTAGTGGGAGGTTTGACCACCCTCCCCTCGAAATTTTAACTTTTTAATGGGGAAAATAGGGAAACGCCAAATGTAAAAAAAATGCATATGGCAAAACCCCCTAAGAACCCTTCCATCACTTTGTTTACTTTACGAAATTCTTTGAAAGTAACAGAGCCGGGAAAGCCGCGAATCACATACGTCTAATAAGTAATAGCGTAGTACTGTAGGCAAAGTGCACCACGTGGTTCTGGACGCCATCTACCAAACTCAGCTCATTAAATCTAAAACATATAAGTCTTGGTTTTACCTTCTTCAAATGAATCTTGACTCCAAGATCGTTCCGATCTCGCTGCCGTGGGGCGCCACTTTCTTCGCCCCAAGCGATTTCGGCTCGAATTACACCTCTGCGAGGAGAGCTAACCACTCCAGGGAATTTTTTCTCTTACAAAACATTAAGCTGAAGAGAGTGCGCAATGTTTGTTTGCTACGTTCCGCTTAGTTTGAATTTACCCTGGAGAAACTCAAAACAATTATTATCGAAGGCTTTTACAGCCAACGGATGCCTCTGTCATGCTTAAACCTATTAGGAATGCCTAAAGTCGATTATTCTGAGTGCTTTCTTGCGAGATGAACACTTTTACGTGGGGATGTCCTTACGCTAATATGATAGCTTTCATGTCCCTCAGGAGTACACGGAGATAAGATCCTTCGAGACGAGGCTTCGTTAACGTAATAATGTGATGATCGGGGTCTATTTAGTTCGGGGGACCACACTATACATTCCCTGACCATAGCAAATAGGTCCGTGGATGGGAAAAACGTTCCTCGCTTAGTCATATTTCCAGCAAAGGAAATTCGTGTTTCGTATAATCCCTTCTGCCCGGGATCGTTAGATTAAGCCAGGTGCAAGAGCCTAGACAAGATCTCACGTCTTCTTTAGTTTTCAGAGCGGCAGAGCGACGGCATAAGCTTCATTTTTCTCTTTCATTAACAAAAAAGGAGCAAAAACTAGGGGGTTTTCTTTATTGTCCGTCGATTAAGCTATACCACGAAACCCAAAAGTGAAAAAAAGACAGCTTGAGCATAAGCACTTTGACCTTCTTCATCGGAGAAAAAAAGTTTTAAAGAGTTGCCAAAAAGGAAGTGCATAAGGCAGCTTTTGCTCACCCCTGTCTTCAAAGTATCCCAAGCTTGTCTCACTTTTACAGTTTTTTCTATCCGTGTAAGATCCGGCCTAACCAGCTTGGATGGGAGGAAAGATGGCGAACAGAAGCTTTCAAGGATGCTGACGCGATCTCGATTTTCGTTACTCGTAAAGTAGCATTTCCTTGAAAGGTTTTCTGTCATTTGCCCCTCGATCGCGACAGAGGGCTATAGTTCTGAATGGCTTTCGAGTCATAAAAGATTTTTTTAGGGTAGCTTCCCTTTTCTGCTAATGTTAACAGACGTCTTTTTTTGGTAGGGATTCGGGAGAAAAACTCTTCATTGAAAATTTTGTTCTGAGAAAGCATTATTGGCAGATATAACGGCCCAAGAACTAGATGAGCTAAGCTAGACTTTACTTTACATGAAGTGCCTTTATCCTTGATAAAAAAAACTTTGAGGAAACTCCAATAAGTTGTTAGCGACTTACAAAGCAACTCGAGCGATACTGGGGATACCTTTAACTTTTTGCCCACCAAAGTAAAGAGCACTGCAGTAGAATAGTAAAACGGTAGTTGAAAAGAAAGTAACTGGATCTTGCTAAAATAGTAGAAAGGTAACTCAAGCAAAAGGACAGAAAGAAGTGAGGTAGAAGAGTTTTTCTAATCCTAGTGAGAGAGGCTTAGACACTATGTACACGTAAAAGAGCTCTATTTATTATAGTCATTTAGACTATTTTTAGTTCAAATTACTCTGTAAGATACAGTTAGGCAGACAGAAATTTCAAGTAATTTTCAATCAATGAACTTTAGGCAACTTTCGAAGTGTGAACAAGTTTTGATATGTTCCCGTTAAAAAATTACTATTAAGCAAATTTCGGGTGAAGTTCTGCGTTTGCTGTTTGATAACACAATGCAGCGTGCATATCTATAAGAGATTACTATAGCGTCTTTAACTAATGACAATTTATTTAAAGCGGACACACGTCATCGTATGATCGTTCGAAGTTGCGCTTTGGATAGCGGGACATTAACTTTGGATACGGAGTTAGTCCGCATGTCTCATTGCGGAAGTTTCGTTTTCGATGGAAGGTTAGCTAACCCAAACCCTTTTGGGTTTTTTGGTAAAAAATGTCGAGTTTGCATAACAGTATTTTTGCATTTAGTTATACTAGGCATGAACAGCGTAAGATTTTTGTTTCTTTTTTACAAACTTCATTACTCTTCTTTCGCTTGTTTGGTTTGCTCTTCTAGGTTAGTCTTGAGAAAAAAAATTCTTTGGTTCTTTAGACGTAGAGGTGGAGAAATATGAATCTTTTCCGACAGCTTGAAAACGCCTATTACATCTTGAGTAAATACTTTCTTGGATGCTGCCAAATGATTAAGAAAAAAAATAAACACGAGATAAGTACTCACAAGAAGCTGTCATGGTTGGTGGAAGGGGTGTATAGCTTAAAATGCGTGGGTTGATGGCAGTTGACACTTATGCGAAAACGTGCTAAGTTTCCCCTCCAAGATGGATGACACATCCCGAATACTCACCCTCTTTGCAGATGACACTGGCCAAACCGTAGTAGTCCGTGGCTGTGCTTTGGATTCTGGCACCGTGACAGCGGATACAGAAATCATACGTATGTCCCATTGCGGGGGGCTTTACTTCGATGACAGGTGTCTTATATAAACCCTCCTCACCCAAACCCCATCTGCTGTCTATTCCGGTGCATTACCTCCTTCCCTCCAAACTCATTTTCCTTCCATCCATTTGTAAATCTTCACTATGTGCGTCTCTTCTCTCTTATTCTCACCCCTTTGTGATTGTCGGTTAACGCCCTAACTTGGCACCTCCTTTTCACGTATCCACTACCGTCATGTGTTTTGCCACTTTTTAAAGCTCTTTCATCTCCGTTCTATCCACCGTGAAACGAGCAGAAATGTGCCAATTCTGTGTCCCTGCTTTGATCACCCACTTGTGAAAATGCGAAAGAATTTCGAACCCACCGCACGTCAAAGACGAACAAATTCCCGAAACACCACTTAAGCTACGTTTGGAGCCCCATTTGACATGCCATACCGCGTCTTTTCGCGAGATACCAACCTACTTGCCTTCTTTGTTGTGCCTTGTATTCTACTTAGCCTTCCCTGCATTTGGAGCGTCCTTTTCTCAATTTCTTCGTTATTTGCAACGTTATGTGTTTGATAATTTGATTGTTGAATATTTGAATAAAATCAATTCCTGCTTGTGCACATTGTGCATGAAGGCAGCGTGTAAAACTTGTCCCTAGAGCATGTTGCATTTCTTCTGTTTTTATAAGTATCGTTTGTGATGTACTAAAAATTTTTCTCTATTTTTAGGTATATTAATGGGTGTTTGCAAAGTTGTGACGACGGCGATGGTTGCAATTCAGTTCAACAGCTGGTGCCCAGATCTAAGCTGATTTACACGCTGGGAACTTTGTGTTGGCTCTTTTCGCTCCTCATTGCGAGAAGATGACGTGTTGAGGTGCATGGCTGAACTTGGAAGCTTTACAAAGCCCTGGAAACGAAGACGACAGAATGAATCACATGACCACTTTTTATAAAAAGAACCTTTAGAACATCTCAATTTTTTCTTATTTACCTCACGTTTATTTTACGTAATTTTCCCATTTTGTGTGCACGAAAGACGCTGTAAAAAGACGAAAGAAGAAAAAATGGCGATGCACAAGCCTTTGTCATCGACCGCAATTTTGTATAAAAGGACGGTTGTGTTGGAACTCGTGAAACCCTTAAATGCTCGTTATTGTCTTTTGCTCGTTAATAAAAGCGAAAAGTGTAGGAGAACCAAGCTGGGAGAGCTTATTTTCTACGTGAAAAAGCAGACGTGATGGTATGCAAGCATTGTTGTTTTTAGAGAATCGCGTTGTGCAGAAAATTGCCACCGCTTAACTACCGTCACGGATGTGATATGTATAAGAAGAGTAACTGCTCTTCTCAAACTTCTTACATGTTTAGTTTATCCTATTTGTATTCATTTCCAACGTGGGCTAACGCCTATTTTCGGCCTTGTTATCTTTTTTTATTATATTCAGGTGTTTGCTTCTTTTACTCTTTTATTTATTTAGAATTTTATTTATTTTTGTATTGTGTTATGGATTTTTAAAATTTTATTAGTGCTATTTGCATCTTTATTGGACGGATATCGAACCCCTGTTCATGACACTTATCATGTCTTGCAGTACAGTATTTCAATTCTTCCGCACGGTGATGGCGCAATCCCAAAGCGCTCGCTAAACCGATATGACACCAGCACTTTTGGTCCGATTTCTTGCCAAATGTTCGGAAAGAGTCTCAAGAGACTGCCTACGCTTTCTGCCTTTCCATTGGCTCGCGAGCGGTGGAAATGATTCTTGCCCCGAGGTGCTGAACTTTTTCTCCAGGCAACGATCCTTGGACGAAAGTGTAACTTTTAAAATGCCTTACTGATCAAGATTAGTAAATGTTCTCACGAAATTAACTTAACTGATTACGAAATGATTACACGCCATAATTTAGATCAGATTGTTTTCTACCCCAATCATGATATTTGGGCAAATATTGGGTAATAAGTACGTGAAATATGAAACACAACCTGCTGCGAAGATGACTGCGTGTAATTTCCTTCAAATTTGCAGGGGAAGACAGTTAACTCATGTAAGGGTTGTAGAACGTTAGGACAATTTAGACGTGTTGATTTCACCTTGGATAGGATAAAATTTCCGCTGGAGCATAATAAGACAGGACGATGTTCCTTTCATCATAAATGCTGAGATTTACTGTATTGAGAACTTTTCGAATTGGTCTAGAGTTCTCATTGTTAAAATACTAAGGTCGCATTTGAAAAAGTACTGTATTGTTCAAACTGTCGAGCGTTCGAGGCGCAAACGCCATCTCGCGCGGACTTTCGTCGATGTTTTGAGTCAGTGACAAAGAGCACGGAGCGTGGGTGTCACAACGGGTGGATGCAGGACGGCTGTACCGTACGAATATATATATATTTTTTCTTCATTTTCTAGCTAGAAGAAAAGTCAAATTTTATGGAAGGTTTTCCTGTTGTAATCTTTTGGTAATTGAGTGAGAAATATTAATCGAAATACAGTTTTCGTTTCGTCAAGAAACTGAAGCGGAATCGAATGTCATGCGGCGTAGCTTGATTTCAGAGTTTTAATTACTTTAAAAAAATAGAAAAACTTTATTTTATAATAAAAATTTAAGAAGCAATTTTATAAAGAGCACGTTGATCTCTTACAATAGACATTAACATGAATGTTATAAGCTACAAATCCCAAACCTAGGCTCATAGATACACAGTAATCTAACGTTTGAACAGATTTCCCTTCATTCAATGTTAAAATAAATAGTTTACAACCAAACTTATTAATCAACCCTGTTCACATTATAAAGCTCTTTATCAAATTATTTTCCGTACACCTTACATGTGTCTCACAATGATAAGCCAAACCTGCAAGATCTCGCTTTGGCACGCTTATCTGTAGAGCGAAGTTCTGTCCCTATTCGACAGTTCTCCCAGCATCCCGCACATATCCTTGCTTCTCATACGTGTTGAGCAGAAAGGAGAAGACGTGTTCTGTGCCGAAATCCGGTTCGTTATTTATGTATATTTCATTTTACATTGCTAATACTCCCCGAAGCCTTCCGCAAGGTAGAAGTCAGTTTCCGTGGTTTAACTCCATCGATTGATGCGCTAAAACTTTTATTATCCAGAACTGTTGGACACTCCCACAGAATGCCAAATCTCCAAGAGTTTGAAAGGTATCTGCTGTATTTACATAACTTTCATCGCCTTGGTTATTACAGTGTTACAATTTGAAATCATTACGATTGAAGCATAAAACTAGGTGACTTGAAAAGTCACGAGCTTTTGGGGCGGGATTCCCAGAATTTAGGAGCAGTTTGAGAAGGATTCGTAGGTAAATTACTGCTATCACGAGAGACTTCGCGTCCCATCCTTAAAAGTGATGTTAACGATTTCGGCTGGTTTACAGCGAAACGAAACGAGTGTATCGGATGACCACTCCCTTCTTTTGAAGCTTCCGACAAGACTGCGGTCATTATTAGCATAATTACCATGCAAAGCACCTAAAGGAATTATTATTTAATTAAATTAATTGAACGTCGAACTTCTGTGTTTTACCTGTAGTTTCATTGTTGTAACGTTTAAAATATTATCTCTTTTCCAACCATAAAAGACATCGAATGCTCTGTGTGCTTGCTCTTTTTATAGGTCACTCGTACGTTGAGAAATGTTAGGTCAGTGTAAGGTCGTGGTCTAACCTTACGGTCAGTTTGCGCAAGGAACACAAGGGAATGACGTGCATGTGTATATGACGCTGCATGTCTTGAAAAACGTATTTTCAGGCTCCGGGTTTTGTTAATTAATATCCCAGAGACTGGGAGGCAACCAGAAGTCAATCGATGCCTGTTACGTTTGAGTCGAAAGAGTGACGGCGTTGCAACTCGGCCGTCAAGCTTTGGATTTCAAGTGCATCTAGGATGTTGCTACGGGTAACCCAAGTACCGAGAAAATTGCGTGTCCAAATGCCACAAAGTTTTCGTCTCTGTTTTTCTTCCTTTTGTCTCCTTTCTTCCACAACAGAAAGGAATAACTTTCGCTTGCTTTCCGCCATTTGTTTGCCTGTGTTCCATACCAGTGTTTCCCTAGTGTAGATGCGAGGATGAATTGTGGCGTCAAAAGGGAATTCTTACATATATTTTGACCATGCGCAACACTGCGTAGAATTCAAATTATTATCCTAAGGGAAACCTTACGAAAACGTGTCTATTCCATGCCTTTGATGTGACGTCATTACATCGGCGAGAATACGAGTGCATTGTTTGAAACCTTGTTTTTTGTGAAGAAAAAAACTTGACTAGCTAGCAGTAGTTTAGTGGACGGAGAGTTTTCCTTCAAAATCTGGGTCACTATTTACCTTTTGCGAAGTGGCACATATGCTTTGTGGTGACCAGGAACAAACGCTTTTAATTTGCTTGAAAACGCTCCATAAGTGGTAAACTGACCCCAGTTTTTGTGTATAGCCAAACTTGGGACTTCCTCTAAGATCTTGTGAACCTTTTTCGCGGTAAGTTGGGGAATTGGATGCTTGTGTCACGGGTAATTTTCTTGCGAAGATCATTAAATGAAATTTGTTATACCACGGATTAAAAAACACGACGTCAAGACTTATAGCGTTCGTGTGAAATTTCACGTTCTTATAATTACTCTGTAGCGAGTAATTAAATTACACTGTTCCGTTCACAATGCAAGTCTTTCGTTTTTTTTTTCTTTTTTTTTTCTTTTCGTAGCACTTATTTAAGAATATGAAAGAACTTGTAGAATATTTCTTTCCGAGTATGCTTGCGTGGCTCTGAATTTTCTTCCTCATTGACTTTTTTGTACTTGTGTCACAGAAAAATTGGTTGATGGTACTTCTCCTTTTACCTCGCGTCGTGCTAATGAAATCGAAACCGATGAGCTACTTCCTTCAACCGATCCACGCAATTGCACGTTCTGGTGTCGGAGCATCTCTGTATTACCATTCCAGTGGAAATGATTCGACAAGCTAGTCTTAAAGGGCTGGGGAATGTGCTCAATTCGGCAGTAGGGAGCAGTAAAAAGTCCGGTAAGATGTGTTCAAATCCTCTTCGGACTATTTTTGACCATTTGGGCTTTTTACCAACTAAAATAATTACGTACGTATATCTTTGCCAAGTAAGACTAATTGTAACCTTAACTTTGTGCAAATATTGCGAGCTCGAAAAAGGTACAAAAAGTATATTTCGCAAACGAGGTTACTGCAATAAAAGTAGCACCTTTGTGCAACGATCTCTCCGATTTGAACTTACCGCGCGTCTGCATTGGCGCTGCAGTTTGTTTACAGCCGCCATTGATGTTAGTTGATGAATCCTTTGCAACCTGACAGATTTTTCCAGTTTATCGGCTTGCATCGGCATTATTTTCATGTGACGTTGAATTTTTGAAACGTGTTTGTGTGCTTGTGACCATTCTGCGTAATTTGGACTATAAATATCCCCCAACGTGATGGCAGGTAAACTTTTTCTTTCTGTTTATAAACAGAAGGCCGGTTCTCCCTTGCATATTTAGCTTGGGGTCGTGTTTAGATTAGACCACAGTGCACTTCCTTCTTACTCAGCAATGCCCTTTCATCTAAATTTAGGAAACGCGGAGATTCAATGGTGCTTTTCACAAGTTAAGGGAACCTTGGACGACGACATCACAGAAGGTATCATCACATCCTCTAACTCAAACCCGTTCCTTTGTCTAATGTTTTCTTTGTTGACTATTTTAGCTGATATTATTTCATGCGTGGAATTCAATCACGATGGAGAACTCCTGGCTACGGGCGACAAAGGTGGCAGGGTGGTGATTTTCCAACGTGACCCAGCTGTAAGAAATAAGTCATGAGAAAATTATTCAAGTTTAAAACTGTGATGTTATTGTAGTCAAAAGCAGCGGTGCCTCGGCGTGGGGAATACAACGTGTATAGTACCTTTCAAAGTCATGAACCGGAGTTCGACTACCTAAAATCCCTAGAAATTGAAGAAAAAATTAACAAAATACGGTGGCTCAGAAGAAAAAATCCAGCCCATTTTCTTCTATCCACTAACGGTAAATCTTAAACCCTGATTTGGTCGACTTTTTAAGCTTTTTAGTGCGTCAAGGGTCTCACGTCAGTTTTTTTTTGCACTGTAGATAAAACCATTAAGCTATGGAAAGTTTCCGAGCGAGATAAACGGGCTGAAGGCTACAATCTGAAGGAAGAAACAGGGTTACAGAAGGATCCGTCTAGCTTGACCTCATTAAGGGTAAAGCTATCTGATTTATCTTTACATTTACTTGTAAATGTCGCTATCAGTCGGGAAAAGCGGAAATTATCGAGCTTTTCTTAAGAATCGGATCTTGAGTGATGGAATTTTTCGCTTAATTTTTTTTTATTTTTCATTAGGTACCAGTATTAAAGCCTATGGAGCTTATGGTTGAGGCGTCGCCTCGTCGCGTGTATGCTAATGCACACACTTACCATATAAACAGCATTTCAGTCAATTCGGACCAAGAAACGTATTTGTCTGCAGACGACCTGAGGATCAATCTTTGGCACCTGGATATAACTGACCAAAGTTTCAGTAAGATTCCTCGCATGCTTGTCGCGACGCCAAACTATATTTAGCTGTGTTCCAAACTAATTAGTGTCGTCTTTTTGTCCTCTCCTCCCTTGTCATTCATTATAGACATTGTTGACATCAAACCAGCCAACATGGAGGAACTGACGGAGGTTATCACCGCTGCCGAGTTTCATCCGACGAATTGCAGTTACTTTGTCTACAGTTCCAGCAAAGGCTTAATACGATTGTGCGACATGAGAGATTCCGCCCTTTGCGATAAGCATGCCAAAAGTGAGCATTTTTTTTTTCATGTTTCCAGTCGTTTAAATGATAAAACTTATTATACTTTCATTTTTTTTTATTTTTTTTTTTTTTTTTTTTTTGCTTTCTGGTCTTTGCGTTTTACATATTGCGTTTCGGTTGAGTAGTTGACCCCGCCTATTTTTATTGACAGTTCCTGAATAGATCTGCAGAATTATAAGAGTGGAAATGTATTATATATACAGAGAAACGGAATCGACCGAGTTAGCCTAGATTGCTTAAGCTAGTCTTGAATCGGTTGTTATTTACTTATCCAGAATTGTAGCCAGTGGTCATAATGATAGCCAAATTCAAATAATTTTGCTAGTTTAAATAAGTTATGGTGTTTTTTTGTGACTTCTGTTCTGAATACTGATTCCTGGCATTTGTTTGAACTTTTAGTGTTCGAAGAGCCCGAGGACCCAGCCAACCGCAGCTTCTTTTCGGAAATCATCTCTAGTATTTCAGATGTGAAGTTTTCGCGGTCTGGGCGCTACATGCTCTCCAGAGATTACTTAACGGTCAAAGTATGGGATTTGCATATGGAAAGTCGGCCGGTTGAGTCTTACCCTGTAAGTGAACGTAACGAACACTGAAAATTATTTCGCAGTAAACCCTCATCCTACGATGGAATTTTTCCTGTAACTACGTCAAAGTATTTCAGTTTTAAAGCGTTCGTTTTCAAGATATTCGATAACAGGTGCTTGGAAACAGCCAGTTTTTATGTATTTTCTTTATTTCCATTAGAAAGAACACTGCCAATTAAAGTTACAGTTCAATTGTTTCAAAGTACGCGATTTCCTGACATGTTTCCATGTTTGAGCCAATTAACTCGTTCGCGATATTGTTTTCAATTTCTGGATCAGCGACAATTTTCTCCCAGGCATTTCTGATTCGTAACAAACACGACTTTCAATACCCTGAGTCAATCGGGGACAAAAGCAGAGAAAATCATAGTTTGGCTTTAAAATGTAAGCCTCTTATGAAAAGTTCATGAAAAACTAAACTTCTTCATCAGTTGAGCCTCAATCCGAAACTTGACATTGAAACTTCGAAAGTCAAAAGTTTGTTAAGTCGGTTCCATCGTAAATTGAGCGTTGACTATAGTTTAATACGTGCTGATGGGACATTAGTGGAAACGCATGTTATGTGTCTTAGGTTCATGAATATTTGCGATCGAAACTGTGCTCTTTATACGAAAACGACTGCATATTCGACAAATTCGAGTGTTGCTGGGGCCAAGGCGATCAATGTATTTTGACGGGCTCCTACCACAATTTTTTCCGTACTTTCGATCGGACATCCAAGCGTGACGTCACCCTAGAAGCGGCACGGGATATTGCCCGGCCTCGAACAGTGCTCAAACCTAAAAAAGTAATGGTTCTTTTTCTTGTTTTTAATTGTCCTGTTGCATGTCTATAACAAGTTTGCTCTTTCTACCTTTTTTATGTTTTCGCTCCCTTTTTTTATCAGATTTGCCCGTTTGGTTTCTTACCTTGTTTAAGTGTCTTTCAAGGGTTTTGTTTAGTTCTTTTTTTTTTCGGTTCTGTATCTTTTAATTGTTTATTCATTTATTTGTTTACTGTGAGTTAATCATGGATTTATTGTCAAATTAGGTATGTACGGGCGGCAAGCGCAAAAAAGACGAAATTAGTGTGGATTGTCTGGATTTCAACAAGAAAATCTTGCACACAGCCTGGCATCCACAAGAGAACATCATCGCTGTGGCAGCCACCAATAACTTGTACCTCTTCCAAGACAAGTTTTGAAAAAGCGAAAAGCAAATATGTGACCTAATAGTGACGTACGCTCCTTAAGACAGAAAAAAAATACCACCACAATAATCCAGCCATGTCTTTTTTTCTTTTTTTGTTGCTCGTAAACAGCGTGAAACCTAGCGTTTCAGGTTCAAAGAGGAGTTGGTTAGGGCGGCAAGGAATTGTAAATGTCAGCCAATTTACATGGAAAGTGATGTAAAATTCAGGGCCAGATCTGAATAAGGTGACACGGAAGGCTTAGTAAAAAAATCGAAAAAAGGAATTGATTTTTTTTTCGATTTTTTTTTCTTTTTCTGCTCTTTTCCTCTTTCACATCGCCTTGTTTATGTTGGCGTGTCTTCCTTTATCGTCACGTGGACAAAAAGTTTGCCGCCTCTACACTTTCTCTCTCTTTTGTCTCAGAAAACTTGCATTGGCTGGATTTGTTTCAGCTGCAAAGGGACAATTGTTATCCCAGCAAGACAAAAAATATGTTGCTAATATGGGAAGCGCCTTTTTAGGCTGGAAGTGCATGGATTGTTGGACTGATGATATGACTTAAAAAATGTGCGATTATTGCTTATTTTTCCTGGCTGTTTCTGTTATTACTCGAGCAGAATTGAAAATCGAAGTTTTTTCTTTCTCATTTTTTTTAGTTTAATTTACTGCCCTGACGCCTGTGTATAAATAGTTTTTAAAATACTCGTCCTCGTGTCTTGGTTCTATAACTTTGCACATAAAAAAGTTTTTGCTCTCGACCCCCTGGAATTTCTGAAAAAAAAAAGCATTCACAATTACAAAAGGGGACGAGGATCGATCAAAATAGGAAATACAAGTCACGTGTTCCTAGCCAAATTCGGCTGTCGAAATTAAAAAAGTTATACTGTCTCAAGAAACTCCCAGTTTCCCTGTCTTAAATTTATTTATTTCTTTCGGTACTTATGAGTAACCAAGTTTTTAAATCAACCTTTTTTTCAAGAAATTTATTTTAAAATCTTTTTAGTTATTTGGTTATTTAGCTGTTTTCTTAGTAGTATACTGTAGTGTCGCTACAGCGAATCCAGAGACAACGTGTAGGAAGCTCTTACCGCAGTTACATAACCCGCATCTTTTCGGCTCGTTTCGCAGCCGGCGACTCGTACAGTAATCTCGTCACAATGAACCCTCTTAGGTCAGGGAAAAACTACTCGGTATATTCGAAATTCCTTAAATCTGACATTTTATGCTTGCATTTCAGAGACCTTACACTCGAAAATTTTTAAGTTGAGACTTAGTATAAAAGGCTCTGTAAAGCAAGATTTTTTTTGTTTCTGCATTAAAACGAACCCAGTGGATAGAAATACGGTACATTATCACAGGAGTTGGCTACGTATAACGGATAATTGACACTAATAGAGTTTGTTACAAAGAGTTTACTACAAATATTTTAATTGTAGCTATTTTCCCCTGCGTGTTAGTTGGACATTTCTCGTTGGTGTTGCAAAGGATTTTGACCCAAATGCGTGGACGTGTGGTTTGCAACGTCCTATACTGGTTTGGGCAATATGTTGCGATGTGATCGAGTGACATTTGTCACGTAGATGTGCATAGGTGGACCGAGGTGAAGATGTGTCTAGTTAACAGGTCAGGAGCGAATTGCGTAAATTTTACGCTTCTTATGAACTGGTTGCACCGAGTAGGATTTTTTTTTTCGGTGGCATAATTGTACAGGAGCAATTAACCTGAAGGTAAAAGAATGCAAGAGTCAGACGTAGTTGCATCAGCCTCATGGATGTGGAAGGTTAGACGAATATTAATGCAGATCGCGTCAGTTGCTGAACACGTGGACAAGTAACAGGTTTTCGTGCGGCTTCAACCCGTGCAGACAGATTTCCCTTTAAAATGGGCCTTCACGTGGTTAGAACCTGCTGCCTATTATCTTAAGCGTTTCTTAGAAATTTTGTCTTACATCCAGTACTTAGTTCCAATCTCCAAGTCAAAGTTCGACTTCGGTGAGGTACTCGGCAATCTTGAACAGGAAGACAAGAATTTTTCGGCACTTTCAGAGAAACCGAGCTGGTTTTTCAGGAAGTTGCCTGGAGGTCAACCGGAAAAATTTACGCGACTCGATTTAGAAACAAGGAAACTAAAAAAGTAAAAGATGGGTATTTATTTTTCTAATTGAGAACCGGTTTTTATTTTTGTTTTGTCGGGTACTTTTACCTTCACCTAAAATAATTTAGGACACGCGGGCTTTTGAGGTGTCTAATTTACAAAAGCGCGTAGAGAATTTCTAGTTATGTGCGAAAGTCTTGCAACTTTTCGAAAGGGCGTAAGAAGGGAAAAAAAACCGTTATGGGAAATAGAGAATAAATTCGCCTCCGTTAGGGTTTTCACCCGCAAGCAGTACGGATTTTGTTTTGTTTTGGCAGTGGCAGATAGAAAGGCAACCGGTTTGGACGTTTGGCTAAGAACAAGGGAACTTCCAAGGAAAACGTGCCCCAAGGTTTCTGGATCCTTGTATAAAAGGCCGTCTGCACCAAGTCGAGTATTGTCATTCCCTGGTCAAGCAACTCTTTGAGAAAGCGAAAATTTGAGAGACTCCGAGAAAAAAAAAATAATTTCTGAGACGCACAGCATCGCAATTTCGGGAGAGAATTTGGTTATGTTGTGTGACACAGTTACGTGTTCATGAAGACCGCGGTAGTTTCCTGCTTGGAGCGATTACTGCTTAATTTAAAGTAAGCCCGATTTTTTTTAGTTCAACTTTTTCGCAAAAAAATGAGAGGTTATGTTACTAAAATCATTTTTATTTTATTACCAGGTTGGACAAACATTTGTCGAGCGTTTTGGGAAGCAGGTTAGGAAATTCCGGAAACGTTTTAGAATTACACGTCTTGACTCTTTTACATCACGTTCCCTGAGGTAAAATCCTTTTTTCCTTGTCGAGAATTTCGGGGTTAATGTCTTTTCTTCACATATAGCTCGCTCGTAAAGCACCTCCTGACTTGTTTTAATTTCGACCTTCGCATAATTGCTAAGCGGATCATTGCCGTTTGGAAGTTTGGTTAAATCAAGGCTTTTTGTGTTCGCGTATAAATATCGCTACTTCAGCCCATCAGCTCATCAGTCTTTTCGTTTGCAACTTCGACTTAATACGCCGAAAAAATGGTGCAAGGTTCAAGCACTTACATGAACCCGTCGAAAGACTTGCTTCGCGATACTACGAGGTAAATTTGGGTTTTGTAACAAATGCTCACGGGCGCTGAGTGATTTTTTTTTTTTTCTCAATAGTAAACGCGCCGGATTTGAAGCCATGAAGAAGGCAACCACTAGCTCGAGTAGCGCCCCCAAGACGGATGCCCAAAAATATGGAGCATGGGGCCCTACTTTCAAGAACAAAGACAACTTTACCAACATGCATATGTTTTAAGAACTGGATACTGAATATTTAATGCCCTCTGTACATAATAGCTCGTAGTACCGACATAAACATGGTTTAAGTACACCGAAAAATTGTTTAAAAGACGGATTTTACTTGCCCGGAATGTTAAAAGAAAAACAGTGTCTGCTGTTAAGCCGGATTATTGAATACCGGCAGATAGAAAGGCAGTCGGATGCAGGACAAAAACTTAAATTCCCCCTTACCTGAGCATTGTACGTTTCATTCGCAGCTTTCCTAGCGTTCATTTGAGTGGAGTCACAAAGCATCCCTAAAGTGAGACGAAAGTTTTGACAATTGCAAGAATTTCGATTTACGCCGTTATAGAAATACTTCCGAAACTTCACGAAGAGTTGGCTGGCATTTAAGTGAAAGCCGGCGTGAAGAAAGAATTAGTAATTTGAACAGAGGGCCTTCGCTGCGCCCCTGTTCCCTACCTGAAAGAATTCTAAGAAATAATAAATGAACAGCTCTAGTCTTTATAAATGACAAGTAAACGATCAACATACCATAATTAAAATTTATATTTCAAATTACGAAAGGAATGCAAAGCGCTTTGCTGTGCTGATTGTCAGTGTGTTTATATTGATTTAACTGAAATCCTGATTTTTTACTTAGCTTTACTAATGTCAACTCTTGCCTATGAGATGTGAAGCAGTGTTGTGAATGTGTTATTTTTGTTGTTATTTTATTCAGTTTTGAGTTCATAAGTTCAATATCAATTTACGGGCGACATTCAAGGAGGTTCCTCATGCTTTGTATACAATAAGATTCCTGTAATTCCAAATGCATCAATTGGAATAACTTGTAAATGTTCTGTACGTCGTAATACATAGAAATTTGCCTGGAACGTTAAGAGTTGACTATAGTACTTTATTTTGAACAAACGTCCTGACAGAAGGAAGTCTAGAAATAATCAAAGAACAATACTAGGTGTCATCTGTGACAAGTTACATAGGTAACAAACCACCGGATTTTTTGGTATTTAAAATAAGTAATCAGTAAGATAAGCCACGACTCCATTCATGGAGACTGTTGTTTCAAAAATCTATGTATTCAATTTATACATGCGTTTGTGTGCGGAGTTCTTTAGGTGTTTTGGCCGAGCGGTCTAAGTCCTGGACTTTGGATCGTGAGGTCCTGGGTTCGATTCCCCATGGCTGAGGTTTGGTTTTTCAGAGAGAAAAAAAACTCTGACTATACCCTGTCCTGCTTTCTATGGTACCTGGTATATCCCAATAAAATGGAATTACCAAGAGTACCAAGCGAAGCAGGAGAGGGGATAGGAAAGGATGAGCGAGACCTCGAAAAGCATGATGCTGGCATCGTGCATCGCACTTTTTCCCATGTTATTCCTTATGGGATTTCAAAATCTTTGGCTCCTGAGACGCCCTCAGGGCATAATTTCACATTCAAGCTCAGTTTTCTCGCTTATTTGAAGGGCTAGCGCAATAATTCTTACAGATTCGGAATCCTCTCGTCGAGGCTGACAATTTGCATTGCTTAATTTCCAAATTGCAGACATGTTGGTTAATTAGATTACGTCAGAATTACCATAATCTTTGTAATTCCAATAAAATTAATAAGTACGATAATAATTGTTCCAGTACAACAAACTTTTATTGGAAGAAATAAAATTAGTACCGTCGATTTGTCGCTGTCAAGAGCGACTAATTCGCTAGAAATTTTATTACAAGCATTTTTCTTGTCTTAAGACATGTCTTAAACTGCTTAGACATTACAAATTTATTGGTATGGAATTTATACTATAAATTTAGTGTAGCTTATTTTGATATGTGTCATGTAGAAGTTGATGTCGTTCCCCTTATTCAAATTCCCTGAATAACAAAACTTGGTTAAAAATAATGCACGGATTTTTTTTCGACACGTCTTGTATTAACCATGCACACAGAATTCTATTTGTATCATATACGTAATTCGTTCACATGTACGAAATTCACTTTTTCAATGTATGCAGAAAGGCCTCCAGATCGTATTCCTGTTCATATTGTTCTCCGGTCCACAACTCGGGCAAGTCTTGTAGAGCAGCTTGATAAGGACCTTGAATTCCACTCAACGAAGCATCCTCCTTATTAGTCTGACGCTCTTTCTTCTTCCCTTCTCCCAACGAAAACAAATCAAGTAGCTAAAAACCAGACACAAACGTTAGAATAGCTCCCGAATATACGTGAAATTACCTGGTCCGTAGCCATGGATTGCAAGTTTGCATTTTCACTGGTGATGACAGTATTGGCTGTCTGTAACTTAAATTTCTGCAAACTCATAATCTTCTCCTCCAAGGTACCACGTGTAATCAGACGGTAAACGTTGACGACTTTCTTTTGGCCAATACGATGAGCTCGATCCATAGCTTGAACGTCTTTCATGGGATTCCAGTCATGCTCCAAAAATATAACCTATGATACAATTATACCATTAAAAAATAACCGCAAGAAAGGTATATAACTGCACTTACTGTGTCGGCACCCGTTAAATTCAAACCCAGGCCACCAACTTGCGTAGTTAATAGCAACACGTCAATGGAAGGATCATCGTTGAAACGAGTAACCACTGAATGCCTTTGCCCAGCGGGAACACTTCCATCCAATCGCAGATAAGTCACACCCGGCATGTGAGTCCTTAAGAATAAAAAATAAATGTTAATAAGTAAGTAAGTATATATATGTATATAAAAAAAGTTTCTTACTTTAGCAGGTCATTTTCCAAAATATCCAACATGGATTTTAGCTGGCAGAAAATAAGCGCTCGGTGAGGCGAAACGATCAGGTCTTGCGTCCCACTCTGTGTGCCAATTCCACAGTCCAGTAACAACTGTCTACAAATATAAAAAATTTAGACCGAAATTGCTGGAAACTGTACGAAAGTCTCACCTTAGGGCAGGTAATTTGGCAGCGTGTTGAATATCATTCAGGTTTGATTTCTGAGCAGCTAACTTAGCTGTAATAGTGCTATACTGTGGATGTTGGTTTGTTAACACTAACTTGGGATGATTACACACCTTACGAAGATATTGCAAAGCCTGTAAAGCGAAAAATTCGTAAATTATTATTATTATTATTCGTAAATTATTATTATTATTTTGGGTTTATTTCCTATTCGATCTAGTTTACCTGGAAAATATGCGTTTGTGGAGCGCCGGAGTCTTGCAACGACGCGCTCACTGACTGACCAGCTTGGGTTTTGGCAAAATCTTCGTACAGTTGCTCTTGCAGCGGACTCAAATCACAGTAGTAATCCTAAATCGAAGTAAGTTTTTAATTACAAATAACCGAAAGATTAACCTTAGGTATAATAACCGAAAGATTAATCATACTTGAGTAATCTTAGGGGGCAGATCTTTGAGAACGTCCTCTTTCATTCTCCGGAGCAAAAATGGCAAAGTTTGTCGATGTAGCGCTTCCATGGCAAGCGCTCCTGTAAAACAAAATGAATAAGTTATTAACAATTCTTTATTTTTTAAAAATGTATTTATGCATTTTTTTTAAATATGAAGAATCTACATTACCTGCTTCTTGCTCCTTGGAAGACGCTTTAGCATCCCTACTGGCCAAAATTGGTTTGCTATACCGAACATTGAACTGTTTTTCTGTACCCAAGAATCCAGGCATGAGGAAATCAAACAAATTCCATAATTCCAACACATTATTCTGAATAGGTGTGCCAGATAATATCAATCGGTGATTAGCCACCAACACTTTGATGGCCCTCGAAGACTGCAATCAAGAAGGCAATCATGCATATATCCAAATACATATCGATTTATATAGTTATATTGCAAGTTACCTTCGTTTTATTATTTTTGATTACATGACCTTCGTCTAAAATGCAATAATTCCACCGGAAAGACGAGAAGAATTCAATATCGTTGCGGACAATATCGTACGACGCTACTATTAAGTTATGGTGAGCGAAACGTGATCTTAACCTGCAGCAAAAGCGCATTAGCAAATTCCTCCTTTGTCAGCATTTCTAATTGTTTTACTTTGTTCTTTCAGCGGGTGAACCTGTGTAATGCAATGGATTCAGATACTGAGATGAGACGAATTTCTCGATTTCGTACACCCAATGGCCAGTGAGTGTAGGCGGACAAATGACAATGGAAGGCAAAGGGGCACAGTCTTTATGACCCGTTTTCTGTTCACAATACGATTAACCCAATGCACAAATATTAGTTAAGCTAACAACTTGCCTCATACTCCTGTTGACGAAGGTAATGATCTGCCGCTAGAATACAAATGGATTGCAAGGTTTTGCCCAAACCCATGTCATCACATAATACGCCGTGCAATTTATACCGATTGAGAAACCATAACCAATTCAAACCATCCTAGAATTTTCAAGAATGTTAGTTCCTTATAAATGCAAGAAACTATTTTTGTAAAAATATTTCTCATCCTATTCATAAATTTCTATTAATTTCTCCTTGTGTTTCCTTAATTTAGCTGATTTTCTTACTATGTTTTATAATTTTCAATTTCCTTTATTTAATTTTTTAAATTTACTTGTCATTACTATTCCATATTTAATTACTATTCTATTTTTATCTAAATTTTATATATTCATGATTTATATTTTTTCATGTTGATTTTATGTTTATTCTTACCTGTTGGTATGAGCGTAGTTGTGCGTTCACGGGTATAGGAAGCTCAAAGTTTTCAAGATTCTTCGGGTCGAAGAGTTGTTCCAAGAATTTTCGATCTTGGGCACGTTTACTGACCAAATTTTCGTCCAAACCGGGAGGATCCGGAATACCTCCCTCCAAGGGCATTAAACGAACCAAAGTAGCAAAGCTCTGACTGGCTACCAATCTCGTGTGTTGATCAGGATCGCTCATCCGACCTATTCAAGTCCAACGATTGCAAACAGAATTTACAAGTCAATTGTCGTCCACTTTTGATGTAAATCTTATTTACCAAGCACTGGGACGACAAGAAGAGCAATATAAGGCACAATCTTCATTTGCAACTCTTCGAGAAGACAAGCAATAGCTTCCATGGCTCCTTGACGAGCGTGTAGGAGATCCATTGCGCCTAACAGAGGTAATGCTATCTTCAAAAAAACTTCCAAGACAGCGTTGGTGTTAATCTTCCCCATGGCACACAAGCAGCGTGCGGCAATGTGACGTACACTCCGGTACGGATGCTCTAGCAATCGACAAAGCGTGGGCAAGTAGTTCAGCAACTATAAAACGAATAGCAATGTTTAATAAAAATAAAAATAAAAATAATAATAATAATAATAAAAATAAAAATAATAATAAGTACGTAACGAAAATGCAATGGGTATAAAACTAGATCGGTAATAATAAGATAAATGAAAATTGTTTCTCACTTGTTCAAAAATCTCAGGAGCCAAGGCTTCGCAAGTAACTTCCCACACAACCAACGAAGTTATCAAATCTTCGGCGGCGGCATTTTGCTCTTTGAGACTTTCCACATCTGAAATAGTAAAAAAATGATTTTAATTTCCAGGATTTCTTTTTATTTGAAAATTATGAAAATTACATTGTAACGAGTGGAATATTGTTTTATTGAATTTTACCAAGCTTTTGTGGGAGAATGGCAGCCACTTGCGCTGTAATAGCTTCCCAAAACCACGGTACTTTTTCTGGTAACTGCGGACCATAGAAGCATGCCAACGACTGCAAAGCCTTTGTGGCTCCTCGTCGTTGAATTTTTAAAGCTTTCAAAGACGCTTCACCGTCTTCACCACTTTCGTTTGTCCCATTCTTCTCCTTTTTCTGCGATCCCGAGGTGCCTTTACGGCTCGCGGACGCCTTCTCAGCTTGCTCAATGGAGCGGATCAAGGTCACAATGCCGACATATTTCTCCGTTTCTATTTTGGGTGCGAAATCAGGATCGGCACAGACAAACGAACAAAGATTTTTAACAATCTTGGGAGTCGGGCACGGGATGCGATTTTGAACCCTTCCAAGTAACGTTGACAAGCATTGCGCCGCTAATCGTTGCATTTGTTCGTTGTCTTCTAGCTTAATCGACTCCATAATAGGCTTAATTACTGGGTTGAGCTTTTCAGGTAACTTGCCAATGAGAATAACGGCTCTTGCTAGGGCGGCCAAAGTCCTAGGAAATGGAAAATAAAAGAAAAAGAAAACATGAAACATTTGCGTGACAGAAAAGCTTTATATACGAGATTGAAAATGGAAAATAAATAAAAAATAATATAAATGAAAAACGATAATACAGGAATAGCATGAAATACGTGAGTAAAAATAAACAACAAGCAAGTCGAAATGTGAAAAAATGACACAAACGTCAATTATTTACGATTTACCTGAAAAATTCAAGAAAAACGACACACGAAGGGAATTATCGATGAAGGAGATAAATTTACTAAGATGCTATACCCACTCATTCAACTTACCAGATATTGAGAACGCTTTGATCACTAACTATCTGCTGAGCTGCGTTATGTAAGGCTTTGCGTCGTTCGGTCAAGGTTTCCAAAATTTTTGGCTTCACTTTGGTAGCTTTCGTCAGTTCATCGAATACCGTACTGGATAATTGCAAGATCTGCTCCAGGTTGAGAAAGTTCCCAGTCTATATTTTTTGTCCGAAGAGACATCATTAGAATAATTTCCGATTTGTAGAAAGGTAAAACACTTACAGGAAATATTTGATCAACGGCGAACTTGTAGTGCTTCAAGGTCGCAATGAAATCTTTGGCTTCGTGCACCACTCTAGTGAAGGCTACTCCCATTTCGTCGTAGTATACGGTTTCAATTAAGGTCGCGTGTAGCCGTGTTAACAAATTATCCGGACAATCCAATGCGTCTACCTGTGCCGCCCACTCTGCAATAACCAACGCCACCACACTCCTTTGCGTGGAAGACAACGAGCTGTAACGAGAGAAAAACAGATACATGAATAAACAAATACAAGTTAATGAGAAAATGTAGTCAATGGGCAAAATTAAAACGGACAACATAATACAAAATCAGTACATTAATACGAATTGAATAAATGCAACTAAAAAAAATAAACGAACGACATACAACGTAAACAAGTATTAAAGTATCAAAAAGTAATAAGAACATTAAAATAATCAATAATAAAAAATAGACGAAATAAAAACAACCAAAGTACAAAACCGCAGAAGCGAAAAGGACAAGAAATAAATATAACCAAATGGGAAAAAATTAAGAGAAAAAAATTAACCCAAAAATAAAGGAAGATAAATTATCTGAAAAAATGACAAGGATATCAGGCGAATAAGTGTTGAAATTTTTCTATATACACGTACTTGAGATGAACTAAAAGTAGTTTTGAATAACAATCCACTGGTTTCTCCATATCCTCCGTGTACTCGATACCCGGCATGGGTTTCACCAGATACTGCGACAGTGAACCTAACATGGCTGCTCCCATGATTCGTGCTCTCGCCACACCCACTTCTCGCGATTGGGGTGAGTCATAATTGACATCCAAACCACCGAGGTACAATCTCGGATCGCTTACGATTACTTCACTCGCATTGGCTGTCTCAGGCGCCACTATAGCCCCGCCTTCTTGATGGGAAACATTTCTCCTGTGCGAACGATCTTTGCCCTGTCAGGCACAATATGATTAATTTACCTAAAGAAAGGCAAAACAAGATAATACCTTGAGTTTTGGCGGAAATATGAGAACATTAGTATCCAATGGCAATCGACTTGGTTGCATTAGCAAACAAAGCCAGGAAGCTACAAACGGACACGCTGCTGGCAATAATACTTCGAGAGGTAATGCGGCTATAGTCGCTTTCCACACCTTAGAAAAAAACAACGCTAAGATTAATGACACGACGCAAGTAAAAGAAAAAAAGAACGGAAAAAATCACACAACAAGTTTTTCTAAAAAATAAATGAATAAAATAAAATATACAAAAAAATTAACTAGAACATTTTTAAACAAATAAATAAAAGAATAAACTTAAAATATATAAAAAAAACTAATTAGAAGTAAAAAAAAATTACGTCTTGGACTAAAAGAAGGATGTCATGGACATGTTCGAGCAAAATGCGTTGGAAGATGTGCCTCAGGGCATCCTGGGCAATAGGGGCAAGCCATACGCTGCTGTTCTTGAGTTTAAGTAAGGTCAAGAGTGTGTTAAGCACAGATTTACGAACAGCTGTAGAGGCGTGGGTCAAAAAGGGCCACAATCTCGGTACGTAATCTGCCCAATTGACGCTCCTATGCAACAGAAACGTCATATACGATTAGGTCTTCAATTACAGACTAATTGGGTTATCAAAGATGGTTTATAAAGCCTCCTTACTCTTGCTCTGCAGAGATACGGTGAGACAACAGGGCTGCCAAGAGAGCTAACATGGAAGAAGTGGAGGCAGTTAGGTCATCCAAGTCAAGTAACGCATCCCACAAGGTGCCCAATAGCAGTGTGAGTTGACTTTGTGATAAGAATCCCGTCAAAGTCGATGCTAACGGTACCAAAGCCGAGGCTGCCACGGCCGACACGTCATCCACGCTATCCTGCAACCCGGTGTACAACGACGGGTAGATCGACGGCAGAGAACTCGATTGCAAATCCTTTATAACACACCAATATAAACCCATTAAACCCCATGACCGCTTAATCTGACAGCTCAATGACGTACTTGGCGAACGGCCACTAAATATTTCAAGCCCAAGAAGCCTCCATGACGTGCCTCCCATTCATGTTGCTGCAACAGTTGCATAAGTACGCCGCTTAAGCCTTCCACGTGATCTCGACTCATTAACTGGACCACAGAACCTAAAATACATACGCGATGAAAACATACTCGATTTTTAGCAATTCAGTTATATTCATTATTTTTAACGGCACAAACCCTGGATACACAGTATATTTCGGTCTAAAAATCAATACTAACAAAGGAAAAGAAACAAATGTAAAGAAAATAAGAAATATAATAAAAAAATAACAACAAAATTGAAAGCTCACTAACTAGAAAATAAAGTAAGAATACGCACTCAAACTAAAAGAACTGCATAGATTTCCTACTATATACTTAATAATATATTTTATATTATAATATATTTCAATTATGCATAATTTTAATCATATTATTTTGTATTGTTTTACGTACTTTTTCTTAAGTTTTTATTCCTTCAAAAAAGACACTTTTTTTTTTTTGACAACTGAATGTATAGAGTACCTAATGTTTGGGCGCAAGTTTCTCTCACGGGAGCGACAACTTGATCAGACACGAAATCCCCGAATCGATCCAACGCTAAAACACATACGATTCTCAAGGCCACGTCCTCCAAGCAACACTGATGGGCTGCTTCCATCTTAAGAAATTATCATAAAAAACTATAGTACGATGCATAATTAGGTTTTAAAATGTCTCTACCTCTTGCAAGGTCATATCAGTGCTTTTGCCCATTCCCATTCCGTGCAATTTGATAAGTTCACGCAGGGCTGTCGCCGCTCCGTGCCGTACTTCCCATTCGGGATGGAAGAGATCGCCGATCAATAAATCACAAAAATGCTCTAATGGCCACGACGTAGCATCTCCCCATGTTCCCATCGCATCCGGGACGTGTTCCATAACAATGAGGGGGCCTTCATGGGCCGCATTTTTGGGCGACGAAGGTCTCGAACTGGACGCTGAAGTGGACCCACTTTTCAGCTTCTTCCTCAGCGGTTCTTCACCCGTCGACGGATTTGGCGAACTATCACCCAAGCCCGAGTCAAACGTGTCTGAAGTGGTGGTCGAAGACGTGGTGGTGACGTCACGCGACTTTTGTTTGGCCACTAAACGTGCTTTGCGTTTGGCACGGTTGGCCTCACGCGAGCTCAAGTTGTTCAGTGCTTGCTCTAAACTTGCCTACCAACGCAGAAAATTTAAAAACATGTTTTTCTTATCTTTAGCAGTTTATGCTCGAGTTTTCCGCTTTGAAAAGCAGAATAGAGCGTGAAAAGGGAGTTTGCTTTCAAACTTTAATCCTTTTTTTTACCTTCTTGATAGACTGAATCCCTGAAGTCTTGGAGCCATTGTCTAGGTCGTCTGCCTCAACTAAGTCCTCGCAGCCTAATTGAATCCCCAACTTGGCTGCCACATCCAGGCCCAAACGCTGGTTTAAGGCCTGTCTTTGCATAACCAATCGATCTTTCGCATCCATTCCAGCTAAAAGCATCAAGAGTTAGACTCGGGAAAAGCATTTACACCTATTTTTTTTAGCTAACTTCATTACCAGGAAATTCATCATCAAACTCTTTGCCTTCGGAGGCCATAAGGTACTGACGTCGCGCCAAGATCTTGCTAATGTCGAACTCATCGAACCGCAAACGCCCCGTGTAATATTGTCTATCAATCTTTTCCTCTAAAAAAAAAAGGAATACACGTTGGTCGAGCTTTCAGTTTTATTTTGTTCTAAGAAACCTTTTTTAACCGTAGGCACGCATGTCCAACGGGGAACTTGAGCCAGAATTGCCTCAACCGCTTGTGCAGCTGCGATACGGGTTTCCCAAACTGGACTTCGCAAGTAAGTAGACACTTTGGAGAGCAAAAGTGGTAACTCGTGCGGGTGCAAACGCTGAACTTCGCCAAGTTGTTGAGCAGCAGCTTTGCGAGTAAGGGGCGATGTTCCCGTATCCAACAAAACAAACAAACGATCCAACCTAAACAACACAAAAGGCCCATATCATTGCAAGTTCCACACGACAGCAACAACACTACCTTGTAGCCATTTTTTTTTACTAGATTTGCGTCGTCTCCACGGGAATTAATTCCTTCCGAATGTCACAATGACTGTCATAACCTTCGACTCGGCTGTAGAACCTAATTTATAGAGCACATAAAAGCAGATGGTACGAAAAGATAACGTTGACTAAGTCAATCCTCGACAAATTAAGGGCATTTGGTACGAAAAGAAATGGAAAATTAGATTTAGAAGAAGTACCTAAGACGCAGCCATTGCGTTATAATCATGTAATCCAAAACAAATAGCCTAAATACGGGCCTAAATAATAAAAATCCAAAATACACTTTTGTTTATGTACGACTGAAGCCTGCTCCGTATACATGGCTTGGGCGTCAAATTTATACTGACAGCCATGCTGCCACCGGACGCGACTTAGACCCATTCCTCCCCTCCTCATTGGCTCTTCCCCTTCATGCCACACCCCGAGCGGGGTTTTATTGTATCGATATTACCTAACACCGCGGCAATACACATGTTACAGTGTCGTGGTGAATTTTGGAACAGATGCTTCTTTTCCTAAACAAATGTGCATTTTATTACGCTGTATTCTACTATTATGCCGCTTTTACTCATTGAGGACATTTTTATATGGGAATATACAGCGAAGAAATGTTCTGGAAGTTAAAGTACAGGAGCTATTTATATCGAACAAAGGGTAGCATGCTTGTATCTCGAAGAAGAGCGCTAAACGACGCTTTTGAACGCTTTGCTTAGAAGCTATCCTCTAATACTACTGATATCCTCCAGGTCGTAGAACTCACAGAAATTTTTCTCGCTGTAGTCGATATGTAATTTCATCCGCCAAGCCTTTCCCTGAATAATTCTTCCCAGTAAATTACAATTAAATTTGCCCTCGAACTTACCCTTGATATCCTACGCATGAGTAATCAATCTAGGATTATGACAAACTTATTTTTGACCAAATATTCTTCTCCTGGGCCAAAATGACACTTCAAAATTCGCAAATCTAAACTGCCTTTTCGTAATTAATTTAAAACACGAACGTCTGGAAGTTTTTCCTTGTAGATGATTTAACCACGAATTTAACCCACATTTTAACCCGCCTTCATTGCTAACTGCAAGAGCCACCTATTGGCAACTAGCACATTTTGTGCTTTTCGTCGGCTTCTCGAAGGCGTTAGATAGCTCCTGACCTCACCAAGTCCACGAGTGTAACATATTTGTAAGATTTTCTAGAAATAAACAATAATGCGAAGAGGTAAATTACGTAAAATATTTTGAAAACTCACCAATAAGCTTTAATATAGGAAAGATCAACCATAAGGGTCGTGCACGTAAATTCACGAGTCCCGAAGAACTCGAACAGGAAAGGAGAGCCGAACAGGCTAAGCAATGGCGGGTAAATATTACTGTGTAGTAAATACTACTTTGTATTCTAAACGTGGCAAAATTCAGTCAAAGAACCAACAAGAAGAAGAAGAAGAATCTTCGTCTGAGGAAGAAAGTGGGTCTGGCTCCGAGTCCGGTTCCGAATCCAGTTCAGATGACGACAAAGTAAATTGCTAATATTATTTGACTTTTCTATTATTAAATTATGTTTTGCTCAGGGAAAGAAAGTTGCCGCCGGTGCATCAGCGATTAACGTTGAAAATCCTAACCGAGTTGCCCAGAAAACCAAGAAAGTCACTGAATTGGACGCGGTACCCGAAGCTAAGCCTCAGCTTTCGCGCCGCGAAAGGTGATTACGCAACTTTTATCTCAGTTACTTTTCCATTAATAACTCAATTTAGGGAAGAACTTGAAAAGCAACGGGCAAGGGAACACTACCAGAAACTGCACGCAGCTGGTAAAACGGAAGAAGCTCGCGCGGATCTTGCGCGTTTAGCCATTATTAAAAAACAGCGTGAAGAGGCTGCTAAGAAACGCGAAGAAGAGAGACTGCGTAAGCTCAGCTTTGTCGTACGCTTTTAACTTATATCGACTCAAAATATTGTATTTAATGTAGAAAAAGAAGCTGAGAAAGCTGCCAAAAGCGCGTCCATTTCCAAAGCACTGGGTAAAAAGTCATAGACTGAGTAACATCGTTTATTTTGCTAAAAAATAACAAATTTTTGTTCGCCATGGATACGCTCTTTACAGCGACTTAAAGTTAAAAAATTTTGGACCTGGTATTTTCTCTCTTTCCCTCTCTCTCTGTTCGATAAAATGCTCCACGGCATGCTAATACACTTTCCAGCACGTTGTATATGTACATTTGTTCACTTCATTGCTAGAATAATTTGCAAAATGCTTTGTTTATCTAGGCTTTTAAAAAGGACAAAAAATTGAAAAGAGAACACGACAGTATTATTCAGGCTCAATGGCGGTCGACGCCAATTTTTTTGCCACTTCGTTCATGTTTTCCTTCGTTAAGGCAGCATAGAGGTTCCCCACCGTACACTGCTTAGGCTTTTGTCCCTTCCATTCTAGTAACATCTGATACACACATTCCCGACAACCCGCAGATCGGTGTGACGTCTCGATGTTGACTAAAGCAGACTCTTGCAGCCCAAGCGTCCGTCCTAACGCTCGCCAATTGATGTTGTTCATGAGGGATGAGATCTGCCACAGGTTCTTATCGGTCAATACACGAGGATCACGCCTGAAAAAATAAATGAACAACTGACAATAAATAAATAGCGATAAAACAAGCCAGTCGAAAACGATGCTGAATTGCTAATGCAACACCCATCGTATTTTAAACACTCATGAACAATAAATAAGAAATTATCCGAATTAAAATACATTACTGTAAAAACAAAAACGAATAAAAAGTTCGAAACAAAAATAGAGAAAACACGACAGTGATAGAAGAAGATTGCCGAAGTGGCTGGAATGAACAAAAGCAGTTTTTTTTTCGTAGGAAATACGACACGGTTCCGTACTTGCACTTCTCCGTTGATCGTTCGTCTTCGCTCTCGTCTTCTTGACGAACCGGCGAGGGCGTTTTCACTTTGCCTCCTCTCTTTCTCTTGACGGCTTTTTTCCTCGACGGGGTTCTCGTGGTCATGCTACCAGCCACTGGTATATCTCGTTCTTCTTCATCGTCCTCTTCGTCAGCTGACGCTTCTATTTCCGAAGAACTGGACGAGATCGTCTCGGAAATGTCTGAGTATTGCCTGCGGGGGCGTTTGGCAGCGCTTCCTCCACTCGTTTTCGTCTTGGTACCCCCGCTGGAAGTCTTGGATTTGTTCGGAGCGGGTTGCTGTGACTTGATGGATGTGGACTGGTCCGAGTCCTCATCTTTCGTTCTCCACCGGGCCAAACTCATGAGTCCTAATAAACCTCCTCGCTTCCGTAAGGAGGAATTCTGGGAATTGGAAGAGCCTTGCGAATGAGACGGACTAGGCGTGGCGCTGCTGGTCGTAGGCGTCGACCCAGCGACACCTGTTGCAGAGAGCTGTATTTCGCGACTGACCGCATATAACGCTTGAAGAAACTCTTCCGGACTGCCTTGCCGAGCTTGGTACATGTTCATCATCGCGAGGAACGGATCCGCAGAATACTATTTTCAAAAATCATTCTAAGTAATACGAATAATAACTTAAAATCGTAAAATATGCATTAAGCTATGCACCTAAACGCGGTATGAATTAGAGCAAACAATAAATTAACATTTCACTTTGTTTCCTTAAATTAAAAAAAAGCTCAGCTACTCTTTTCCCCAATATCTGGTACCCTAAGACGCAATACAAATTTCATTTTACTTTTTTAATTTCGCACATTAAATTTGACTTGTTATTTTAAATTCCTTATTTTTCCACGCTTTCAAGTTGAAGAGTTTACTTAAGTGTTTTTAATGTCAAACTGCTTTGAATATCTTGACTTTGACAAACCACCGCTGAATTAGATTCAACTGCCTTTTCCTACCACATGCCCAGGCCTGGTTATACACGAAATGATGTGAAAATGGTAGAGTATGTACCTGTAGCTTGGCTTTGATTTCGTTATGAGTGAAGCCAATATGCTTTGCAAGGCGTTTCCAGTTACTTCCTTCCAAGATATGCAAAGTATCTGCAAGTTCCTTGATGGCTACCACCGACCACCGGTCGCTACTCTCAGGAGGTGTGGCTTCTCCTTCATTACCAGTCTAAGGAACAGTAGGATTAGTATATTGCCAAAAGTCTTCGACGCTAGTGATGTTTACCTTATGCAAGTTGAACTCAAAAATTGTATCTTTGCGTTCTCCAGGTATCGCTCTTTCCACTACCACCTTCCCGAATGTTCCTCTATCCACTTTGGCTCCTGCTTTAAATCTATTTCCAAAAGAAAACGATTTTCAGTAATTGCATCACTTCAGACAAATAATAATATAGTAATAAATAAGTACAAACAGAAATACATAAAATAGTAACCACGTCCTGGTTGAAAATTTATATTGTATAAATAGGTAAACTGATATTGATTTTTACATAATTAATTTATTTTAAAGTGCGTCTCACCTGCATGCATATTGTTTTTCAAAATCTCTTCCCCGGAAGTCGAATTCCTCTTTGACCATATCCGCATCTTCTCCGGCGTCCACGTCGGCTTCAAACAACTGGGATTTCAGTCTGACTAAAATCCTGCCGGGACGCACGAGTTTCGGTTTCAAGCTCGCCCCAACGCGGTGTTTGTAGTTGGTCATTTCAGGTAACCTTCGGTCACTCCGATGGCAAATGACTTCCAAGCCGAAGCGACTGGTATCTGTGTTCTCCTCCATGAACGCTTGGCACATCATAGAGAAGGAAACGTACGGGTAAAAATGGGACATGCCCATCTTGGCTTCATACAAAGACGCACATAAAACGTCCCATAAAACTTTGAAAAAGCTGAAGTGATAAACTGTAAAGGACACGGTATACAACCGTGTATGGGGTATTCTTTGGACCACAGGCTCGAGTTCCAAACATTCCCAGTTCGGTGGCTCGTTGTCGGAGGTTGCCGACTGCCAAACGGATAATCGGGCGTCGAAACGACTCACGATACCTTCGTAGTCCGGCACCGGCAAGGTGATGCGCACGGGCGGGTGGCTGGTGTCAAACTGGTACCCGTGCGGTTCCACCATGATAATGGGCGACGCCAAAGCTCGCTCTTGAGGGTGAAACTGAGGATCAGAGCCCGGTTCGCCATCAAATAATATCCGGACGCTGGCAGTTATGTCTTCCGTTAAACTGCCCTTTGGGAAAGAGATTTCCAAGCCCGGTACAGCTGGGTGCCGCAAGAGGCCACCAATCCGCCGGCGAACTCTCCGCCGTGTCTCCGGGTAAGGTTCTTGTACCACGCAGGTAAAGAGCGAGAAATGCTGCGCCGTGATGATAACTCGTCCGTCGCTGTACCTAGAACGGAAAAGAAATGAATTAATAAAACTATACATTTTATTGCGAATATTGCACACATAGCGCATATCGGCACACTGTGAATGTTTCTTACATGGCAAAATACAGAAATAAAAAGTGCCATAAAGAATATAACGGACAATTGCTTTTAACCCAACCTTTAAACTTTTTTTGGACATTTTTTTAAATACTATCTAAGAAATCCTACAGGACTGACTTCAGACGGCTAAAAACTGGGGCAGAACTCAAGTGATCTCAAAGGATAAAGCCGAAGTCCAGAATTACTATCGATTTCTAACAAAATATGTATTAATCCCTTATAGAAAGAAAAGAAAAAAAAAAGAGAAAGACAAGTCTTTAATGCAGTTTTACTTGAAGTCAGAGGCTGGAAGGCGCTCCCATTTTGGTTTGGCGTGACTGGGGGTATTACTGCAGAAACACACGATGCAATCGTCATCTTTGGGCTCCAAGTTGAGCGGCAGAAAGATAAGGGCGGGGCAATTCCCAAAGAACTCGGTTCCATGGGGTTCAACCGATATCACATGACTCGCGTGGTGCATGCGCAAGGTACAAGCAGGTACATACGCCGGATCCTTTATGATCTGTAAAGAAAACTCGCCATAGCCGGAGACGTTATTACGCGGCACGATGACATAAACATCTTCCTTCCGCAACACCCGAATGCTGTCTTTATGCCGGAACTCAGCCAAGAACTCTTCCGAATTCGTTTCCCAGAAGTCGCAAGTCTGAATATCGCTGTCCGAATCCCAGCCTACGTTGGACAGATGGCAATCCGAGTCGGCGTCGCTCTCTGGGTCAAACTGAGAAGAAAAAGTCGAACGAATACTCGTCACGCCGCTTTGTTCGCTGCAGCGACACAGATCACTGACAGAGGAAGGGGAAGGGTAGGTGGACACGCCCACGGAATTGCGGGAACACTCGGAGGCGGTGCCATAATCGCTAGTATTGCAGTCTTTCAACAAGACGGAACATGTAGTGGAGCAAGAAAAAGTTTTGTTTAAAGAGCCGTTGAGCTGCACCCGTTGTCGAAGCCGGCCTTTCCACGAGTTTGGCACAGGATGCTTGAAAGATCTCTCGTAATTACAATTTTGACAGCTCCTGGACGCCATAGGGGCATTTAAGACATCTTCGTGGCTGTCATGTGATTGTCTACGTGGTGAAATATTGCACTTGCGTTTGATATCGGTAAGAGATCCATAGTCAAGCCGCCGGGACAGCTTTTTCCCAGAAGCGGGCGTAGATTTGGACAAATTTACGGGACTGGCAAACTTCCTCTTCCGCGGACGCAAGTTGCGGGGCTCCATGAAAGAGTACGTACTTTGGCTACATATCCGATATCTAAAGTGAGTAGAAAACAAAAAAAATAATGTAAGCTTTTACGAGACGCCGGAGAAATAAAATACACGTACCAAAATAATGCAACAGGTTCGCGGGCAAACTGTTCACTTCATTTTAAAAGAAAACGGGGTTCACGGAGATCGGGTATTCAAGATACATGTTTATATTGTTTAAAATTGGGTCAAACAACACTAATTACTCAAACGGTCACGGGGGAACACAGGGGATTATGGTCACGGATTAACAAAACAATCGTGGGAAACAACGCTTGGCCGCCATTTTGATTAGATCATGCATCCGACGTTGTCGTTCTCATTTGTTTATGCCTTAAAATCAGGTTCATAAAAAGCAATTAGAATTCTTACATCTATTTTGATGGTATACTCATTTTATTATTTATTTGTGAGAAAGTAAGACTGTGGCAATGCAGCATAAACGATCAGCGAATCACGCGGAATGCGAAACTTGAACGCGAATGTGGCTTCTCATGCATTGCAGCCATCTATTGAAAATTGTGAGCAGGTAAAAGAAAAGAACCCAGGATTAAGTTAAGAACAAGAAGAAAAAAAGCATTAACTGCTCTTAATATACAGTGTCCATTAAATAAATGATCCAAGCAAAAGAAGCTTGCTATGCTGTCTGTAAGGCCAACCTATTCCGAATATTCCGTTCGCTACAACAACGCAAAGGTGTAATCAAATTTCAAATCAGAATATAACATTTACGATGACGACCAATCGTTTTTGTGGCCCTTGACGCTGATTAGCTGCAATCGAGTGGCGTAGTGTTCTAGAGGTTCAAACGCTAGCGACCACAACAGCCTAATCTTCGTTCAAATAACCTTCGAAAGGCAGTGCCATGGGCTTCCGCGACTGACCTGACATCTAAGGGAAGTGATAGGAAGACTTGAGAAGACGTTTTTTTTTCTTAACGCGGTCTTTTGACAACGCCGAAAAGTCTCGGCCCTTGATCCTCCCCCGTTTCGCTATTTACTAGGGCACAACAAGTCCAATTTGGTAGTTTTGCAAGGGAACACTGCTACAAATTCGTGTGGTTTGGCTTGAATTAGCTTTGAAACAGTTAGTATAGCACAACTTTTGTCATGTCTGGAATCGCCATTGCCCGTTTGTCAGAAGAACGCAAAGCATGGAGAAAAGATCACCCTTTTGTAAGTTAGTTTCAACAATAAAAATTTCTTCCCGCTAATGGTTTTATCTTTTTAGGGATTTGTTGCCAAGCCTACTAAAAATTCTGACGGCACCATGAATCTAATGAACTGGGAATGTTCGATTCCAGGAAAGAAAGGAGTACATTCAAATTTTAGATAACAAAAATAGTTTTTGGTTACGTAATTAAAAAATGTGGTACTTAAACAGACACCATGGGAAGGAGGCGCCTATAAGCTCAGAATGATATTCAAAGATGACTACCCTTCTTCTCCCCCTAAATGCAAGTTCGAACCACCTCTTTTCCACCCTAATGTGTACCCTTCAGGTAAATTTACAGTTTGGATGTCGTTTCGTGGAACAATCTTGCTCTTTTTATTAGGAACTGTTTGCTTGTCACTTTTGGACGAAGAAAAAGACTGGAGGCCAGCAATTACCATCAAACAAATCTTGCTTGGCATTCAAGATCTCCTGAATGACCCTAACATCAAAGATCCCGCACAGGCCGAAGCTTATACAATCTACTGGTAAATTACAACCGTTGCCTAACAGTTTTGCGTGAGTCAAACGATTTTTTCGTTTCTCTTTTATCCTAGTCAAAACCGCTTGGAATATGAAAAACGTGTTCGCGCGCAAGCAAAAGCAATGGCCGCTCAAGAATAATATCCTCCCTTTTTTAATAACCTATAGTATCCCTGTTCTCCTTTCTCCCGTACTCCGTTGCTTAACATGAAATTTTTACAATACAATTGTCAGTTCTTTGAAAAAGAAATACACTGCATTCCTAGGACTACCAAAATAATTGTTTTCTAAATACTTGACAAACCATGGTCGGTAAAATAAAGTGCTATAACAAAATGCACAGCCGCCAGTTTTTAAAACAATCTCAAACATGTATGACAGCGAAGTTTTCAGAGATATTCCATTTGAGTTCTCGAATTCGGCTTTAAAAAAATCCCATGTTATTTAGTCGCAAGATATGGAGGTATGCAGTAGCTATAACATGTCTTTTGCCTTCTTCGCGGTAGTGTTGAAACATTCAAGACGCGTATTTGACGTTAACTGAAGACGCGTTCTCCTTTATCCGTTCGTACAATAGGAAATTTGTTACAAATAAATATCTTCTCCACTCATACAAAGTAATAAATGCATGTATACAAAGCATCACCGCGTGTTCTGGACGGTTAATCGTAATTTCTGTTGATTCCAATGATCCTAAGAAAACACTGATTAAGTCGTGATTTTTTTCGCAAGTTGTGAAGTAATGTTCGCCTATACAGTATACACAACCAAATTAAAATTCTGTTCTTGTAATCAGTTACTGTCACAAAACTTAAGCAGCACTCAAAAAAGTTTTAATATGTACAAACAACACGATCAGTTACTATTTTAGGTTCGAAAGCACCAGGATGGATGTGCCGGGAAAAAAACTTCTTTAAAACCAAAGACACTATTTTTAAACAATACTTTCTCGCTCCGATCGCAGATCCGAGCCGTTTGGCAAACTATTACCTTTCAGCGAACTGTCGCTGTTTCTCGCACTTGCTAAAATGCCTAACAACCAAGACTTGATGGGATGTCTTTTGCGAACTTTGGGTGACTCGCATACCAAATCTTCACAAGAGTGCCATTTCTTAGGCTGTCCATGCGGACTGGTCGCCAACAGAGGCGTGGCTAACTCATCTTGTCCGTTCAGAGGATTTCCGTTGGCTTTGCCATTCGCGAAGGCGAGTATCACAGCAGATTCATGTAGAGGCGAACTTGGATCTGTCGTTTCACCCGACAGTGGCTCCGGACTGGGCGGATCCACGGCGTGAAACGGTACTGGGATGCGTTCGGTGACATCATTACAGCTTTCGAGTGACTTGTAATCCCGAGAAAGTTGATCCGAAGGTTGCTTTCGCATTTCGGGAGGGAAAACGTCCAACGATCTCGATTCTCGATTCCGGTAATTAGCACCGCCCCCTCGGATAAACGAGTCACCCGGCACGCAGAGAAAATGGCGGTTGTTGTTCGTACTGTGCGTCGAGAGATGGTCATTGTCCCGCAACCGACCTAACGACGCGCAGCGTCTCTTCCGCAGACTTTGCAAACTGTTTCGACTACCACACTCGGACAAGTTGGGCGTGGTTTGGCATCTACAATGACGGATTACCACCCGGTCACCGGCTAGGGCCGGGTCGGAACCTTGAACTTCGGCAGTACATTCGCAAGGACCAGAAATCTGGGCGTGGCTGGAGGCTACGCTCCGGTTCATCAAACACGAGCGTCGCAGACTCGAATTGTTGCTCGGATGATTGACGTGGCGTACAGAAGCGGTAGGGGTTGGACTAGGAGTAGGAGACTGACGTTGCCACGTCGCACTTCCGAGTGAGCTTCGCGAATCCCTGAGCATTTCCGCACGTTCACCATGGATTCCGCCCATTCCTGGTATTGCACTAATGGGCTTCTTCGCTGGGAGACCGGCACTGTCCCGCGAATCCCGCGAAAAGCGACGCGCGAAGGAATTAGGGCGAGTTTCGGTTAACTGAGGATGATGCGCTAAATGCGGGCTCCGTCGACGCAAGTCGCTACCGATGCTACCATTGCCTTGCGATATTAAGGCAGAGTCGATGTTCTTGCGGGATAAGAGGGGTTTTAATACCGGTAAGTCTTCTTGGCGTCTGCGGGGTTTCACACATTCCGGTAGGGTACCCGTTAACCAGTAGGTCACGACCTCGCCTTTACCCTTCATCGCTACTTTCCCTCGTTCTTCCATGACGTAACCCCCAAGTTTATCTAAGGCAGACTTGCACTGGTGGCTTATGTGAATTTTCAGCGGTTCGCCGTTGGATTCCATTCTCGAAGCCGTGTTTACCGTGTCCCCGAAGAGGCAGTACCTTGGCATACTTAAACCCACCACGCCAGCCACCACAGGCCCTAATTAAATGAACAAGTTAATATACCATTCAAGGCCACTGTATACCATTTTCTCCTTATACACAAGTTCAATGGCAAAACGCTGTGAACGATTTCACGAAGATCGTAAGATATTTTTACAATCTTATTCAAATTGTATTCAAAATTTACTTAAAGAATACAATGTCTCGCCGTTGACATCGATATCTTTTTCCCCGTTCTTTTGGAAGGTCCGGAAACTTTTGCGAATTCCTGGCAATTACTTATAACGATTTATAAAATGTTCTCGACGTCATCGGTGAGAAATTATATTTCATAACATTAGAGTAAAGACAGATTTTAAAAAATATGAAACGGTTTTCACTTTTGTTGTCATGTTAGCAATGAAGAATGGCTAAATTTTAGCGGGAAAATGAGTAGCTGTAAATTAACATGCCGACGTTCATTGTATTAAGCTGGCAGAATTAGACTGTTGGTCAGCTAACGCGCTCTGATGACCTAATACGATGTACTCGTGCACGTTATACATGTTTTAAAGGTCAGTTAAATAGAACTTACATTAATAAAGAAACTCATTTCGTAAATGCAAACTTGCATTCACAAGCTACTTGATTACGATTATATTTTTAAAAATATGATTTACCTGTGTGAATGCCAATTCGTAACAATAAGGGGTCGTTGGGTCGATGGGCAATTTTGTGCGTTTTTACGGCCGACAACAAATCAATGGCCATGGATGCAATTTCTCCTGCGTGCTTCTCGTTGGGCAACGGTAAACCCGACACCTGACATAAAACATAGTATTAGCAAAAGCCAACATCGGGGTGGAAAGTTGGTCGCGTGCAGTGGACAACAAAAGCGCATTAAACTTACGACCATATACGCGTCGCCAATGGTTTCCACCTTGTACACATCATAACCTTGGATAATGCTATCAAACCGCGTGTATAAGTCGTTTAAGAATGTTACCACCTTTAATAATCGAAGACTGAATTATTAAAAATTATCACGGTAATGGCAAAACTTACCTGTAACGGCGTACTTTCTGCCGACATTTTGGTGAATCCAACAATGTCGCTAAAATAAATAGTCACCGAGTCGAATAACTCGGGTTCAACTCCAATGCCCATTGTTAAATTCTTCGCCACGGGCCTTGAGAAAGAGTACATTGTTATTTTGCTGCTAAAGAAGTAATATGAGATCTTTACAATGGCAACATGCGATGGAGTAGATCTTCTGTTTTCTTTTTCTCTTCGCACAAAAGCATCGTGCGTTGATCAACCAGTTTTTCCAAGTCGTGGGTGTATTTCTCCATCATGTCCATCATATGATCCATGATATTCCGTTTCCTAATCAATGTGTACATTAATATCGTACTTTAGTTACGAATGGTTGCTTACATGCCCTCTTTCATGGGCTTCAACCGATTGCGGATATTAGAAAAGTCTGGACGCTGCTCGGGCACTTCTGCCCAGCAATCTTCCATGCAGCTCGCTACGTAATCCGGACAACCCGTCTTCGATTCTCGTACGATTTTCATATCAGGTCGGAAAGGAGGCTCGCCAGGCTTAGGTATCCTTTTCACCTTTTCCAGGCATTCTAAAGTTGAGTTTATTTACAGAACAATAGCACAGTACTAGAAATGTATATTACATCCTATTATTAAATTTATATGATATATTTATTTATAAATAAATTTAAATTTAGTACGAAACATCGTAAATTTAAAACGAAATTAAAAAGACTCGAATTTCCGTAAAAAATATACAACAGGATTTTCACTACTTAATTAGGAGCTAGTCAACAGAAGTGACAGTTTTTTCACATTGGAAACCAAGAATTTAATTACAAATACGCTCGTCAAGTCCGTAAGGACCTACGGACAAAATAAAGATGCCATTTACCCTGGAGTCTTAATCTTATACATTTCCACAGCGATATTCTTGTAGTCCTTAAGAAGCTGTGTTAATTAACCTTGTTTTAATAAATAATGAACAACAAAACTCATAACGCGAATGTATAACAAATAATGAATGAAAACGGAAAACTAATTTTCTCCACAGCAAGAACTTATGGTAATTCTCTTCATAATTCAGTCTCGTCTTACCTTTGGGGTCAAGTCCACCAAAAACATCTTGTCTGCCGATAATTTCGTGCAGAACAATGCCAAACGCGTAAACGTCGCCTTTCGGAGTGCCTCTGACGGGGGCATCAAGGTCACGTAGCAATTCCGGCGCTTTCCATAACAAACCTTTAGCGACAAACGGTAAAAATTTCGATTATTTACTTTCTCACACATTTAATTATCTTTTCAAAAAGTCATCATACTTCGGTACATATGGTAAGGACCCGGACAATCGATTTCTGCTGCGGCTCGGCGTAATTCATGCAGTCCGAAGTCCGTAATTTGTAACACCCAGCGTGACGTTACGACACAGTTAGATGACTTGAGATTCCCATGACAATACAAGTCCGTGTTTTGCAAGTAAAGCATGCCTTTGATTAAGTCGTGGACCAAGGAGGCGATCATTAATTGATCCAGGTTAATGTCCTCGTTCTCCAGTATATCCTATAAGCCAGTAATTAACCCAGGGCAAAATGCAGACATACGCATTAAAAAATATAGGAAATATAAAGAAGTTACTTACTGGTAAGCTGCGTTTGCTGCACAACTCGGTTACAATGATAATTTCCGTGGGTCGTACAATCGCACCAATGAAAGGGTTGACATTATCGTGCCGAATTTCCCGCATTAGTCGCATTTCTTTCATGATGCTTCGGGTAATTTCTTTGCGTTTGGCAAATGCAAGAACTTTGGTATGAACAGCTGTGCCTTTATAAATCTCCGTCTTCACTTGGCAGTGCCACTCGTACGACCCGGTACTAACCAAACTTAGCTAAACGAGACAAAAAGGGCAAGTTTATTTGGGGGGTTACAACAGAAAAAGGCAAAAAAAAGCTTCTTTTCTTCTTTTTAACCTCCGTTTTTCTCTTCTTTTCTTACCTTGCTCGCGCCAGTGTCGTTTCTATAGGACGTAATCTCGGAGGGATCAATTTTCCATAACAAGCCTGCTATTTCTTGCTCTATTTTCCATTTGCGGTATACGAACGTGGTGACGATCAACGTGATGACAAAAACCGTCGCTAAGACCCCAGCAGCGATCTGAGAATTCCGCTTACGATTGTCCTCCACGCGACAGCGTTCGTTATCGAAGCCACACGGAGGTTCATCAAGCGGCGCAACTTGGTTCACCCATTCGATTTTCTTCCCTTCAAACTGAGAAAAGCTCAAAGACTGAAAAAAAAAAATTCGCTCGTGATATTGTCACAGTTAAACTTCAACACTTCAATGCACTTCAACAATTAGTTGTTTACAAGTTTTATCTAAAATTTTCGAATAAATTATATTACGCTAGAAGACTTTCAGATTTGTACCGTAAATACGCAGATCACATTCCAATGGGTTCGATTACGCAGCGCTTATTCTAATTGAATTTGTAAACAAGTATAATTGCGTGCATTAGGACCGCGTGATTGAAGGCATTAGATCTTCGAAAAGTTGCACACTACATTGCAGCTTGACAGATAGATGTCAGGTCATACTAGAATGTGCATCACTCAGCATTGACTCCAATTCATAGACACATTTCTTTCCGAGAGATTAAAGGGGACTATCTTGCGGGGTAGTGTATCATTCATTTCTTCCGTGTTGAAAAACACATTAAGAAAAAACTCGAAAAATTTACAGCGCTTGCAATCGACAGTTGGGTAAACTACTATTTGCATTTGGTACACCAAAGAGAATCTCTTTTCGAAACCGTGAATACATTGACCACGTGTTTGTTAAAATTGGAACCGCAAGCAACGTGTTGAAAGATTAGGTATTTTGAATTTCCGAAGATTCTCCGACTGTGAAGTTTGTCATCATCACAGCGTTTGCATCTGCCAAGTTTTATCGCAGCTCCAGATCTGGTAACATATTTGGGCCTCCGATAAAGCCTGTATGGTAAACCGGGTGACACATATGGAGTATTTCCTGTGATAACACAGTCTGGCCTACGATAAAGTTTTGTTTCCGGACTAGTTAGTAAACGAAACGCGCATTTTACATAGGTATCCGTAGTTATACACAACGTCGCTGAATACGTTGGAAGCCAAGAGTCCTTCTCCTATGCCTAATAGAAAACAAACGTGGCAACCGCTTGGATGTAAGGGTAGAATGCTTCAAAACACACCGAAAGAAAGATGATTTTGCAAAAAAATAAATAAATAAAAAAAAATCTGATTGATTGCTATTTACGGTGTCTTTACGGTACGGGATTTTTGCATCAGCTTTCAGAATTCTATTTTTCATATTTTTTCTGGCGAGTTTTTCGGAAATTGTCTTGGCACAGTGAGCAAGTGCTATTTAAGCTGCTATCTGTCAACTCTGAGCGTTTTTGGGCTTTATAAACAAAGAATGTCGGCAGTTTAGAGGAGAAAACGAAAAATGTGACGGGCCGACCCCTCAGCGGGTAGGCTGTCCGTTCCCCGCAAAGTAGACAGTATTCGTTCCACAAGAAAGAGGGATGCACTCAAGCAACTGGGAAGAAAAACACCGGGATACCTTTTTTTGCTTTACGCTCGTTTCACAATAGTAGTTTGACAAGCCTACTGAACAAACAGAGAGGCACAAGAAAATAGTGAAAAAAAAATTTCTGAGATGTTACGGTGCAAAAACGGAAACACTTAAACTGCCAGCTTGTGGGGGTGATAAGCATAGCTAATCTAAAAGCTTGTACGGCAACGAACCCAACAAGGCATTAGCAAAACATCAAGGCATTAGAAATCAGATATTCACGCATGCCACCATGTAATTAAAAATTCAGACGCTAAGAAAAATGAAAACTTCCTGTTTCCCTTATGTTAAAACCAGCCGAAATAGAAAACAAAATTGGGATTTTTTTAATAGAATAACCCCAACAGATGACACATATATTTTTGTGAAATTATGTCGGAAGATTATTACAACTGTAATGAAAGGAGTACGCAGGTAAAGATTCGAACTGCGACACTACTTCGATGAAATAAAATAAAGTCTATTTTTACGTATAGTCACAATAACTTACAAAATCCATGAGCAAAGAAAAGGGCTGATTTTTCTCACACTTTTGGCCTGTTGGGCCCAAAAGTAACTTAACTCGGATATTTCTGTTGCTATGAGAAAGACGATATTCCTCAAACTTTCCACTTCGATAAGCAGTTTCGAGATTGATCACAAGTACGAGAATAACGAAGAAGGAAAACCAGTCACAAGGGATTAACCATGTTCTTCTCCTAGCCGACACGGTTAAAAACTAAGTTGTATCAAATCCTTCAGAATGACGGTATGCGATAACAAAAATAACTAATATAAGGCTTCAACCTATAACTTGTCAAATAAGTTGGGAGATTTGGAGCTAGAGCGAGTTAATATCGTAACAACCGTTATAATAAATGTTCTGAAACTAACTTACCTCTTCGGATATTTTATGGAAGACACCCACTTGTTGGAACGAAAAATTGCAGTTAAAAGTTGACCTTGCGTTGTTCAAGTTATCATGGACGACATCCTTGACGGCCAGTACGGTATAATTGCCTTCCGAGTCTCCATTACCGTCAATGGTCACGTTCATTCCGGCAACGCCTAGCGTGATACCCACGAAAGATTAAAATACTGCCAACTACTGCAACTTGAAAACTTTAGTGCCCAACTCGGCTCGTTTTATTAAACTCCTTGTCAAACTCACTTTGGTACGTTTTCTTCAACAATTTTTTCACGATGGCTTGGCCGCTTTTGGCCCATTTGAGCACGTCGTCCTTTGTAGTGGCATTATTTTCATTCAGCAGCTGGTCGAGTGCTTCGGCATAAACCATGACCGCGTCATACAGATAAACGGCGTACATCGTAACGTGCTGATACCAAAGGTTAGTTCCGCACGGTTGCATGCGCCATTCCTTGATTAAATGTATATTTTTACCGCTTTGTATTTTTCGAAGACAAGAGGCCGCTTAAACTCAAAGGGCACTTTCGCATTGTATTCCAGCACACTGCTGGAGAAGTTGGAAAACTGTGTAGCATTCACGGGAGGTGTAGTGACGATCATTAACAAAGACTTGGCCGCTTTTGAGTTGGGCCATTCTAATTCACGACAATCGTTGACGCTTTTCATAGAAGCAGAGCCTAAACATCGTTTAATATATCACCATGTAATATCCAATTAAATAAAAATTAATTTTTTTTCAAGTCTTACTCCATAAGTAATCACGCGCTCTTTCACTGGAGAAGGTTTCCCAGTCCACAGAAATCACCATGTACTCGCCATGCTCGAAAAGTTGCATCATTTGCATAGGAGTCATAAATTCCGGTAAGTATTTAATATCACCAAGAAATACATAGACTGTAAGTACAGAGAAAAAACAGTTTCAATCAAATATAATCAATAACTGGGCATAAGCTAAGCTCCCATTTTTTTCTGAATTTCCGTTGTGTCAACTTAGGTTATTTTATTTCACTGTCCTAAGTTGTTCTATTGACTATTGTTCCCTTTACCATTACTCCTACGTTCACACGACGCGAGTTACTTACGGGTAACTTTACCCTGTCGCGTTATCCTCGATCTTTGCCCTCGTCGTTCCTGGGCTTTCCTCAGACTCTCTGCTCTGAGTAAATATTTGTTTACTTTTCGTGATACGTAGTGTTGGTGAAAGTCAAGCTTTTACTAGGTATACTTTTGCGCCTTGAACAGAACTGCCCTTAAAGTACTCATATTAAAACTATCTACAGTGCTCGTAAAGCCATAATCTAGCCAAACGGCTTTTGTCATAAAATACGTCGGGCAACGCGTAGTGTTCTCGTCGCGCCCGCTGTGGCTTTATGGCAGTGCTTCTCGAACTTAGTCTTCCGTTACCCCAAACTCGCTTATCGGAAAGTCCTTTTCACCCAATGTAAAAATTTCTGGTAGACTTACTTTTACTGTTAAATGAAATATGTATTCGAGGAGTGTCGTTAAACAGAGAAAATGGGTAACTTATCCAAGTATGGGAAACATTGCTTCAAAGATATCATACGAGAGAAACGCGAGTGGCGCCGCTTCTGTTAATGCCCGCAGTTAACTGTGTACAGATCCTGATAGGAACCTACACGATTTTCCCCTCAGGTAACCGCCAGGAATTTTACACTGATTTCAGCAAACTTAGGAATTGTAAAAAAAACGGGCCAAATGATACTTTTTCTTTTTTTAAACTCGTTAATCTCATTATGAAGCTACCCGAAACTTTGCAAATGCTTAACACGTCAGATTTCTAGGTCCTAGTAATCAAAATACTAAATATGACGAAGGTTTGTGCAAATTCCATTAATCCGAGTCTCCTCTACTTTTATGAACGCGAGAAGCGTTTACTTTACTACAAAAGTCTAAGAAATGTATAGTTTGACTAGAAGTTTCGAACAACAATGGAAAGAGAAATATTTGATGAAAAAGCGCACTTACTTCGTGTTCGATTTTTGGTGGCGTTAATGATGTTGTACCAGTCGACGTGCAAATTGCAGCACTCTTTGTTTCCATTTTTACAGCATTTGTACGGGTCTTTAAAAGATTTATTGTCTTGAATTTGCATGAGCGACTCTTTCGTTGCTTTTTCGTTATGCTTTTGCACCAATTCTTTCAAAGACTCGTGGACCGTCGCCCATTTCTCATCGTCCTGGACCACTACCGAAAACTTCCTCCAACTGTGGGCGTTCAGTAGCGTTATAATAGACTTGGTTACCTAGCGTCCCACACATTTCCAATGAAACATTCAAAGAGTCGACTTATTTTTTCGCGAACCCAATGGCTAGCAGAGAGGAATGCTGATTAACTCTTCCTATTCTTACCTGCTTGTCAGTGGGGAAAGTCCGAGCCATAGTTGGAAACTTGTCCTTATTCGACACGGTGTAATCCGAGCATTTCTATTCAACGATAAAAATTAAAATGTACATAAATAAAAACTGAATAAACTCGCTACTTTTTACCAGCTATGTCCTAGATACGGTATTTAACCATGTACTGACGCTGAAATTACACAGCATCGTATAAAAGAATATGCAAGAATTTCAAAGAAATACAACAAAAATGAAACATAAAATAAAGAAAAATGAAAAGCATATTCGAATTTCTCACAGAATCTTATATTCCTATGACCTTCGAAAGCCACCTACACTTTGTCGCTTGAAAATGGAGCAGAGAGCTATGCTGATTAATCAAATCATTCACGCGAAACTCTCAGAAGTCTCATGACACCAACTGGAATAGATTAAGGTGAACAAAGCGTCGAGGGAGTCTGTTCACGAAATCTGAGTCTCATAGTCTTCGACCGAAGCTCGTATTGAAATTTCAGAAAAGCTTTCATTCGAGTTTTTTATCACAAAAGAAAAAAATCGGTAAATTTTTCTTTCACAAATGTCAGTCTTTTTCACTTTTCCAACGTTTCTAAAGCTCAGTCAGTTGCAGGGAACTTTAATTAAACCTCAGGAATGTGACTAGACTAATTTATTAACAAAATGTACAAGAACGCCATCTATATGATTACCCATGTTGGATTCTGAACTATTTTTCCCGCTTTTGTCGATCAAGGAGAGCGAAAGGTTGAAGTGACTCTACCGGCGGATTTGTCATTTTAGACCCATGCTAATAAACTTTAACTTGTTAGATGGCAACACTGGATGTTTCCCAAACGATCTAGGAAGACTTACGGTCGTCAAGAGGCTGGATCGGTGTCAAAAACGATTGCAAAAATCACGAAGAAATGAACTCGTTAACAAGTTAAATCAACAATCGCCATCTTCGATCACTGATTCACCTTTTCCGGCCAATTCTAACACAAAGGTTTACGACGCATTCGCGCCGTTTCTTGGTGAGAAAGGGAATGTTAAAATGGACGGAAAAAATGTGCTCGAGGCCCAAAGATGGCGACACATCAAGATGGCGGCACTAAGTGCTATGAAATGAAAAACTGCCTTCTAAACGATGTTTACTCAGACACATTGTAATTCATAAAAAATATTTTCAAGATGAACTAAGTCTAGCTAAACCTTCTATTTCACCATGTTTAACGTTGGTTTACAAGAAAATAAGGTCTCGTGCATGTCAACTCCCCCAGGTTCCAGTGATTCTCTATTCAGAGAATCACTGGAACGTTCTTCGAAATGAAACATTATTTCACGAGAAGAGGGAAAGAAAACTATTTTTACATTAAGAGTTGCCTCATATTTTCTGTGACACGGAAGGTCTTGTGAATGCCCCTTCCCGCAAGATATTTTTGGTAGATCTTATCATACACACATAGTTAACCTTTTTTTTTTCATCACCGATATCTTCCACGCAAAGAAGAGTTCAAAAGCCCCGACCTTTCGCTACCCAGTCTTATTTTACCCTTTGTTCCAGATGCAAAAAGAACAGAAAGCAACAATGTCAGCCACAAGACACCGGGGGAGTGTCACTGTCGAAGATATTAAATTCCTTACGTGAGATAACAGCGTTCTATTCCATCCTGCTGCTACGGTAGCTTCCACTGAGCAGAAACTCTCGAGCCCAATGAGGACAGCAACATCGCTGCACAGCATGTCGGTGACGGCTTTAGCGGAGACCAGAGGATCGGACTTGGTGTCGGTCCAGCTGACAGTAAAATTGATCCTGCTATGGTTGAGGAAATATCCGGTTTGTCTTGCATTAATGCGATCCACGGCATACTGAATCGCACCCGAAATCGCTAATCCCTGTCGTTCGCGTTGGTCACCCGTCACGGTCGGTAAATAGCCAATCTTAATAGTAATAGGCTCGCCCGGTGTTTTACTCGTGCTGCTATTCCCCACGTCTCCATTCATTGACTGCGCTGACGTCATGCTGTTTGACAAGCAGAAAGCAACCAAGATGAACAACAACCAGTGGCCCCATGCTTGCTCGCCTCTTCTTGCCGACATAGACACGACTGTCAAGTTGGGACCGAAAAGTGATCCTTTTACCGTCCCCGAGTAGCGCATGTTTTTATCCCGTTCCTCCCATGAAAGAAAAAGGGCATGAAAAATACTGCGACAACCCGTTAATTGCCTCCTGCTGGAAGAAAAAAAAAAAAAACAATTAATTTTAGGATCAGTAAAAATAGATTTTTGAGCTAAAGAGCTTTCTTTTTCTCCACTTTTCTTTTTCTTTCTACTTTTTCGTATATTTTTCTTTGAAATTTTATTCATGAATTTTCTGTTTTTATTTATTTATGAATTTGTTACCTTGAGTCTTATCGCTGCATTTTTTCACTTCCACGGGAGACATTCCCAACCGGAATTTTCACCACCTAGCAAGAATTTCATTGTTAAAACTGGTATGCAAAGTCACAATTTGAGTTTGTCCAGCAAATTCCACGAGTCTTATCTGATCCAAGGATTCATGCTTACGCATTTAACGCTATTTTTTGTAATATTACAACTACCTCGATTTTTCTTATCAACTTACGGCTGGTCGCGTGGAAGTGTGAAATTGTTGGTAGGATTGCTTCTTTGGTGTTGCTAATAGTCTGAATGACGTTTAGTGTGAAAGTTTTCCAAGTTAAGGACGTGACACACTCACGGTCATCGTTTAGTTTTTCACTGACCATTTAAGTGTTTCTATTTGCTCTCTTAACCTAGGTTAACGTGACATACTAGCCGTTCTTAACGCTAAATTGCGTTTCTGCTGAAGCTAATCTGTGTCACCGGTCGCGTTTAGCGGTCTTGTCAGATAAGCTCGTTTCGCATCAGTGTTAACCCCTTCAGATTCCGGTTAGTGACGCAGGTTGCATGAAAACGGGGCTATTTACCTCTGTACAAACACAGCATGTTTTCTGTTGTGTGTTTTTTTACAATAAACGCTGCGATTTAAATCACAGGAACTTAAAACAGTTTCTAAATTGCGTAATTGAAGAATTTCAATCGCAATTATAAAGTTGTACAGCATTGTTTAATTGAAATGTAAAAGTTTTCGAATTTCTTTCCTTAATTTTCTTAGTCCTTTCTCAACAACTCATCCTTCCTTGCTTTTATTCACAATTTAGGCAAAAAGCCATCGTAGGACTGGCTTGTTCGTTTTTAAGTATTTTTTTCTCAAAAAAGTCAAGTGTAATCTGACGAGAGATTTTGTTGCAAATTTGCTATTTCTCGACTTTTGTCGTGCAATTTCTTGTTCATATTTAAAGTTTTACCTGCGTCGGGTAACTTTGAACGCGTATTTTAAAAATAAAATTATCACGTGTCACTACACTGGTAAAATCTTAGTAGCTTATTCGATCTGCACTTTTTTCTTGAAAAACGAAACTTTGTTATTCACTTTTGTTTAAAAATTAGTCAAAATAGAAAAGAAAAACGAAACAACACGCTCTTTTGCCCAAGTTGATTATATTGTTTTTTTGTTTGTTTTTTTTAGCTTTTTTTTTTCAAAGTATCTCAAGTTCTCATCGATTAGTAAGATGGAGTTCCGCGTTAACCGAATTACTTATCTAGTGTGAACGCAGGTTGGCTCCAACCCAGATCTTTCAAACCTTAATACGAGTGTTTGATTTGACAATGAGATTCACAGCCTTTGGGAGACAAAACAAAATAAACATCTTCAATTTGTGTTTGCAACCCATTTTAGCCAGCGCACAATTTGCAAGACTTTCAGGAATTTAATTTAATTAAAACTTAGCGAACAAAGAAACCAGCGGGTTAATTAGGCTGAGGCTCCACTCGCATACAGCGGTCAAATGACACAGAGAGAAGCAAAAAAGGAACACTTTTCGCTTTTTCAACAATAATGACAGACCCATCCTGTGTTCCTGATAGCGTGACAAGGTTTGAGTTTCCATGTTTACATAACGTGACTATCAGTCGAGAGGCGGAGCTCCCGTTTACGCCCATGGAGCAAAAGATCTTGGTCAGGGTTTGTTTGCCCTGTACTTGCCCCCTGAGTAAAGCAGAACAGTTTGATCCTTTAATGTCACCGCTGAACAAAATTAACCCATAAAGTCTACATTTAACTTGCGACCTTTCACCGTGACATCATATCATACCAAAATGACCCTGGATAATGTAAATTCAATTTCTCTACTAACATAGATAGCGTGGATACCTCAACAAACCTAGACGCACTCCGTATTTTAGCCTCTACAAGCAGGCTGCACTCACGTGCTTCGTGATGGAGGCGAAAATTTCAGCAATTACGATAATGCTTACGATAACTTTTTTATATTTTTATTTTTTTATTTTTTGGTCTTATCAGCATAGGCCGGAGCCTATTGCTGGAACTTTGTATATAAAGTCGTATTTACAGTGCCACTGACTAAATTGGGCATACACAGAGAGCTGATTTATTACTTTTAATGGTTCATTTCGACATTTTCGAGTGTTACAAAGTTTCAGCGTGCATTTTGCTATTCCAGCAAGTTTGAAATACCTCTTTTGCATTACTAATGAAAAATCTTGCCGAACTTCGTGACAGTACACAAACAGAAATAAGAAACTAGTCCTTGAAAAATGGAAAATTTTAAACAGTGCAGAAAAAAGTAGGAATATTAAACGTTTGTAAACTACTCTTATTCATGTATACTTTACGTGTGTATTCACTGGAATCTAGTTTTAATGATCTGTCGATGCAGTGCAAAGATTTCAAGGTCCCAAGGTTTGTAAATGTACTGAAAAAGCATCTGATATAACGAACTTCAGTTATACCTAAATAGTTAAAAAAAACGCCAAAGCCATTTTTTACGCTCGATTCAGCCATTCGGACTACATTATGTGTTACTTCAACCAAGCCTTTGAAAAAAATGTCAAAATAGCAGAATTATATGACAGGTTAATTATCTCAATTGAAAACCTCGTCAACTTCTTAAGCCTCGGTTAAGCTGTCAACAAAGCCGCAGCTTAATTCACACCTAATAAAAGTTTTACGAGTTTGTCATTAGACAGCCCCGAACTCCAACGTTTGTAAATAAATAAGAAGGGCGAAAGTGTGAATGCGTTCAGTATGCAGTTATGACGTCACAAACCAATCGACATCCGTTTTCCGCTTTTTCTTCCAATACATTTCCAAACTTTGAAAGCGGGCTAGAGGCAAAACATTAATGATACCTATATTTTTTCTTTCCTAAAACTTTTTTTTCTTGTTATAACGAATAGTAAAACGTTGGCACAGCGCCACTACGCTGTTTCCAATCCAAAGAACAACGCTATGGGCTTATGAACTGTTTAGAAACAAGGGAACAAACGGAGAGAAAAACAGTACAGAAACGTGAGAACATTATGCCTTTCAAGCTTCGCTTCAACGTCGTTCTTTTCTTTTCCATTACACAAAACAATCTCCTTGTCGTTTATCGCTTATCACCCGAGGAAACATTATAATCTGTCCCATAACATGATAAGCGTGCCAGATATTACAGCTTCTTTTGCTTTGTGTCTTTCTTTCGCCTCTCTATTTATTATCTTTTTCTTCTTTTTTTACTTCCAGAACTAAAATGTCAAAATTAGGACGGAGGCAAAAGTTCGAACGGTTAAACGTCTGGGTTTCGAGCCAAGACGGAAGAAAACGTGCTCCTCAGCAAAATGCCTCAACGAATTCACAATACACTGAAAACTAAGATTGAAAAGACAAAATTTTTGGAGATAAGTAAGATAAAAAAGCAAAAAAAAAAGTGTAATATAAAAAAGTATCGTGTGTTTCATTAGAAAAATAAATCTTACGAAATCCCCCGCTTTCAGACAAAGTAAACAACTGTTGCTATGGAATCCTCACTGAGCCCTAAACTTCAAGTTTACGGAACAGTTTCATTGTAATCCTGTATGACGCCGAATTCCATTTTCCATGAGAAGCTTGGTGAAACCCTTTCAATCGAACACCTGAACTTTCCCCACTACAACACCAAGCATTTTTCGTGAAGACATATTGCACCCAGCGATCGGCGTTTATCATGTCGGTCCACACGTCACCATAAACCCAAAACTCAAAGTTTGTGTCCACTTTCCGCTCGATTGAACCGCATATCCCAAATGTCAAATAAGGATCAAGTTACCAAGGCAATAGCTGCATGATTTGTCCCAAGCTTGTGTTCTAACCTGCCATTCGTTTTCCCTTTTGACGCAACTTCCTGCCTCAATGGGCTTTGCTACTGAATACATTAGGACTCATTGTGAATTCCTCGACAAGCCGAGACTAGCAAGGAACCCACTCTGCTTCTAATTGACTAAAATCCCTCAGCTTTCCTAACAATGAACCCATCCTCAACGTCCAGAATGTTCGCGGTATAATTTTCGGATTCTCGAGCTCAAACGTGTCTTTCAGCACAGGCGAATTTTTTTTTTTCAAGAAAATACAACAATATACGCGCTAAGAAAGGATAAAGAATTCTAAATATTTACATCAAGCTCGGGAGTTTTCGCGGTTTGGATGTTAGCGTTTATTCCGAAGCGCCAAACAACGGAGCACTTTTCCTGACAATGGCTACACATTAATCTCAACACTAACTGGGTAACTTGGACAGACCTTATTGAACGGATCTTATATAGAGAGAGCGATTTAAAGAGGAAAAAAAGCAAAGCTTCCCTTTCCGAAAGCCACATCACGCGATTGTATACCTTGGCGTGCTAACTTACAGTTCACCTCACTCACCCACCGCGCTCAGTCTTTCTCATAAAATAACTGCAGTTATCGAAAATCAATGTGAAGGTATACGTAAGCACATCAGCTTAGTAATCACCTTTGACTCCTTTTTCTTAGAGAATGAGACCGGTAACGGACTTTAAAGCTTTAACGTGCGCTATCACCTGAAGACGGTGATGGAATATATTTTTTTCTTCCTTTTTTTCTTCTTGGGTGTATGACCCTGAAGTTGGCATTCCCAACCCAATCTTTAAGTATTTCATCTCGTACCCTATGAACCAGTTTTATTTAACGTTGTAAAAGGAGGGACATAGAATCCACAGCGTCTTTTGCGGTTTTCCCTTTTTGTTCATGGAAGTAAGAAAAAACGAAAGTAGCCGTAAATTGTTAACGCATGAAGCGGAGGTTTACAAAAACACGTCGATCATCGCATAGCTACACGAAACATGACGGGCTGACATTGACAAGACCCAACATTGCCAGCTGCGTGACAGCAACGAACGTGAAATTATCCTTTGCGAGGGATTTTTCTTTGCGAACAAACTTTCTTGCCCGGTAATCCAAGTTTGCCATGGGTTGCAAGAGAGAAGATTAGAGCATGTGTAATTAAGGTCAAACGGTGTGTACATAACCGTGCTCATCCATTACTACGAGGTTTTTATCGGAAAATTTCTAGGAAATTCTGTTTGCGTCTTTTCGGCCCGCAAAAACGGGCCAAAATGTTTGTGCGGTTCATTACAACACAAAATATCGCGAGGGACGCGTTTCCCTTATCCGCGTCTACAATTAGCTTGGCTATCTATAATAGATTTCCGCATGGATAACGCGACCTTAGTAACAAAAATTAGATTACCTTACGAGTAAAAGGCGCAAATGCACTTCTCGTAAGAAGGAACCTTTTTTTTATTTGTTTCGTGGCGTGGAACCTTGTAGCCAACTGTCGGCTATGGTAAACGGGTTCTCTGGCTTCGAGAATGCAAAATATGAAAAAAATATACTGAAATTTTAAACGAAATATCAGTTTCGATGAATTCTATTGTCTCAAGTAAGCGTAAAAAAAGCGTCTAACACAAAAGAACTTCCGATATATCATACAGCTTTTGTTCCTACACGGTTTGTTATAAAAAATTCTACTGTATAAGCAATTTAATAATATCTATACATTGCAAAGAGACAGTATTCGCAGAGTATTCGCATCTTTGAGATTGAAACGTCGCCATTTAAGGCTTTCGAACGTCTTTTCCTCCATTTCACCTTTGTTACGGTTGAAATGGCGGGAAAAGTGCGCCATAAATCAACACGGTGTCATTGGATTCAACAAAAATGGCGGAAATGGACAACAGCTGGCTCCATGCCAACGCAACAATGAAAGTCAAGCACTAAAAGTAACGAGATGCGAAAATGTTGCTAAAGATTGCGCCAACGGGTGCAAGAATAAACGTGTTCTTAAATTGGAGTATTTTCCACCTTATTTTCTAGTTTAGCCAAGCCAACTTTATTAGCAATCGTCAGGCAGAGCCCTTAGGCTTCACACAACTATAAACTCTGGGATGCGAAATTTTGGCCCATTTGCTTGGCGTTTGACATTTAATCCGTTAAAGCGCCAATTAATGAGCTTACCTTCGCTGCGAAGAAAATGTTAAAAAATTAAGGTAAGCGAAATATAGATTAGGGTGACACGCTTGTCTTGGTTGCCATGACGACCAGGCGATAATAAAAGGCTTCGTGTTAATCGTAAGATAGGCGCTTTTAAAGCTATGCCTTGCGCACGAGTTTAATTGGGTGTAAAGTTCGGCATGCTTCTGTATGGTTAGGGTTATCACCAGAGTGTTGAAAAACTTTGGTTAGATACGAATGACGAGGCAACATGGATATTTACGACGGTTAATTCCTGTACTCCGAAAATGCGTCGTCCTTGAAAATTTAGTTGAGGGTCTCATTTACGCGTTTTCTTCGAGTCACAGTTTCGAAGATACGCGGGCGATAGCAGAACGAGTATTTTACATGTAAAGCACAGTGATAGCCCAAAATTTTTTGCTTATCAGGAGAATGTGCTAAATCAAAAATTTCAATGTGATTTATTTTCCTTGTATCTTTTATAAAGAACCTGATTTAACTAATTTACCTTATCATAAACAGACACGTGTGACCCTACAGAGGACATAGGAAACCTATCCATAAAAACTGTCCATAAAAGTAGCTTAGGGTTCTCATCAGAACAGATAAGGCAATAATCATGCAATCAGGATAACGAATAAAATATAACACATAACAAGTATTGTAAATATAAAAGTAAATATCGTCGTCTCGTTATAGAGAAACACCTGGGGATAAAAGGTTTTAAATGTTCCTTTAAACTTCTAAACATGAAGTGAAATCAAAACAAGACAAAAAAAAAATACTCGTCAGATTCAAGTTTAGTAAACAACACAGCATGATTCATTTAAGGTTCCGATTAAATTCCTATACTCAGCACGGCAGCACTCGTCGCTACGTTTATAAGACGACGCAATAAAAAAAACTATTACATGTTGTTTTGAAGCGTGGCTAAAAAAAAGTTTGCAGAAACTAGGACCGTGAAGCTGGCTTGCATTGAATATGGATAACACCGCACACAAGTCAGTTGTTACGTGGTACGAAAGGCTTTTTTTATGCGGACAACATTTCGTCGAGTGACTTACACTCTTGGAGAAACGAATTTCCGATCGCAGAACCTGTTCGGCTTTGGGTGGAATGAGTTGTAACTGCGTCGAAGATTCAAACAGTACCAACGAAGAAAAAGGGCTTATTTTCCTCCTCGCGTGCTTTTTAAGGTCGAAAACCTGTTCTGTGATACATCACTCATTAATTGGAGTTAAAATGTTCATTCACACTTCCAGAAGGCCATTTGATTTATCTGCCTCACAAGGGAACACGGCCAAGTCGTAATCCATTGATGAATCTTGCTGTTTGCAACGGTATAGCTTCCTTTCTGGGAACCAAAGCTCGTTTTGGCTTTGTTTTCTCTCTAGTCTAAAAAAACGCTCTTAATTGCTAATACTATAGGCCTGATTTAAAAATAATATGATCAAGCAACCATCAAATACGGTATTCCGTTCCTTATAACCGAAACTAACATAAAGGATTACTTTCCATAATACTCATACGTTCACTGTTCTATGACCGGAAATCTCACGATCGGAGGCTACTGCTTATAAAGTTGTTTATTTAAAAGCCCATGTGAAAAGTTTTAGCGCTGAGCCGAAATCGGCTTACTTTTAGGAAAGTAGCCGGCTAAAATACTTCTGCCACTATAGTAACATAAAACTTGCCGGGATGCATGGAAAAGTCTACAACACGCATGAATAAATATCGGTATCAAGCATAAGATTAAAATCGTAAGGTGAAACCGCAATGTCTTAAATAGGCGATGATACGGCAAAAACCCAGGTCTGGTTTCCCTTTCCGCCAAGTCGTATTCAAAATCTTGGCCACTTTTCAGTTTCCTTTCGCAGCTTTATTTCAACTGGGATACGCGACATTAACGAGTCTTAGCTGGTGTTGGAAGCGCAACCTTCATTGGGCGATTAACCTCTGTAATAATTACTTTCACCCTGAGCTCTAATTTGGCGCACCTTAACTTTGACCCACGTCCTGTAATTTGCAAGTCATCCTTAAATGTGAACAAACCTTACATAACTCATTATTACAGCGTCAGTCCGTTACTCCAGCAAGGTAACTTTCTCTCGATCGAATTTTCTCGGGTAAGGGAAAGTGTGAACCCTTGGTTTTCAGTTCAAGGGCAATTCAGTACGCAAGCTTAACCCCGGTTAAAGAACAACCCGTTGGACAAGCTTTTTCGGTAATTTATGAAAGGTGATGAACGCATATTGTGAGTAGTATAGCACGCTAGTTGAATGTTCGGAGACAACCTTGGTGATAAAAATTAACTATGTACGAAAATACCCAGGATAGTATACGTAATGAAAAAGGTATAACACGCCCTTCGCATGGAACCAATAGATGATGACGTTCGATTGCTGGAACACATGCTTCACCCAAATCCCCCCCCCCCCTTAAAAGGACTTAGGATCCTTGGGGCTTGTTGCTCATAATCCCGAGTTGCAGTAATAAATACATATCTGTCATCTTTGCCAACTGAAGTTAGCGCGTTAGAATACTCTTTCGTAATCGTTTCGTTGCGCAACATTAACTAGTGTTAATGGACAAGCAAAATAGTAATAATAATAGTAATAATAAATAAATACAGTAACAATAAAAATTAAGTAAAAGTAAAAATAAGAAACGTACCACTGTAAAATAAAAAGCGACCTGGGAAGGGGCGGAAAAACGGTAACCGCAATTGCGATGTTATATCCTAAAAGCGCATTTATCCTTTGCTGGGGGCGTGGCACTGGGTTGAACTTTATTTCACGTCATGCAGGCAAGACACTCGCACTTTTAATCCTTAATGAAAAGCGTTAGCTCGGCTTCGCGTAACTTGCAACCACATGTTTTCCGCTGGCGCGAACATGTTCCGTACATCCCAACTGTTTGTCACGGCAATAAAGCACTTTCTTAAACCCGGAGAAACCATCTGGACTTGTTATCTCCCTGGACCTTTTATTCCTTGATTTCCCACCACCAATACACACAACTCATGCTAACAACACAAATTTAGCACTGGGGCTACACACACGTATAGCGAGCGAGTGGGGGGAAGGCAAAAGAGAAAGTTAAAAGGCTTCTCCGTTAACAAGCGCCATATATCTAATACCTTTCTCTCCGTGTCCCAAACCCCAAAAAGCTTCTGCTATCCTGGCCAGTCTACACCGCTACCAGTCTACTAAGCGACTGAATGCGGTGAGAAAAGCCCCCCACACACAACTATCTTCGCTTTCGCTTGAGCTCTCCCGGCCTAGGCATGTATGCACACATCAGACCACGTTTGCGCCGGAGAGCGCGGGACTCCTTACTTCTAGACTTCGGACCTCGTGCCTTAACCCCCTTTCACAGCGGTCGGAGCGGCCGAGAAATATGACCCAGGACTGGATTTGGCAACTCGGGGGAAAACTAGACCAGGACAAGGGACCATTTAGGACACCACTATATGGATAATCACGAGGTTCGCTGAAGCCAACAAACCACGTAAACCAACAATACAACGCCTGGGACCTTTAAAACAAACACATTAAGCTGTCGTACTTATACATTATGCTAAGCGCGAGTTTCGCTTGTAAATCAGGGTCAGGGCAAAACAAACAGAAATAACTGATGAAAACTTTGATACTGCTCCTCACGAATTTTCATCGCTCACTAAATCTTACACTTTTGTTTCCTACTCTATTTTTATTTTTTAAGCAACACGAAGCTTGACAGAATGTCTTTTCAGCGTCAGGGCATAAGAAACACGTCCCAAACTTTGGTACTGCTGTACCGTACTATTCACTACTCCCTAAACTTGTACTTTTTTTGCTACGTACTTATTTTTATTTGAGGAAAACAGACGTAGACGAAACGTGACTTGACACGATTGGCATTGTATTTCAATCAACACGTGGTATTTGGAACGAAAACATGCAGATTGGGGGTAAATAAAAAGAGTAAATACGGGGTTGAGATCAGGAAGTCCAATACTTTAGCCTCGAGTACTTGTATCATTTGAGTCATGGGTTATTTTGTTCTCTTTCTAATTTCCAGAGAGTGAAAACCGGGCTTCAATATCCACTTAAAGAGCGCGCAATGAAGTCAGGAAGACCTTCGCTGCTAAAAATAGCCCAACCATTGCACGCTCCCTTGATTAAACAGCGCTTTTAAAAGTTATTTTTTCTTCTTTCGTTTTGAACAATAGTAGAGGGCGGAAATTAACAAAGATTGGTTAAGGATCACACGTAGAATGGATTGTTTGCTTGGCACATAGACAAACAAGAACACGTGACTTCTTTGGTTAAATTCATGGGTAAAACCTTTTCCGGGTCTTCACTAACCAATCAAATGGGTAAGTACGGCATAATAATGCAGCGCAGCGCCCGCACCCACGTGCAAATGCCAGATAGCATGGGCTAATGGGATACGCCCGTCAGCTTTGAAGAACACCACGCCGACTAGGTAACACGCTCCGCCCAGTTTTAGCTCCCATAAGCCTTGTACCTTATCCTAAAACGTCAAATAAGAAAGGTGAGGACGAAATTAGCGAAATAATATTGTTTTAAACTCGCTTGACGTCAAACGTTTGGAAGGCAATGTACGAAAAAGAAAGGCACCTGCTGGACGAAGGGCAAAGCTGGTAATACGCCAATGGCTATATATAGCAGAGTTTCAAACCACTTGTACTTTTCGTGGAACAATTGTTGATAAAGAATGCCCAGCGCGGCCATTAACCAAATGGCCCATTTTATGTCGTAGATAAGCCAAGGATCTAAACCGAGGACGTCCCAAAGCCACGGAAAATAATCAGGCGTGGAATTACTGGAAAAGGAGATAACGGAAGACCCAGTTGGGTTGGCAACGTCATGATAAGGCAGTAACGTCAGCCAAGGGAAGTACGATGCCGCAATGAAGAGGTAGATCATCGCTCGGTCGCCACGGTGCAGCCATGGTTTCAACCTTTGGAGTATGACAAATCATAAGACCCGTGATTGTACTCTAGTCAGGGAATTTGTACTTGTTGCAGTTGCACAGGCAAGCTGTATGGAAACAAGTAGAGACGCTAAAGAGTGCAATTAGAGCTGAGCCGTAGATGAGCGAGGCCCAGAATTGAGTCGGGGTCGTGGATTTACTGGTCAAAATCCAGGTTGCGAAAACAGAAGGCAAGATACACAACTAAAGCAAGAAAAGTGATCTATTAGAATAATCTACCATGACAATCTTTGTAACTTATTTTTTTCAGATTTGTATGTTAATTTATACTGAAATTCATATTTTACCCCGTGAGTGACTGAATTGGCAACTTGTTCAATGGTTGTAGGCTGGTACATTTGATTCGGTTTGGCAGGCGGGTTCTTCCATTGTATGCTAGAAAATTTGAAAATACAAAAATGTTCAGACAATGATTTTATATATATTTTGTTTACTTACCTCGTCCATTGAACGTCAAGAGAAAGAAGTCTGGCAATGTACTTTAAGTCGAAGTAAGAATAGGCGCTACGTATTTCTGTCATGGCAGTCTCTTTTTCAGGTTCCAACTTTGTTAAGGATGTGAAGACTTAGGCGTGCAAAACTAAAAAATGAAGTGATGCCCCGACATATCCTACAAAGGTATCTTAGTAAGTTAAAAGAGAAAACGCTTGGTCTTACCGGTTTGACAGTTTCACACAACCGACCACCAAAAAAGAAAGTCGAAACCAATGTCAGGGCTAGCGAGTAGACTTAGCCCTGAGCAGTGATTATAATAAGGGGAGGAGCCAAGTGTCAAGAAGTTGGCAGTGAACCACGAATCGATATCTCGCACGACGCACAATACGTAATGCAGGAATTTCGAACATGGGTATCGCTCGGATTCCATACCGAGCCACGTATAAGTTTTCGCTGGACGATAGGACCCACATGAACACGGCTTTTAAGCTTAGCCGTATATATGACAGACGACATGACAGAACTTTGTTCTTTACGCGATTGCCATAGAAATAAAAATCCTATCTCGACCCTGACGTACCATAAAATGCTACGCAGGGTGAAGCTCACTTGCAGATTTCTACGTAAACGTATATGCAACAGAAATAATGGAATTAGGAAGAACGTTATCGCACAGACAGTCTAACTAGGAACGGAAATCTAAGGTCTTTCGAGGCGACGCTGTAGATTTATTTTCTGTTTTATAGTAAGAAAACGTCTTGTCGATGAGACCCTATTTTTACAGTGCGTGGAACGTCCCAGAATTTTTTTTTGCATGCCACTTCCAGTTTTGCTACGACAAGATCATTTTAATTCGCATCTCTTACCGTAATAAAATTATCTCGGGAGCGTCCATCGTTTTGTTGTTCTGAACTTCGCTATTTGTGGAACATAAAACCCCACGAGGCTACTGTACATACACTAGCTTCCCATTAATGAAATCAGACTGGAAATTACCTGGATGTACTTATAAAGTATGCACAAGGTTTGCTTGTGCTTTTTCAAGAAAAACGGAATGTGAGACCTTAATATGCCACTAGCGTTCCCATGCTGACACGAGGGCTATAACAGCGTAGACACGTGACGTGACATTTCATGCGTAACCACTTTGATGAAGACCACCATTGCGACAGGTATGTATCAGTACGTTTGTGGGTTCGTGAGTGGAGATCATAATAAAAAGGACAAAAAGTCTACTAATGATACAAATGTAACCATCTATTCTCAACGCCTACGAGCTAGATCTGTGTATTAGGCTCGTACCCACTGGAAGGAAAGAAAACGTAACCCAAAGCGACAGAGGCACTTTTTGTTTCCAATATTGTAAGCATTGTTTCTCAAAAAAAATTGTTTCAGCTTTCCGCAAAACCACTTACAAATTTTCCAAGGAAAAATAATCCAAGGAAGGGGAGAAAAAAAGGTAACTTATTTTCGTTTAACCGAACAATCAATTCGAAACCCCCCACCCACATTTTCTTTTTTCAAAAGTTAACAAGAAAACACTAAAACTGGTTCTGCGAAACACAGACAACAAGTAAGAAAAGTTTTTTTCCAGGTGCTCTGTCTTGTTAAGGCTAGCTCAAAACACAAGGAAGAGCTCTACCTCTTCTTTCTCTTGCCATGTGGGATTTTTGCTTGAGGACGTGATCTTTTACTTCCTGGCGTCGTACCAACTCTTTATTCAATGACTTTGAGCACCTTACCAATTGCAATGGTTCTCCCTAACGAACAAGGTTAAACATTAACTGCTGCGTATGCATTCCTCAGAAGATATGTACCTTCGTCTCGTAAGGTGAACCGTCCCATCTGTGGGAACTCCTTGAAAGATTCCATACAAATTACTCCCGCGGCTTCCAGTCTCATAATCGCAATCTGGTCTTGCTTTACGAATCTTGGCCGTGTTTTCGACTTTTCATTAGTTTTCTTGTCTACTAAGCAGATCAGGGCCTAGATACAAAACATTGTTAAAACAAAAACAAAGCAAACTAAAACCATAGGGTGAAATACAACAGAACTAAACAAAAGAATGAATAAAACGATTAAAAAATCGCCTAGACATAAAAAATAAAACAATATTTAAAAATTAAGTTAATTCGATTAATAGGCTTCAACTTACACTGGTATAAAATAAAACAAACAAATAAGTAATCTACAATAAAACAATAAGATTCAACAAATTACTCGTTTAGTCGGCTTCGTCGTGAGCAGAGCTAATTGCAAAATTAGTTTTACAGAAACATATAAGGAAAATGAAGCATAAATACAGCGACAACAGAAAAAAGCTACTGTCGGGTTTGAGACAAAAAGTCTAAGATAAAAGAGTTTCTAGGGTAACGAAAAACGAGTAATGCATCAAAATTTGATTGCAATGAGGAAGTGTATATGCAGTAAAAACGGTCATTACTTTCACGCTAACTTCTTCAGCCATAGCGTGCATATGGCAAACTGCTGAGTATCCGGCGCAAATGATACTCTTGTGCTCGAGAATGACAACTTGGGCATCAAAAATGCGTCCGGTCTTGCAAGGCGTGTTCGGATCACATAACACAAAGCCAGAAGACACATCTTCTTCTTCAATGCCTTTAAGCTTCACTTTCACGTTCTCGCCCGGTCCAATAGCGGTGACTTCGTCGTCGTCGGACCACAACTGGTCTACAACAACGGTCGTCTACCGAGAAGATAAATAAAAAAAGTCCTTTATTTCACCACCAAAAGGAACAAAGACAGGGCAGTACTTCAAAATTATCCCCAAAAAACGCTGGAGAAGTATTTCCATAAAAAACTCACCCTGTTGGGCATAACAAGCAGAGTCTGTCCTTTACGAGCTTCGCCGGATTCGACTTTTCCCAACACGACCGTTCCCATGTCCTTATATTTGTCAACAATTGGCATAATAAACGGCCCATCGACTTTACGGTTCATGGGTGGCAACTCATCAATAAACGGAATGAAGGCGGGTCCTCTAATGTGAAAAAGTGGGTTAGAGCACAAAGCATTAGTTTCCTGGACGGGTTACAAGAAATCCATGCGCAAAAAACTTACCTATACCAAGGACATGACTGTTCGTCGATGTTTTCTTTCAAGCCGGCGCCGGTTAAACCCGAACAGGGCATGAAAGTCAAGTCTTTCTGAGGATTAAAGCCTAACTTTTTCAAGTAGGGCAACAATTTGTCTCGACATTCATTGTATCTACCAAAAAACATTATGACTAATTTACAGATAAATAATTCAACACAATTAAAAACATATACAAAAAAGGAAACAGCTACATAGCAAATGAAGAAAAGTACATGTTGTACAAATTAGAGAGATTCTAGCTCAGGTTCATACCTTTCCTCATCCCAGTTGACGGTAGGGTCGTCCATCTTATTAATAAGCACCACCAAGTGTCGGACACCAGCGGTTTTAGCCAGCATAGCGTGTTCTCGCGTTTGGCCACCTTTTTCGAACCCGGTTTCGAACTCGCCTTTACGGGCTGAGATGACCTATTTCAAATGCACAAGTGACGTCGTTATGTGAGAAAAACCTCTCAGATACGGCTAATTACAAGGAAACTCAAACTCGACCAGAGCGTTCGCTTACCAACACAGCCAAATCGGCTTGAGCCGCTCCACCGATCATGTTAGGAACAAAGCTTTTGTGGCCGGGTGCATCCAAAATGGTGAAATGTTTTTTGTCTGTCTCAAAAAACGCTCGGCCGACTTCTACCGTTTTGCCTTTTTCTCTTTCTATTATGAAAAAAAAACAAGAATATTAAAACTTGGCGCTCAATACTTCCCAAAAGGAAAACTGTACCTTCCAAGTTTGTGTCCAAAGCCCAAGATAAGTACCAAGATTCTCGATTCTTCTCACGAGCTTCGCGTTCGTATTTTTCCAATGTTCGCTTGTCCACCATTCCGGTAAGGTACATGATTTGTCCTCCGATAGTGGATTTTCCAGCGTCTAGGATTACAAAAGGTCATCAGCATGGGTATTAAAAATGAGAATAGCGTTGTCTTACCGACGTGTCCAATAAATATAACGTTAATATGCTCTTTTTTGCTCTTGTTCTCCGCGGGTTTGACGGGTTTCTTTTTCACTTTGCGGATCGCTCCTTCAACGTCGGCTTCTTCATTATCGGGTGTAATTTCCCCGTCTCCGTCGCCTTCTTGTGCGTCGGCATCGTCAGCTTCTTCTTCCCAATTATCAGCAGGCTGAGGTTCATTAGGAGGCGTGGATGAAGTTTTGGAAGAAGTACCTGTAACGAGAAAGTTAAAACTTAGTGAGAAAAAAAGGTTGTAATATCATATAATTGTCGAACATGGCAACGAAACTGTTGGATAGTGTAACGTTGTCAAGCTGTTTTCTTCCTTTATAACTAAGCTGGTACAGCAATATTGCACAACAAACGCTGAAAGGTTTGGTGCACTTGCTCGTGTTACGTCCGGAGCGAAGATGATAATTTCTACGCAATAATTTTAATGCCAGATTATTAAAAAATAATATGTTATGAACTCGGTTTATAAATATCCCAATTTACCAGAATTTGGAGTAGCTGGAGGAGGTATGTCATTATTTACCGCAGTGCTGTCCTTGGGAACTGCACTAGCGTTTGTAGGTTGCAAAAACGACGGCACGAAAACTGGCGCATTGACATTGGGTACGAAAGCTGGCGCGTTGACATTAAGGTTGGTAAATTTGTTGCTAACGTCCTCGTTATCCATGGTGTCCTCAGGTGTATCAACACTTAAACAGAACTTCGCTTCACCTCAGAGGGGCCAATATGTGTGTACCACTCTTCCCAAAATCACAGGACACGTTTTGCCAACCCACGGCGAGCAATTCCAATCCTATCTGAACTTCTCACTAGGCTTAAAAGCTCGCTTTCGAATGTTCTTTCCGACCCCGCGAAAGCAAAGGCTACGGACGTTACTTCCCAAGATAAAGTGAAATAACGTAGACATAAAAAAAAGAAAAAAGTGTAGAAAAGGACAGAAATTTCGCTGTCAATGAGAGTCAACCGATGAGGTACTAATATTCTTGCACATAAGCTTCTTTCTGAAAAACAGAAAATGAAGACTCAGGTCAATTGCAACATTTCACGCTTCTTTTTAGTTTTGATTTGTAGTACGAATTAGAGTATCACGTAATTATAAACAAAGTGTAAAATAAACTCAGCTTTCTACTTATTCATTGTATGCTTAGTAAAAGTATACAATAAGATCAAACTAGCCCTCAAATTAGAGACCCTCGTTTCAGTAGGCACCGTTGCCTTTTTCGCGACTTATTTCCTGGGGCCAAGAAAGCTGCTGTTACAACAGTCCCGAAGCGTGTCTCGGGCTTTTAGGTCTCCTATAACGCCACTGTGGAGCTATTGTGTCTGACTTCTACTATATTTTCTATAGCATACAGTGCGCTTCAAAAATATTTTTTGTAACCTTTGAATATGTCTAATGCACGCAGAAATAAGAATAACCCATTTTTTTTTCGAAGAAAAGTAAAGAGTCCAGACTTTAGTTTCTCAACAATGTTCGCTCCTTTCTCACGCATTTTTTCGTTACTGTTTACATTGTTGACATGATCGTTATGGTATCAGTTAGGGCCTCATGCACCTTTCGATCCAAAGTTTTGACTTCGCTACATTTATGTGCGTTAAAGTTGAGCCAGGTCTTCGCTAACTAGGGAAAAAAATTAATTTAATTGTTTCTTTATTGTTTTTCGCCAACAATCAAACTTCGTTTGGATCTTTATAATGCGTGGCTATTAAGGAGATTTTACTTGTTGGAATCTTTCTGGGGACAAAACACATAGATGGGTGCAAGATTCGAGGACACTGATGTGATAATATGTCACAGTTGCTTTAAATGCAGGGATTGGCAACCTTTCCCACTTCACAGGGCCGTTAAAAGCCTTGTGAGGTGGCTGCGGGCCGGATCTAGAAGTGCAAGGTGAAGGCGGGCCGTATTAGCCAATAGAAATATTAATTCGAGTATTACTTAAGCACAAATTAACGACAGATTGTTTACAAAGAACCCCTTTTTAATTAGCATTGCACTTGATTTGTAAAGAAATTATACTTTGTTTGCTCTTTTGCACCCCAAGTTTGCTAATTTACGTTAAATGTAATCCTTTGTCCGGGCACCGCGGGCCGTAGGTTGGCAACCACTGCTTTAATGTATTTACAATTTATGGACTTTGTATTCCTTTTTTTTTCTTAAAACATAATAAACAGATTTCTAAAAACGAAAGTGTAGGTTGACGATCATCTTTCAAACATTCCGAAGCTAAGAAATCCCCCTGATATAGCTTGAATAAACTTCTGCGATAAGCACTGCTTACTCCCACAAAGTGCGCACACAATTGGCCAATGGCGAGAACTTGCAATAAAATAATTCAATTCACCGATCAAGAAATTGATTGCTAACTAAAAAAAATCTGATATTTCACCGATTCAAGTTTGACTTTTCCAAAGAAAAAACATTTTTTTTAGCAAAACCCTACACATTTTTCCCTAAAAAAAAGTATACGCCAGATGGTATTTATTCAAATTTTTGAGTCATTGGCGGGAACTCAGCTTCGTCATCCAGCTTCAAGTTGCTCATCGAAGGGGTTTCAGTGGCTGCGGCCATATCGCGAAATTTCTCCGATTCTAAAACCAAAATAACAAGAAAATTATCATTAATTTTCACTGTTATGCGCAAAATTTCCAAGACAATAAAAAACACCATGAAACAAGCAGTTTTTCTTTCGCGCAAACCCATCTAAACCAAATAGCATAGTAAAAGACCAAGGGTGCAGCTAACGCATGCGCAGTTTACACCCCGAGAAGTCTTAAAGAGTGCAGCTGGCTATATTGGGTACTTAAAGATTTTCGCGAGGAAATGGGCAAAAGCGACTATACCTGTCATAACACTGGTGGCTCTTCCTCGCACAACAACGGCGTAACTAGCGGCCCAGTCCGGTCCTATATAAAACAGGGCGGAACGGGGGCCGGAAGTTGGCAGCGCGAAGGAATAATACGAAAAAAAAAGAAAAAAACATTGTCCCAAAATGCGTATAAGCTACTTATATGAAGTTTAAATTATAATGTACGCCAGGGATTTACTAGGCATACGCAAAAAAGGGTCGAGAGAAGACGGGATCGTCAGTTAAACTCGAACGAATTCAACAATGAAATAGGTTACTTGTTCAACTGCCGACGCACTTACCGTTATGCTCGCCTTGAGCGTCGTTACTGTGTGACTGTTCATGGCCGTCGAGCCGGTGTTGCTTTACGAGTGAACAATCACCACCTTCCAAAGTATTTAACCCGTAAATGTACAAATAGCCATCCGAGGATGCCACCAGGAGTCTTAGACTTTTCTGAATCCTTGTAAATGAAGGGGACAAATTATTAGAGAGGAAAAAATTTCAATTTGAAAACTGAAACGTAGACAGAAAAAGTTGGGACATTGTGAGAATACTTACACTGCTAAGGCGCAAACGTTACGAATACCCTGGAAGGGTAAATGAACGGTTGCAAAAGCGCGTCCTTGGTTGAAAACTTCCGTGACTTGCGTGGGGAGATACGATGCCGATGCTGTAACAGCTTTTGTAAAGTATCCCATCCACCCACTACTCTCTTCACTCGTCGGTCTCGGGCTATAACGAAACAATATGCAGAATTAATTTTCATTTACATAACACAACAATAAATAAATTAATACGCAAAAATTTATAAAGTAATGACAAACAATAAAAATATTTCAAAATTACTAACACAAAAGAATAAAAAATATATGGCTACAAAATAATATGACAATCCAGATACAGGCAAAGGCTACCTTCTAAAGGAAAGTAGTAATAGATAATATAAATAAATTTTTTATTATTATTTGAAATAAATTATTATTAAAGTTTTTAATAATTAAAGTTTTTAATAATTTAAACATTGATGTTTATAATCTAAAAAAGAAAGAATTTACTTTATTTTAATTCATTCTTTTACGCTTTTCCTAAAAGTATTGTAAAGATATTTGAGGAAATGCTATATGAAATGGTATATTACTGTTCTTTTTGGTCCTCGCAACGGAATACGTGAACGGTTTCAGTATTAGACGATGCAGCTAGAAACAAGGAATCCGGCGAAAAAGCTAAACTATAGATAGACGCACAACGCTTGACGCCTCGACGAAACTCGAACAGACGCGAACCATCCATCACATTAAAGACACGGATGACAGTTCCTTTTTCCGATGCAGTCGCCAACCGGGTACCGGACGCATTAAACGTTAATGCAGCCAACGGAGAATCATGGGCAGGTATCATAGTCTTGGCTTGCTATAGTGTCGAAAACAAGGATGGAAAAAAATGAAGAAAAAAGGTTTCAGAAGCACGACAAGCTAACCAAATGCATTAGGCCGTCCTTAACTTCATGAACAATGGCACTAACTGAAGAAGTTTCCCTTTTTCTTGAGAACAAGCTTTTGATGCGTCACGGACCTAGTTTTACATCTTGTTTCGTGTTTTCAGTTTTCGCTTTTTACATGAAACGAATCCTTCCATAATTAAATAGGTTATTAGAAATAACAGAACGAAAATCGAGGAATAACAGAACATAAAGGGGGTTGAAATATTAAAACGTATGTAATACATAATAGGATTTGGAAATAAAAATCTATGAAGACGAAAAATGAAACTAAAATATCAATCCGTCAAACAAGAGACGGTTACGAAAAATAATTCCTAGTAGAAATGACTTGCTTTGTCTTTCTACTTTTTGAGTGGGTATTTCCCGCAAAGTGCGTTTCCTAGAAAATTTCCTACAAGCTGTAAAAATGGTATGGTTTACAATAAAACTATCTCCTAAAACGTAGATACGTGAAAGTTAGAGTACAGGAGTTTTCCAGGGAAAATCCACAGTTAAAATAAGTGCAGACAGAAATAAAAAAAGTAAAATAAATAAATCTTACTAAGTTGAACGCATCGAAAATCTGGACTTCACCAATTGTCGACGACCCGGGATACGCCAGGAAGCAATTTTCATTACTTGAGGATAACGCACATAAACCAGACGGATTAGGGGGCGTGTCTCGTATTGTATGCAAGACTTTCATATCACGAATGTTGTGGATGTACAAAGACTCTTCTAAACATACCACCAACCGCTAAAAAGATACGCAAACTTTAAGTCCCCAAAAATAATTTCGGTAATGTAATTTATACCGCACGGTTTAACTTGACGGCCAAGATCGTGTTTGAGTAACTATAGTTGCAAATCTCGGTGCCTTTTTTAAAGTGACACACTTTTAGCTTCCTAGGTGAAGAGAGACTAACCAAAGCCACCAAACTAGATGAAAATAGCCTCTCGACAATACAGACATCTTCTGAATCTAAAGACGGGAAAATGCATCACACAATTGATATATGACTGTGACAATGTTACCATTCTCGTAGATTTGTTCCAACTTGTCGACGACATTTAGAGAGAAGAGTTTATAACACGTCCTCGTTCCTACTGCCAATGACCTAGAAAGATAGTAATTACGTAATAATGTCTGTCAAGACCATAGCTGACTTGATTAATCTCTGGACACTACTTACGTGCAATCCTGATTAAAATTCACGAAATACACCCCACTAGTAGGGTCTCCCCCCTGGCCGGCAAGATTCATGAGTCCTGCCAATCCTGTTTTAGCCGTCTGACTTAAAGCATCCAAACTTCTGGTCAGATTTTGCATGCAGCTGAGTCAACTCGTAAAGGCCAAAGCTTACATGCAGTTTTCTCACTCCGTACCCAAACACTTCACAACGTCATGGCTTTTGGGATTTCTAGGTTACAACGTAGTTACCTTTGTTGTCATCAAATCCAACTCTCACAATCAACACTTCGCACGCGTGCGCAGGACGTTCGTTTACTGATAATAAACAAAGAAAACCTGCTGCTGATGGAAACTGGCCTGATAAGTGCTGCCACATGGACGGGCAAATATTGGTAACAGAATTGCCTGGCTGCTGGGATGCTTTTCCATTTATTAAAATTTCTACGCATTTAAATTTCTTATTAGATAAATTGTGTAAAAAATTAAATTCATTTTTGAAGTAATCTAGCTCATATCATCAGTGATTTTTTATTTAATTACTCTATTTAAAATATATTAGAAACGTCGCAGTTTGTTACAATCGACGGTAATCGGCGGGCATATTTATTTTGAATAATAGCTCGCCAATTTTTCTTAGCTTTGCAAATTAATGGCAAAGACTTTAAGCTTGGGAGGAATCAATGTAAGAAAAAAGTACATGAAACTTTTCCTCTTGGTAGAAAATGCTTGTACGGGTCCTCACCACGGACCTACAATCCGCGCGTACATTTAAGTTATTTATTTCAATGTTTTTTCGTTTTTCCTTATAAGTTAATACAATTTTGGCTTTCACGCACTCAGAAGCCTTCCGGAATCCTAGGAATGACTGATGCAGAAAAAGTAGGTAGAGATGCACGAATTAATGTAAGAAACTTGATTAGATTACGTCGAAAATTTTGCATCTCCAGTTCTCACAATTTCGTAACGTGTTCCGTAAAATATTTAATTGCATTGTTGTATGGCTTTGGGCGATGTTTCACTGTCAAAGATAGAGGTAGCCTTGGGGAGATACCATTTTCTCGCATGACCTTTTAGGTTGGCAGTAATTAGCGTGCAGTATGACTCACTGCGAGTGGAGACTGCAGCAAGCAACTGCGCAGTGTCCCGTGACGAAAGCAGTGGGTGGATTCAGGTGGCTTCTTGAAAGACGGGATTCATAACTAGGTCATTCGAACAACAACACACTGATTTTGTGGTAACATGTATGGAAAACAATTACTTTCGCACAATTAAAACAGGAAGTATCATAGCCCTCTAGGTGCGTCATGGATACGTAAAAAATTTTCAATACATTCCTCAATTTTGAAACATATGAACGTTGTTATGTCGAATACTGAACAAAAACAGTAACGCGCATTAGAAACCCTATAAAAAGACGGCTTTGGCGTTAATCTTTACATTGTTAAGGCACTAACAACCTTTATGTTATTATGCTCTTTAGGCTACCGAGTACACCGAACATATCCCTATATTCCACACTCGAAGCAGCCCAATTCACGTGGTTTTCGTTCGCGTTGAATTTTAGAAATACAATTGATCTCGTAATAGGGGCTTTATCGTAACTGCGAGAAATGCAGTTACACTAGAAGAGCATCAACGTAAAGATTTGATGGCACCCGTTTGTACAATTATATGAGTTTCTCCAATTTCTCTGAGAATTAAAAAAAATTGTCGGTTAACCACTTTGACAGCAAAACTGGTTAGGAGGTCAAGAATGAGATCAACCTTGCTCCGTTCCTGCTAAATACGTACTACAATTCAAGCTACGTGAATTTTGCAGTGTACACTGAAACGTTTACTTCGGGATTCCCCCCCCCCCCAAAAAAAAAAAAAAGGAAAACGGAATAGCCTACCAGATACTGCTTTGGTATTTGATCAGTTCACAGGAATATAATGCTGAACAATAATTCTTAGTAAAGATCGAGACGTTTGCACTGCATGAGCCTGCAAACGAAATATGGATTGTTTAGCCCTTAAGTAATCATTACTAAGAACTACATGTGCGAAATAAAGATTGAGAAAACGTTAGCCGCTTTTTAGTGTGAAGGTGACTTTGCGAAAGAGGCCCTGACTTTGACCGCAATCGGTCAAATAAGGTAGTCCGCAGCTTTCTTAACACGTGAAAAGTGGTCCATGGCTGCGAAACGAATTACATGTGGAACGAAAATGGCGGTATTCTCGTACTGGTAACAGTGAAGTAATATTTACAGAAAATTGTGCTTCCCAACAGTATCTTCAAATAAAATACGTATTTTGACGTTCGTTTTCATGCTGAGTTTGCCTTAACTCGGGTCAGCTAGTCACTTTTACATGGGCCAAAATGACTGAACATTCTCGAAAGGCGGAGTCGCGAGCGCGTCGACGCTCACAAGCGTTTCACAAACGAAATACATGTGCCAGATGACAAGTTCGGCTTACAGAAAAAGTGTATGTATTTGCAGTTTTTCAAGTATGACAAACGCACAGAGGTCGCACGCAGACCTCTCCTTACGGACCTTTCGTTATTATTCTAAAATGTTCCACGGCATTAGCTGATTAGACGATTGGTCGAAACCCAATCGCTTACGCCTCTCACAGGCGCGGAGTTTGAACGGGGCACGTAAGCGGATTTGATACAATTGATCGATGTCCACGCAAAAGATCGATATCTAAGGCAAGGAACTCACAATTAGCGGGAAAATCGGAGCATTTCACATTTGAACAGGGCTTAGAAGACTGCAGAATGGAGATTTCGGGTAACTGCAGGTAAAAAGTTGTTGACCAAATTAACTGTTTAATTACATGATGACAAGCCCTAGTACCTAATTAATAGGAAGGGTACTGATACAAACTGACAAATTCGAGATGACAAACTGACAAAAGACAATATTCGTTACAGTCCCGAAGTCGTCGGACTTTCCAGTGCCCAGATAACAAGTAACTCGAGTAAAGAAATAAATTGCGGAACTAGAAAATTAAATTTATATTGGGAGAAATAAAAGCATGTAGGTTAAATGTTTGTGGTCGTAACTTGGCGTTATTCCTAGATAAAAGTTTCAGCCAGGCCAACAAACATATTTGCTTTCTTTTTGTTTTAAAGCCAGTAAACCAACTTAGAAGAAACCGAATAAGACAAAACATTTTCTCCCATGATGGAACGCAAATCAAAGAACTGAAGAGTTTCCTTTACCTATCGCTCTGCCATCTTACGAAGAGCAGTGAGGTAAGAAGGCAGCATGAAATCTTAACAGGTATATTAAATTTGCTTGTTTTGGCCACATCTTAACCATATTCAAAATTTGGACATGTCTGCAACCGGTGAAGACGTCACGTATTTAGAGAATCACGCGGCCCTGAAGGCTATTGCATACCTAAGCGTAAAGATGCCAACTTTCACTTTCACCCCCTACAACATCCTGTTCGGAATTTTATTCGGGAAATAGGCCGCGACGGTCAAGAAGGATGGGAAAACCCCCAACACTTTCAGTTTCTTGGATTATTCAGATACTATGGGTTTCCCCAAAGGAATATTTTTCTTTTATCTGTAACAATATCCATGCCTAGCCTTGGCCCCAAAGCTTGGCCACGACAAAGAACGTGGCCAAACGGAACTCTACCGTTATGTAGGGTTAGCACATTTTCAATACAGATTGCTTCGTATAAAATCTGCCATAATGTTTTAACCCCATTGTACTTAGAATTGGAGTAAAATAAAACTTTCACAAAAAGTCTGTTGTATATTATTTTTAATAGGAAATTTGATCATAAAAAGAAATAAAATAACTTGACATTAATTGTTCACGAATTACATCTGGATTGAAAGGCAGGCTCCTCCTTCAAGATGGACTTTCTCCACGGTTAAGGTGTCAGTGAGTAGTTCAGCTTTCTCTTGTATCAACTCCAGGCACACAACATATGAAAACCTTAAAAAACACCGTTGTTTTCGAAAAGATGTGGAAGACCACATCTTTCTCCCGTACTGACTCACTTTCTTGGGCTAAAAGTTCAACGCCTAAGTCCGAATTTGGAAGTGTGATATGGCCAATGCCGAAACTAAAAATGCATCAGAAACTTTCTCCCGGATATCACTTCATTATTGGAAAGAATACTAACTTAACGGGCGGATATTTCTTTGCATGCAAGATATCCGTCACCTGCTTCCGGGCATAAAAGCGAAAGTTATACCAAGCACCCATAACTTAAAAAAAGTAATAACACAAAAAAGTTAAATCAAGATTTTTTAAACATTAATTTTATCTATGATTTTTATAGAAATCTTAAAAAAGCAAAATAAATAGCAATAAATTTGCAATAGATTACTAACTACCAATACATTGGCTAAAATCTGATTTAGTGCATCTCAATTATATACACACATAATTCATGTGCACTACCCAAATAATGTACACTTCACAAACTCGATATTATACTATTGACTAGATTAGTGATCCAGTACTATAGTCTAGTTAGTAATTACAAATCGAGTGAAATAAAAGTTACGTGTAAAGCATATGAATTGCTTCGCGAAACTTCATGAGCAAGTTAAAATACAATTTAAAATGCAAATGTCATAAAATACAAACAGATTTCTATTAACTACAAATAGATAATTTTGAAGTACAAATAGTGTTTTAAAGTATAAACAGATTGATTTAGAATACAAGTAGGATTATGGGCGTCAACAAATAGGTGATTCGAAATTCTTGACAGTTGAGAAATAAGCCTGAATTCATTACAAGTTGCGACGCCCCACCTTTCAATTTGCGGTGTCAAGACATTATACTTGCACATGGGGAAGTGTACCATCTAAGTAAGAGGCTGGTGAAGTTGGACGGAACTAGAAAAAGGTGTATCGGTGGTTTTGGTGGGATTTCCTGAGATGCGGCAAGGACTATAAAAGCGGGATGCCTCCTTTTGACCGACATCAGTTACCTTTCAGTAGAAGGCAAAGAAAGTTAAGGTTGGGAACTTGGGTTTACTGTGAAACTTGTGAGTGGATAAAAGTTTCATTTCAAAGTGAACTCACTGTATTGGACAAGGAACACCAGCTCCAGGTAAGTTAAGTTAACGCTGTGTACATTATTTTTTTTTTTATCGAAATTTCTTACACGCCCCCCACCCACCGAAGAAACTACATCGATATATACTTCACACTACATGTAATATACAAAGGAACTGCAGTTACGTTAAGTTTACTTACAGCCACTGGTAGACATTTTCATCGATCGCAACAGAACATTTTAAGTAATTTGAAAGTTCTAATGATAATTCTTAAAGCAACTTAAATTAAGAAAGAAATAACATTTCAACATTTTCGGTATTATTAGTGGTCTCTTTTCTCAAATTATTCCTTTGAACAGTGAAAAGTAAAAGTTCCCGATTCAAAGCAAATTTCACCTCATATTCATCGTAGCATCAAAAGGATCTAAGTTCTAGTTTTAGTCGGAGCAGTACTTTTAATTCCGTTACGAATCTCGTACGGGTGGCCAATATCGATCTATCGCGACCTAAATGCTAGTTTATATTTAACCGCCCGTAACATATCCCACATTCTCTATAAATCCCACAGCCGTAAGTGTAACAAAGGTTCCGGGTCTTAACTGTGATAGCACACATAAATATAAACACTAAAGCTCAATTTTGTTCACTGAACGGTCATTCCAAAAGCGTAGGTGTAGCGAAAAAGGGCAGGTTAGAAAGCTGATGGAGCAGAACAATGCAATCTTGGCGTGGTTCTCGTAACACACAGCTCAATACGGTCATCCAGGTTAGAACTCAGAGGTGAAAGTTCTTGTAACATGTAGGCAGGGTAGGTGTCCTCTCCTTTACAGGTACATCAGAGAAAGTAAAACTTGGAAGGGTTCCAACCCCCTCCGTCCCGCTTTGTGAAAGCGTGGCAGAAACGCTTATTTGCATAACGAAATCGGTTTCCCTTTTTCAAAACAGTCAGAGGAGGGTGAAAGTAGGTCGGGAAAGCCTTTTTCGGCACTACTATTAAACAAAACAAGAGCTTTCTCCGTTGAAGATGAAATGCCCTCTGATGCTGTACAACTCTCCAGGTTCAGTGAATTAACAAGATCTTTTCTTACTAGAATGAGGACGTTTTGGTTATGTTGCCTGGTACTGGCAGCAAGTGTTGCAGCGGACGAAAACTGGTCATGGGGATCTAACAGTCAAGAGGGCCGAGGAGGCCGCAAGCTTGCCGATGCTCCATCTCCTGCCACAAGAGGGCAGCTGAGTGACGGCCTGCGCTTCCCTAACTCCGGTATTACGACCTCGGCATCAAAAGACTCCTACGCACCGGCCGAATCTTCTAGTCAACACGATTTGGTCGATGTTTCCAAGGCAGCCCTTAACCTTGCCGTTGCTGGTACCTGACCTTTCCTGTTCTTCATTTGAGAGCAAAAAGAAATTCTTTATTCAAATTTAATTGAAATTCAAATTCTTTAATAGATAATACTGGAAGCCTTCAAACCCCACATGACATTGTTGTCATTGATGCGCAACACGAAGAAGGCAAGTTGAACGCTGATGAAGCTGTCGAGCAGTTCCTCACTTCCACTCGTACCGGTAAAGCCATCAGCGGATTCCAAGAAGTTTACGAAGACCCTAAGATTAACAACGCCCTCAAGTCCGGTGACGAGACCGAAGCTCGTGGCGCCATTAAAGACAAACTGTGCCATTTAGGTCTCGCTGTGGTAAGCAACATCTACATTTAATCGTGGCTTTACGTTAATATCTCGTGTATTTTGCAGTGCGCCAAAGGTTACGGCGGTTACATTAGCCCTAGCGATGTCGTCTACGTCCAACCGGTCCAACTCGCCCCCGTAGGAGGTCCCATTTCAGCCGTTCCGCTCAAAGCTCCTCACCACTTCAAGGACAAAGGTCACGGCAAAGGTTACGGAGCTCCTGCCAAGGGTTACGGTGCGCCTTCTAAGGGTTACGGAGCACCCTTGTCCTCATCTTACGGTCTTCCCCCTCCTCCTATTAGCCCACCCATTTCCTCCTATGGACCTCCTCCCTTTGAGCCAATCTACACTCCTCCTCCCCCACCGCCGCGTCCTCTTCCTCCTCCCGTGCAACCCGCTCCTCAACCCTACGTCCCTCCTCCTCCACCCCCGCCACCCGTTGTGGTCAACCGCCCAGCTCCGGTGGAACACGTCCACTACCACTTCCACGACACCAACAAACACCCTGAACCCTTGCCTTACAGCCCCCCTGCTCCCATCCCCAACAAACCTGCCTACGTACCCCCACCACCCCCTGTCCAACCCCCGGTCTACAACCCACCCAAGCCTGTCTACAACCCCGTACCTGAGTATGTGCCCCCCAAGCCAGCCTACAACCCCGTCCCTGCATACTCTAACCCCGGTGCCAGCTACAATCCCGGACCCAGCTACTACGGTCGCGAGGATTGCCAATGCGTTCCCATTGACTTGTGTCCTAGCTACGATATAGTGGGCCGTGAAATCCAAGATTATGCCATCGATCCTCGTAACATCCCCAGCAACATCACCGCCAACGAATCTGACACCCGATTCTATCGCTCCAGCAGCCAAGGATCCTCTAAAAACGAAACCCGTCGACGACGTCAAGCTGAAAACGACTCGATTGTGGTAGATGCCGCTGGCTCTACCGGCTCCGGCAGCACCTCTACCTCCACCGGCACCGGTAGTACTCCCGTGTCTTCGGATACGACTGCAGCCATCACTCCCGTACAGGGTGTCCAACCCGCCCAGGCCACTGGCGTAAGTATTTAACCCTTTCTCTGATGCATACCAAAGAACCACACATGTTGTTTCTCCTTGCACGCTTCTTCAAAATTCACTTCTGGTTTTTGCGAGAATCATGGGCTAACTTTACAAAGATTACTTTTTTCACGTTTGCCCTCAGCTCTTCTCTTCTTTACAGCGTCTACTCAACCCTTTTAAAGGCGACTCCAATTTCCAACCCACCTTCGGAGTCTCTTTTGGCTTACCCGGTGGAATCGGAGGTTACCCCCTCAACCCTTTTGGAGTGAACCCAGTAGTTAACCCCTATTCAGGGGGAGGCTTAGAAGTAGGCCCGGTAGCGTTAAACCCACTAGTCTCGCTTCAGCTCGGCTCCAAAGCCGACGGAACGGGACCAGTTTTGAGGCCGCTGGTTAATTTACACGTTTCGCCGAGCCAAGCCAAATGGGCGGAGATTAATTTAAAGAAGTACTTAGGCGGTGGTATTGGAGGTTTAGGTAAAGGTGGATTCGGAGGTGGATACGGAGGTTTTGGAGGTGGTATTCCACCAGTCCCACCCCCGATCCCTCCCCCAATTCCACCACGCCCCTTACCACCCCCGATTCCTCCTCCAGTCAGGCCACCGATTGTACCACCTATTACACCACCTATCGTACCTCCTATCACGCCACCCATCGTGCCTCCTATTGTTCCCCCAGTGGTTCCCTACAGACAAACACCCGGCTTTGCTCCTGCTTTTCCGCCAGGTTATTACGGTCAGGGGTACGGTAGTAACTACGGTTACCAAGGTAATTATGGAGCGACCGGGTTCCGACCTCCAATTCCGTCTAGTTACCCGCCACAGCAGTACCCAGTTAAGCCTTACACACCAGTGGTACATGAGCATTATCACTACTATGACTCGAACAAAGGCACTTACTCGTCGCCGTATGGTCTTGGGTACAGAGGCACCAACTACGTGCGGGATCAGGACGACGACGATGCCGTATCAGTAGACTCGAGTTATAGCTCTGATTCAGGCGTCGAGGCCAAGCTCCCTGTAGCAACTCGAGAATCTTCTAGAAATCAAGGCTCAACCTCTTCGAACTTCCGGTTTGAAGACTCGGATTCTGACCAGGGTAGTGAGTACAGCGATACTAGTAGTTCGAGCTCAGGTAGTATCAAGTTCAGGAACAAACGCAACCAGGGTTCTTCTCAGGTTAGCTCAGAACAATCCGATTCCCCTCCCCATGACAGACGCTCAACTGTTTCGGCTCATAACGAGGTAAGGATCCAACACAAGAAAGTTGCTACGGTGTGAAGAGGACCTTGAAACAGTAGAGTTGCTAACTTGGCCCGACGGCTTGAGGGCGCTGGCGCACCATCACGGGAGCTTGGGTAGTTATGCTGCATAAGCAGGCTTTGCTTGAGTGTTTACGATGGACAACGCGACCGAGACATCGTACTCTATAAAATGACCACAAGACGTTATGTCGACTTATTGCAACCAGTGTAGAAAAACACCGTAGCCACTTTTCTAGTATTGGAACCTTACAAATTCCTCCTCCCTGTCCTACTTTATCTGCAAATTACAAATCTTCCTTGCATGTTTTTCGCAATAATCAAGTTCCGCTGCAGGAAAAACGACGCAAACCTAGACCCGACGGAGACTGTACAACGACCAAAGGACACACTGGACACGGCTAATTAATATTTCTTTAATTTACTAGTTCACGTATTTAATCATCTATTTGCCGAAATTTCACAGACTGATCGTGCAGCTCGCCAAATTACTGGACGAGACGCTGGAAGCTACGCTTCAAGCAGTCCCCGTGCAGGTTCATGCGGACCTCGCCAAGTCTGCTGCCGTTCCCCCGGTGCCAAGACGCAGCCTAGCGGTCATGGTTCTTGTGGCAGACGCTACCCGCAAGGTATCACTGGACGGATCAAGAACCCTGCTTACGTCGATGGAGACAGTGAATTTGGTACATAACTTGGCTACTTCATACCTTCTTGTACTAAACAATCCCGTGCAGGTGAATACCCCTGGCAAGTCGCTATCTTGAAGAAGGAAGGACATGACAATGTTTACGTTTGCGGAGGTACCTTGATTGGACCTTACCATGTTCTTACTGCTGCTCACTGCCTGAAAGGGTAGGCTCATTCAGTATTTTAGTACTGAAAAATTAATTTATACTGTGGATTTAGATACCTTCCCCAGGAACTCCGCGTTCGAATGGGCGAGTGGGACGTCAACCGCGAAACCGAATTCTACCCTTACGTCGAACGTGAAGTAATATCTGCCGTCATCCATCCTGAGTACTATGCCGGAAATCTCTTCAACGACTTGGCCATCCTGAAGTTCGGCGGAGCTGTTGACCTAGGCCAATAGTATGTTAAAATTAATTTATTATCTGAAGGGACGAACTTCATTATTTTTATTATTATCTCTAATTATTAGCCCACACATTGCGCCTGCCTGTTTGCCAACTACTTATCAAACGTTCACCGGAAGCCGCTGCTGGGTTACTGGCTGGGGCAAGGATGCTTTCGGTACTGGAGGTCGTTACCAAAACATTCTCAAGGAAGTCGATGTCCCTGTGATTGACAACTATGAATGTGAAGCCAAATTGAGACGTACCCGTCTGGGCTACGATTTCAAGCTACATCCCGGTTTTATGTGTGCTGGAGGCGAAGAGGGCAAAGACGCTTGCAAGGTACATTCATGCTCAGCGAATTTTGGAGTTACTAATAATGGTTCTGATTTGCAGGGTGACGGTGGTAGCCCTCTTGTTTGCGAGGCTAACGGCTCTTGGTACGTCGCCGGTGTCGTCAGCTGGGGTATTGGCTGCGGCCAGTATGACGTTCCTGGCGTCTACGTCAAGGTCAGCGAGTACCTCGACTGGATCCAGAAGAATCAATACTAATACGCTCTAAACTAATGCGTGAAAAGAGAAACTATTTTCATTGAAGAACTAGAAAAAGGCCTAATTTATAAAGTTTCCCGCAGGCCTGAGACACTTACCCTTCCCTAGTGATAGATTTATAGCTTTCTCTAACGATCTTCGCTCTTAGGATGCGAAGACTTGTGTCGAGAATGGCTCAAGTACACGGCTGGGCCGTCTGAAAAAAAAAATTCTATGTAAAAACTTTTCTAGTGTAGGACAAATTGCAGCAAAGTTTATTGTGCAGGTAATTGTGCAAGTGCTGTTGTATTGTAACTACTTGAACGCTCCCCTGCCTAATTTATAACGTGAATACAACGTTGATCCATATTTGACTTTTTGAAACTTGAGAAGCTCGATCCGGTGTTTTAAATCCTATCATAGATCTTACACATCGAAACCTTTAAGCGATTTTCGAAAACATAACGACTCACGGGATACAGTGTGACAATGGAAGGCATAAAGCAAAGTTGTAAAAAATGACCAACACTAAGAATTTCTAAATCGAGGTAAATAGAGTGCAGTTGTAAAAGTCGTAAGACTTTTTACGCCCAAAGGTATGGACTATCTCTCATTTCTCTTTCGCTTCACTTTCCTTTCTCGCTTCTCTTTAGCTACTTCCTAGCTTCACTGTTGCCCAGGGCACGTGAACTGCACCGAATCCTTTGAGATTGACGTACCTAGGGTGCACCCTCGTACCTTTACTAGCTCCGTTATCTTTTGCTTCCTTCTTAAATGAAAATAATAATAATAAAATAATCGCAAAAGTTATCCTGACGCCAGTTTCTCTTTACAAGTTAGACAACCAACCAACACACAAATGCTTTGAACTTTGTTACAAATCGTGGAGGCACAAAGGACAAATTAGCTAAGAACAAATTTGAGAGATGAAATAAAGTGACGAATTGACAAAATAAGCAAGTGGAGTACAATTTGGAGTTTACTAGGTCAGCTCAGAAAATCCCTGCAACAAAGGGATTTTCATATACAACGCTCGGGTGTCGTCTTACGGGAGGGTGAACAAGAACCCTTGCCAGACTGTGCCGATCTACACAAAGACCTTTTGTAAGAGGAAGGGGCAGACTTACAGCGTTCGCGTATTGAAAGCACAAGGTCAAACATAGATATTTTAAAGTAAGGGATTAATCCTTGATTCTTGTCCAGAAACCTTCGCCAACAGTTGACATTACGATTCTGGAGAATTTCGGTCATGCCCGGAACCCTGCGATAATCGATAATCCCAATCGCTAGAATCTTAGACGCTGTGCTCTGTGCTTTGGCCTCTTGGACTTTTTCATCCAATTTGACCTTTTGTTGTTTAAAATAATTTTCATTATGGTGAATTGGTGGAGAGTTACATATCTTGACGCAAAATAGGTCTATTCACTAAAATGGCGAACATGAACAAAAAGCAAATTATTCTGGAACTGTTTCCATGGCGTGCACTGTGTTCTAGCGGATTTCATTATAAATGTATAATTAATTATTTATTGTATGGTATTGTTTGTATTCCCTTGTGTAGTACATTGAGTGATAATACTGTATGCTTGTAAATTATGTAGTTAACCCCTGTTTTATCTGTCACCCCCCAATATGCACTGACGTGGAATACGAGTTGGTAATAAACTCAATCGTATATGCAGTTTACAACGCTTTCTTTCTCTATTGAAGTATCGTCACTTTCGTTCACGACGTTTTCTGGCAGAGAAATGTTACACGGCTTGGATCCAGAAACATTTCGTCAGCGCTTCAGCTATTATTTTGGGAAATTTGGTCCTCTGCCACACTCGTACATCCACTGCAGCAGCTAATATTGTGTAAAGGAGATATTTAAAAGGTGGAAACAGCTTTGACTGCCATAATTATTTCTGTATTGTAGTTTCATTTGCCAGTTAGTTTCGCACAGTTACAAATGAAGGGAAGAACTTGCAAACAGCTGGTGGCTTGCACGTGAAAGGAAGCGGAGATGATTTTTTCTTGCACAAAAAGTGCAATACGCGTAAACAGCTGTGCAGAATGTTAATGTCTCTCCTGAATTTCTAATGACCAACTAAAAATTTCAGCACAACTTACAGGCAATATCTATTCCTGTCAAAATCGTTACTCTCTACCGTCTTAATTATGTATTAATGCACAAGAATTTCAATGAAGGATTCCGGGCTATAGCGAAATGTGCAATATGTAAAAAATTAAGTTGATCCGAACAAGAAACTCACCAACAATAAAAACTGCAAATACGGTCTATATATTATAATATTTTAGCATTTCATATGCCGGCACACAGAATATGACCCTGATAATGACATTTCTGAACAACAGTGCACAGAAGCAGTTCTATTAAACAATTCTAGAAGGATAACTTTGCTCATAAACGATAAAAACATAACAGGAAATTAAATTACGAATTAAAGAGTTACTTGGAGCCTCAAAACATTATATAGTACAGTCCAAAATACATGTTTCGGGAAAAGGGATACAGTGCGCGCAGGAAAGTCCAGACAATGCTGAAAAACACTCCTTGGCTTTTGCTGCCTTCCCAACCCTAACCCGGGCTCGGCGGTGCCCGGACATGCAGGTGTCATTCGAGCGCGTTGTCACCAATTTTATTTATTTATTTTATTATTTATTATTATTATTATTATTTTTTTTTTTGGGGGGGGGGGAGCTATACTGTGCAAATTAAAATTTTAAATTAAATTTTACTCCCAAAAAACTGAACGGTTTATTAATTATAAATAACTGCAACTAAATCCGTGAACTTTTCTCGAATGCCTTCGCAACATTACTGCGAAGTTTTGCCAAAGACAACTGCATCTATCAGAGGATGCTGGGTAAGGTCAAATAAGGCTTCTGTGCGACATTTCGGGTTTTTAATATAGTTGCACTGTACGCGTGTGATCCTCGTGTAAATACGAGCTAGGCTGCGCTGTGCGATTTCGCTCATTAGGTACACGTACCACGGATAATAGTGGCTTTAAATTGCAACATGCCTGGGATGGATCTCGTAATAAGGACATAACGACCAGATAAGTTTTGAGCACAAGAAAACAATGTTCCAGTACTTATTAAAGGTAAATCAACTTGCTGTGCGTAGCATAACGTCGTGTTATCTTTAGGATCGTCTAAAGACTTTAAGACATATATAGACGCGTACTGGTTTGAAGCGAGTTTTTGCTCAATCTCAACAGAACTAATCAAGCATGTACTAATTAGGTCGTACCACCACTCAGGCCTATTGCTTAAGCTTTCGTTACTCTGATAATATTCCTTGATGACATAGGCTAATGCACTGCATGGAGGGTAATTAGGATGAAAACTCGAAGCGGACGCAAAGGAAGAAGCCTCACATAATGATTTGTTACTAATGCCGACTAATGTCCCAACAGCGCCGTTGAACACCAGAGAAGAGGTTGAACGAAACGTGCCAGTAGGCGTCGTTTGACAAATAGACTGATTTCGGACGAAAATAACACCTTTTATTAAATTATGTACGCTACCACCAGGTGAAGTCATATTGGCCAATACACAACAATTGCGCGAAGTACCTATGAAAAAAGTTGTCAGCCATTACTATTGCAAATTTCTGTTTCGTAGGATTTACTTATCCAGAGCGTTCCAAGGCATCCTTCAGCCGACATGCAAAACAGGTTGCAATGCATCGAAGACACGGTATTTTTCGTCACATTGATTGTGATGGCCTGATTCAAAGACTCACATGTTCGAAAGTGAGAACCGAGATTTACTGCGATTACATCTTCCCAAATTATACAAAATATCGCAACAACGAATGCGAACTGAACTCCTGTTCTGCGATCCATACTGAGGAGCACCTTAGCGTGAACTGACTGGTTAGTAACTTTGGCAAAATTGACCTCTTAGCAAATGAACAACGCCTACGTTTTAGCCATTTCCTTTCTACATTCACTATGTACGTTTTATAAGAGACGAAAAGTGTATCGCTTTATGGCCACAAATGCCCGCGATTCTGAAAATGGTCCACCACAGCTTATAAGCAATCTGCAGCCATCAAATGCAGGGAACTCTAGTTACCATTAGGTTTCTATTCACTCCGTAAACGGACTACCTTTACCTTCAAGTATGTTTCTTTACTCTTCATATTATGTATCGGAAGAACGGCGGTGTACCCCTCTTTTCTTACTATAGTACAGAGCTCCAATCTTGTCTACATTGATGGCAGAAACTCCCGTAGTCGCCTTGGCAATTGTTTATCCGGAAATTGTTTCGAAGGTAATTCTCAAGCATTTGCTCGCGGATAGTCGTGATATTCACGATTATTATTCCCCACTGGAATATTTTAACATTTTCTTAATACACCTAACACATGCAACTGATTTTTTCAACTAATCGTCTAATCATCTTCCATCCGATTAGTAGCAACAAACAAAAGCTAGAGTTCGACTGTGACCTATTTTGGAGACTAGCGATCTGCTCCATATGTGTCGAACCGAGTTTAATGTACGACAACTGATCAGTTGGTGAAAATATATTTTACAATTATAGGTTCGTTTGTGTGCAAAGTGAAAAATTATGAACAATGAAAGTTTCCATGAGCTGAGGTTACGACGAACCATGCATTTAATGCCTTCGCTTTTTGTCATGGACCACGTACCGCAAACATTCGCCCAAGGCACTAATGATACCGAAACGTGCTGTAGTATGAGGACGTCACTTGTTGCGGGCCACAAGCTTCACAAAGCCTTGAGCTATGTAGAAAACACGCGGTAGCAACAGTGATACTCTACACTTCCATCAGAAAAAAGCAGACGCAAAGTGAGACGCGAGCTGGCGCAGTGACCCCCTGCAAGTGCTTCAAATCAAGAAGCAGTATACAACTACGTGCAAATGAATTGCTCACCATAAAATCATACAGTTATATAAGCGATTTTCCGACATATCTTGAATCTGACGTCTTTGAAATAAACGTAAAGGAAATAGACGCCTGTTTTTCAATCGAAGAGTAAATCCAATGTAAAATCACACGAAGATGTATGTAAGTTTGCAATGTCATTAAGAACTGACATGGGACAATTACTTGAGCGGATTAATCTGCAATCGGTAGAACGCAGAACAAAGGTTGAAACTTTTGACCTCTGAAATACCGACCTGGCCTAATGAAAAGAGAGAAACAACCCTCAATAAAAACCACCCTTAACTCAACTGATTCCATGGTGGGGAAATGACCAAACCATGACGGACGCGGCTTATTTTCTTGAGATAAATGTACAGGTCGATTGTTTTAGCAGGTTAAAATTCGTATGGTATTATTCCACGATTTTTGACAGCTAATCTCCATAACGACTAAGAGTCACACGCCTTATTTGTGAAAGAGTTCTAAGGTGGAACTTCGCAGGATTACATACTGTGGCGTTCGGTATTACCCAACAGTCAATTTTGTAGCCTCCCAACAAGGAATCCTAAGATTCATTGTTGGTAAGAATGAAATTCCCTGCACCGAGCCTGTAATGTTGAGTTCCTTTTCGACCTTCCTTTAAGTCAGTTGCGTTTCTTGAGAGTGAAATTTGATTGTTGTGAACGTAAAGTGAGAGAAAGCACGAGAAGGTGAGTGTTTTGTGTAATTTTGTACTGAAGTTACGAATAAACGGATTTGAAAAGGAGTAGAACGTAACAATACATTCAAGCGCTTTAATTGTGTCAATAAATGACCTTCAGCCTGAGTGATATCGACTGCTAGTACGGAGGTTCTGTATTTAAGCTGACAATCGCTTGTTTGGAAGTTAATATTTTTGGGTATAGAGAGCGTAAACTTTCTTTTATGTGTGTCCTAACTAACGTTGGAAACAGATATATTAATAAAGCTGAACAATAGCAAAAATGGTTGAAGTCCACTGATGTAAGTTTAATAAGCTGGCTTGCCATTTATGTTAAAGGTTAAGACCTGACTAACGGCTCGTCTACTTTGGAATTCCAAGGGTGACATTCCGGTACGAGGATCGTTACGGAAACATCTAACATTACACATCGGTGCACGGTTAAAAGCGCTCTCGGACAACTCAGTATGCTACTACACATGTAGTACAGTTCAATGAGAAAATGGGAATCAGGAATGTTCATTATAATACAATGGTGAATAATAGTGCGATCCTTTTTCTTCACATCCTTGATTAATATGTCCTGTAGACAAAAAGATTAAAAAAAAGACTTTTAATAAAAGAGAAATGTGCCTAGAGCATGAAGAGGCATGGGAAATGAAATAAAAGTAATGCTAACGTCCGTGACCCTAAATCATACAGTTGTCATGTTCGTTGTTAAACTATAGTTGATTCACGTGTTATCAAAAAGCATTTGACAGTGACTGACACATCTTAACCACAGTTACACAAAAAAACTTGTTCTTAAAAGATTATGATCAGTGTCTTACCCTGTTGTGAGCTAAGGGGTTTGGACCCCACGGTGAAGCTTCTCCCTTTGTTAGTTTAAAAAGAACCCACAGCGCAAACTTCTGTTGCTAAGTTAAAATTAGACTAAAAGGCAATATAATTACATACTAGCATTAGCTTAAGGTGAATATGGCTAGATTGGACAACAGCGTTAAACTTGGCTCGTGTACTGAGTGATTTCCTTGATCAATGTTGCGTCTTTTGAGACTCGCTGGATCACTGGATCAATATACCTACCCCTAAAACATCCCGTGCGTTTTTAGCTCGTGTGAATGATTAGGTACACTGCTCCTATGTTTCACCTTCATTTCAGTGCTAAAAACTCGACACTTCCTCTACATTTTCAGTTTCACATGATTTACAAAATTTAGCCATATAGTAGTACGAAACATTACGGTGAGGCGATAAAAATTTCAAGATACCAGTATCTAAACATTCGAGAATCGACCGGAATCGCTAAACTTCAATTCTAGGGCGGGTGGTTCGTTGTACAACGCAGAACATGTCCTAAGAATGCCCGACGGCGGCCTTGGGGGAGGGGAGTTCTGGATGACATTCTCTGGCCCGGGTTAGAATCCAGGGCTCTACCGGGCGCGCGACTTCTCGATAAATAGAATGGGAAAGAGGAGCTAAGACTTTCCTGTCTGGCTTCAAGTGCAGGGACCGCCATACACAGCTGCGTCTTAAAAACGAAGCTAAGGTTCAAAGCTTAAGAGACAATATTCCGATGCTCTTTGTCCGTGCATTATGAACTAAGCACTTTGCAATGGATTTGGAAATTTTCCGATACCTAAAATAATAATTGGTAATACCTCATACGTTTAAAATAATTTCGCTTTAATTATTTAATTTGTAAAAATGTGGGTCGCGTTATGTAATTATAAAAAAACAAGGAGATGGAAAAACGGTCCTTGAGAAACAAACAACTGGTGAACAGGCAGGTGGGGGAAGTAGAACATTAAATCAGCTCACTCATTCGATAGTCCGGTTAGTGCAAGAGGTAAAAAACGTTGGGGAAGGCTAGGGTGTTATTAAATATTTACGTGCTGGAAAATCCTTTACCGTTCAAAGGATTCTACCATGCGTACGACTTCATTATACGACCGAAGGGTAGGGTGCGTTAGATTTGACGAAATATCCGTGTTGGAACTCGAGTTATTACAGTACCATTTGACTACGGGAAAATCTCACTATAACGTACACATGGTTTTAACAAACAATCGACTATTGAGTACAAGTCCAACATGTCGCTGCAAAACAAAAAGCATTTATTCCAATACAGTTTGTAACGCACAACCGGTTATAACAGACATATTTTCAGTCCCCTACGTGTACATTATAGCGAGCTAACACTGTATTATGTACGTCTGCGGCAAAATGTAGAGGTTAATTCAACAATAAATTAATTTAAGGAACTCTGTCCCTTTTGATGCGGATTAAAGAGGCTCTTCTCTCGATTATTCTAGAAAAAAAAATGTATTTAAAGCAAAATTGTTTTTCTTAGTAGACCAATACTGCATATTTAACCTTTTCTTGGACGACTTGCTTGTTTTTAATTTTTTATGTTTTGTTTACTCCTCTCCACCTATGACCCGGTACATGATTTCCGAAGCTTTGCCAAATTTCTCGCGAATCAGGCAAAGCCTTATTTTTAAGTTCCGAGAGTGGAAATAAGGTGTCCTTTAGATCTCCCATTAATTAAGATCAGCACTAGTTTTTCCTTTATCAACATGATTCCTAATTCCTTGTACAAAATCTTTGTTGACGAACAAGCCTTGTTCCACGGCGCACTATCGGGAAGGCTTGCCTTAGGGTACTCAAATGCGATAGGAAGCGTTGGTGAAGGCAGCGGTAGGCGGCCAACTGCATAGAGCGCAACTACTCGATTACTCGTTGCCCCCCATGCCCCCCTTGCCGGTTAGACAGTTATCCGTCTGGGCATGAAGCCCAAGAGCAGGCTAGGGCCCATTCACCCCTTAGCTCTAGCTGCACAAGGAGTGAAACTAGTGACTTCTACATTGGTCATACTTTGCGAAATTAAAACGTTGATGTGTCGCTTTAGCATCAATTTATGATATTCTGCAACGGAGTGCACTCATAGGTATGTATACCTATTTTTCAGTAATTTCTAAAATCCTTATGTAAAAACTAACTCAATTTGCGTAAGAATGCGCTTCAGAGCTCGATAATTACGAGTTTACAAGCGTTGCTAAATTGCAGTTACATTAAACAGTTTCTTTGTTACTGCAATCATTTTCGATTGTTTCTGACGCACTTAAAAAGGGTCATATATTGCCCCAGGCAACATAGTTTCTGCAGCAATTTCCCTCTCCTACAAAAGCACATTTAGGAACGTTGAATCTATTTCTTAGAAAGGGACTCCACTACACATTTTAACACGTGATCGAACACACCCAGAAAGACGTAGCGTACCAGACGTACACAGTACACGTTGACTGTTCCACTAACATGAGGATAAATTATTGTCGAATTGTTTTAGAACAACCTGTAGTTATATTTGACATAAAAGAGCCTCTCTTTAATATTCGTACACAGATTTCGTATTTAAAGCCCCTGTCTATTCAAGTGCGAAAAAGTAGCAAATTAAACTCATTGAATCTGGCTTACTGGGCCAAAACAAGCCCAATGTCCTATCTCCTGACAGATGCTATCAGTTCTGGTCGAAGTTTGCAATTGTTTAGCATTTGTCAGGACATTACATTGCCAGAAAACCATTCAAAGAGTCAGAAAATGTTACGTTCCTTAGCTTTAAAAAAAAGAAAAAAAAAAAACTTTGCAAAGGAAAACAAAGAAATTTTGACTATCGAGCCTCGATTACAAGGGAAAAATAGTACATTACTAGGTTACCCGAAGTTAAAAATTGTTGTTAACCTAATAATTCCTGTTTGTTCCTAAAGAACTGAGCGATTTGAGGTTAAAATTGCTTTGACCTTTGACGAAATTTACACGATAACCAGGGTGGATTATACAGGATGCTTTTCTGGAAAAGGGATTTTTTTTACCTTTCACCTAAGGTTAGACATATTTCAGTTGTATGCTTCTAAAGCGCCAGATAATTACGAATTACTGTAAGAGAAAGTTGTTGGGTATTTGTAGAAAAAATCTTAAACTGTTAAATATGTCGTAACAAAAGGCCCGACCAACATTACGCAATATTGGAGTGTGTTCTTGTAACTTACTATAATCAAGTTTTAAGCGTTTGTAGTTTTCTTCACGTTCCGTATAATTATGACTATTTGTCTAAAAAGGTATAAGTAACCTGGACGTATGATGAAGCCCAAGTACTAGTTACAAACTATGAATTGTCAACTAGAATGATATTTCTAATGTAAAGTAGTAGGTGTTTTTTATATATAAGACCTTCAAATGCTTACCGCTATGTCCAATTTGACAAGAAAATGAGCTATTCTCACGTCTGAAAAGAAATAATAGTAACCTGAAGTTCGTCTTTTTTCACCAGAGGAGACAGGGGTCAATTCAGTATCATCGGATTGTATAACCGTTTGATGCATATGGATTCTGACTCAGCACTATGTCATCACACGGTCATAAGAAAATAAAAAAAAAAAACAAATAGTATGAAAACCAGAGGTCCTTCTATGTAATACAGTTGTGTAGGGTATAGGTTAAATGTAACATGGGTATTGGCAGGTGTTTGTTAAAGAGAAACTAGCCAGCCGATTACTATTTTTATTATACGATGGACATTATTTACAATTACTAGTTACAACCTATTGCAGTGCATTATACAGCATTTATTGACAAATTAATGAAAGGCATTGAATTTGCAGTTTTTTGTGTTATAGACTCTGGTCCAAATATTCTGTTTAACTTGAAAAAAAATATTTAATTGATTGACACGTAAGAGAGATATGGCACTAAAAAGAGGACCCATTTTTCCTAAGAAAAGTTGCAAAATTAGATTTTAAATTGAAACATTGCATTGCAAACAGGCGTGTGAAACTTCTGGGGAAAAAAATCACTTTCATTTGCGTTGTACTTTCAGTTTGCATAGAATGCTGTAAAGTGAACCATTTCCAGTGGTTCGTAGTGTAGGCAATTTGCATGATATGAAAAGACAAACTGCCAAAAGCTGCGGCATTCTGACCCTATTTCTGAAGAGCGGAACTACAATGTCACACTCTATATATTTCTACCTCTTTAACTAAAACTGAGCTACGCGTATAGTTTTTCTGTCTCGTAGCAGTAGGTACATATAGACCATATAGAGTGATAGACACAGATATACATACTCCCCAACATTGCCGATAAATTACTATAGATTTATACCATAGATTTTGGAACTTAGTAGTACATTTGTACTAGAGATTTATCACAAAGTACCATTCTGAAACACGTGAATTTTTTTTTTCGCAGCTTTTACAAGTATATTGTAGGATACGAAATATTGACAGTTTGATTATTGATAATGCGTCGCAGTGACCTTGAGTCCACCTTTATTTTCATTGTAATCAATACGAGACTTTTGAAGGGGAAATTTTATTTAATGACTAGAAAATATTGTATAGCAGTTTGTGAGGTATATACCTCTACCGGCGAAAGCTGTTTGTTTCTTAGGTAATGGAAAGCTACAGGAGCACTGTTTCAATAGGCTTCCCATTTTCACTCTCTTTTCTACACTGGAAAGGGGGACAGTACCTTAGAGAAGCCTAATTTGCAACTCACCATGCCAAAAATTATTTCGAGCTGAACACAAGGAATCCTGGCAGAATCTTGAATAATGATCACCATAAAAAAATGCCTTCGATGTATCAAGTCATGTGAGTTAAATTCTCGTTAGTGATCATTCCGATTAACGTAAAAAAGATTAGTCGTAATACTTACATCCGTTCAAATAGCTAGAAATCTTTCTTGAATGAAATGGTTGAAAATTGCGCAAGTGAATTAGCACACGTTTTCGGGTCATTGCGCGACTTCTCGATAAACTGGGTGGTGACGAGCGTGCCCTGTTACAGGATAAAGGGGAGGGAACACTGAACAGGAACTTGGAGCGAATAACGTTCCTGCAGGCAATAGGGGAATGCATCCTGCCTTTGAAAGTAGTTCTGACCTATCCGCCGCGGCATGCTCTACCGTTCTTTATCGGCTAAGACTCTGCGATAGCTTTTAACTATCGATACTAAAAAGTAAACAAATTGGAAATTAGGTGTGAAAAAACAACGCTGCCATGGAAGGAAAGGAAGAAATTGTGACGTTGGACTTGGACGACGATGATGCCCCCTCTAAGTCAGTTTCCGATCCTCAAAATAATACAGAAAACAGGCCAGTTTCCACAAAAAGTGCTGCAATGGATTTACCGCCACCAAGGACGCCGGAGCTAGTTCCTGATGACGAATGCAAGATAGATAGTCCCGCCAGTTCGGCCGCCACTATTGCAGAAAAAGATGGCCATTTGTGCATCACTGAAGACACAGACAAGGAAGACGCTTTGCTTTCGTCGCCCGCCCCTTTGAAAATAACACTAAAAAAACGCAAGAAGAAAACAGAAGTTTGGACCTATAAAAAGCAGCACCGAAAGGGTCGAAAACTTTTGACCGGTGCTCATTCTAGCAGCAATGCCAGTATGTCTAATGGTAATCAAGACCTTACTGGCACAGGGACTCCACCAGAATCGGCAGATTCGGAGAATGAAAAGGTCGAAGTTTCGGAAGAGGAAACGGAGGAAATAGAAGAAAAGCAGGTTAATTCTTCAGAAGCGGCGGTCACCATTTCAGACACAGTAATGGATAAATCAGTCACTATTGAATCACGTTTAACCACTGAGTTCAAAACTGACGGCTCGTGTAAAAGAACACATCCCGGCGATAAGGAAGGCGCGGAGGAAATTTCTCCTGTCGAGCCGAAAAAAATGAAAAGGGAAGAAACTCTGGTGAAAGAGGTGGAAGTTTCCATCATCGAGCGAAAATCCACCGAGGTGCCAACCGCTAAGTCTGCAGTGGAGACGATCGCCAAGAAAGTAGAATTGGATAAAAAGATCGAGGATAAAGAAAACCTTAAAGAAATGACGAAAATCGCTCATGTGATTAGAAAACTACCTAGGAAAGTAAGTAATTGAGTAATGACTTCTAACGGATGATTGTAACGCAACTAATATGTATGGTTTTGTTTAGGAACTGGAAGATCTCGTGCTCAGGAAGATGGTAGAAATACTTTCGGAGCGCTCAGCTTGTGTGGGTTATCGTCGCAGGGCCGAAGCTGGTGAGAAAGAGATCTCCACACTGAAATCTCGTCTTCAACAGATGCAAAATCAGGTATAGTAGTTGAACTGAGAAGTATAGTAGTTAACTGGGCCAAATTCATAGGAAATACAAGCTAATTCCTAGTCATATTTGTCAAGTTAAATTGAAACTCGTGTTATTGTAGGCCAATACCCAAGTAGCACACTTACTATATACGTATATTAATTAAACGTTTGGTTTTCGGTGCATTTTCGAAATCTTAAATTTTTCTGACATGAAGTTTCTGACAATTCTTTTGCGTAGGTTTCAAATCTTAGTACGGCGATAGGTCGCTACTTGGCCGAGTCGAAGCAAAACAAAGATAAACAGCCGGTGTTGCCAGTACGAATTACTCGATCGGTAGCGCTGCAAGTTAACCTGGTAAATTTTCTCGTTATAACCATTTCTGTTTACATTGCTTTAATCGGTCTCCTTGAAATACAGATTCCACGTCCAAAGTCGCAATCGAACCATCACACTACAGCCCCTCCCATCAAAAACGTTTCATCTCCTGCTAAAAGTCGACCCGTTCTGCCTGCTGCGTCCCTTAACGCTAGTCAGCCTGCGAAACAAGTAGTGGTATATATTATCTCCTATCCTATGGGTTGTATTTCACAGTAATGTTGAACTAGTATCGTCGACCGCCGCAAGTTATTCAGCGATCACCGTCACAGTCACCTGTGACATCGTCTCAGACTGCGAAACCTCTCGTGCCCATACGCATGGCGCCACAAGTAAAAATTTCTTTTAATTTAATCGCTTGTCGATGTATTTTAAAAATTATTTCGTATTAGTGTACGCCAAAAGTGCCACCGTCACAGACTTCCTTCACTCATCCTGCCTTTGCTCAAGTCCCACCGCGAGGTTCAAACCACAATGTGGCGACCCGATCTCCTGTTAAACAACTCTACGCGTCCGTGCTAGCCGCTAGTGCCGGTAATCCTAAACCGGCTGTAGTATCGAACACTCCTCCGAATTCTGTTCGATCACCGACCACGACCACTGTCAATGCTGCAAACCTAGCCCTTAATAAAACCTTGTTAACCAGTTTGAATGCTCAAATGAACCTTGCCACACAAAACAGGGTTCCTGTGACGAGTAGCCACCCGAACATAACTACCGTCCACAAAGTAACGCTGCCGACCGCAGGTGGTTCGCCTAACCGGCCGAAGATCATTGACTTAACGGGTGAAGAGTCCCGAGCTGCCCAAAAGATGGTGAATCAATCCGCTTCCCAGGCTGTTTCGTCGCCCAAGCCGATTAATAGTGTTGCAACGCCGATAGTGTATGTACCGAACTCCAATGGGACAGCTAAACGGCCCATGGTGACGATTCCCATGCCGACCACGAGCGTAGTCACACCCGTGAGCGCATCGCTTCTTCTGAAGCGACCCATACCTTCTACCACAAGTAAGACTCGTATCCAATACACGAATACTGTTTGTTTTGCAAGTTACGTAAAGTTTGATTTCCATACAGCAGCGAGCGTTTCGTCTTCCCCAGCTTCGATTACGAGCACGGTTGTGAATGCCGCATCTCGGCATCCTGCACCACTGCCTCAGCCTTCTCCTTATGCGCCGAATCTCTCGGCAAAAGTCGCACCGTGCAAACCTGTTTTGAAAATATCGAAAGTTGCGACCGGTCAAGGTAAAATATAGTACAAAATTTTTGTAATAATAAGTTTCATGGTAATAATAATAAAAAAGCTGAATTGAGTTTAAAATAATACATTACAGAAAAATTAGCAATCAAATAACATGCCGTTACCTTTTGTGTATAGGTCTGGTCTTGTCGTGGACTATGCAGCTAACAGAGAAACACGCCAATATAGAAACGTACCAATTGTATGCGTACCAGGAAGGCTCCAGTCCCCCTTCAACGTCTCTTTGGAAGAAAGTAGGAGATGTCAAAGCCATGCCGTTACCCATGGCTTGTACTCTAACCCAAGTCAGAAAAACCACACATAAATCTTTGAAACTTTATATATTAATTTGCGTGTTTTTAGTTTATGGAGGGTTTCAGGTACCATTTCGCAGTACGTGCTATAGATGATGTTGGACGCGAGGGCCCATATAGTGACCCGTCTTCGATTTTATTAAATCATGCGAAGTGAAATCTTTTTCCGATTTATGGGTTTCAAACATACATTAAATTTTTTATAAAAACAACCCGGATTTTTACTCTAAATTTGTTATTGATTTATGAGAACCTGGCAACTAGGACACTAAACATTTATATTTTATGGTAAACTGATCAATAGATCAGTTTTTCTCCCTGTTGACAATAGAGTAAAGCAGATTTTTGTCCAACAAGCCGAACTTTTGTTTAAATAAAAACAGTGGTAGGGTTAAGGCTACGGGGTACCAAATGTTTTTTAAGGCAAATAACACTGGAAACTTTTTCAGGTCATAGCGCAAAGTTTGCGAGATATTGAAGAATACCTTTCCGACAGTAATGACATAGAGGAGTAAGTCTAATGACTGTCGAAGAGATTTTCCTAACATTATTGCGTTAGAAATTTGCAAATAACGAAGACATTTTTTATCCTTGGGAAGAAAACATAATTTTAAAATTCGGCCATGGCAGTCTGTATATTATTTTTAAATTAATTTTCAAAGAAAACATTGTTGCAATTCGACAATTAGTTTTTGAGTTATGACCTGAAGAGTTCTAGCCAATTTCCGTTCTCGTGGCGTAAAAACGTTAGATGGCGTAGGGAAGCAATGGGTAAATGCAATGTGCTCGCAACGACATTTATAGGATTGCGTCGTCCTTAGCTTAGGTCAACAGCTTTGAATATATATTCTCTCTCTCAACACAATAGAATGAAGAGCGGTTTCAATTTCGACACATCTGAACCATTCACGTCAAATTTTTGACGAGTTCAGGTTTTGATTTTGCATGCGAGTTGGAAACGTCGTAAAATTCTGACATGTTTAATTGACGGAATTTAATGTTCCGTGACCACGGTTACCTTTTCTTAATGAACGCCTGAAGGACGACGTTACTTTGGTAGTCAGACGATCTCTGATTCTGTCCTTGTAGCTAAAACATTGTAAAGTACTCCATATGCAGTTTGGCGGATTCTTTAAGAACGGCAGTTTTTCGCAATCAGGTCTGCTACAGTCGGTCGAACTTCGCAATTACGTATACCGGTCTATAAAACGTTATTTCACGATTTCTGTGGGATTTATCAGCCGTAATGACAGTAACGTAAAGAGATTTTTCCATTAGGAATTTTTCTTCTTACCTCTGCTGAAAGCTTGTGCGTTGGTATCACACGTGCTGTACCTTTTGTACCTGTACACTAAGGACGCAGGTACTTCCTGACATGTATTTGAATGCATCAGCACTTTCTACATTGTAAAATTCCTATGCGATATGACTGTCTAATCAGAATTTGGGAGACGCGCATTTATGTAACACCGTACGGTGTTAAAACTACCTGTTTACACGTATAGCTAAAGAATACTAAGTGACTGCGTCAGATATGTCCATTCGTCACCTTTAAGAATGACTTCATTTCTAAAATTAATTTTATCTGAAAACACCACTTTTGGCTTAAAATCTACAGTCCTAAATACACAATGGAATAAAAAACGTATAGTAACTGAGTCCGTTAGGGAAGTCGTAGAATGTCTTTTACATTACGACTTTTATTGATATTTTGATATCATATTGATATTGTTGATATTTTATATAAAATTATAAGATTATAATAGGATAAGATTCAAATATAAGACTAAAGAATATTATTGATAGTTTACAAGATAGGCGGAATTAAGAGAATTTTGAGGTTACTGCAAAGGACTTTCAGGAAAAAAATTTCGAACAGAAGCAAACAAACAAGGGAATAAAATTAAATCATGGACGGCATTATAGTGCTGTCCACGTTTAGAAAAAAACGCACGCAATGGAACGGATAGGACGCTGTCCCTTGAACTATATAAGTGGTCAGCAAAGGATGGTTCAAAGCAGTCAGATCTGCTAGCCCGTCAACCGAACAAGACGGTTCTAGAAAACAAACCTTTCGAAACTAGAAAAAGGCAATACCCACAAGAAGCTAGAACTCGATCTTCACAAAACAACAAATATGAGTCGGTCAGCGTCAGTTACTCTATTTGTAAGTCGATTTATCTATGATTTTAAATTCGAACAACTAATCATCTTTTTTAAATAGTTCTTACTTATCTCGACTGTGCATTCGCTTTATACTGAGAATTCCCGTGAAGAACCAGACGATGGAAGTGGCGAGCTAATCTCTGATGACTGGTCGACATCAATGAACTTTCCACAAACCATTATCCTGCCGCCTGAATGGGAGAGTAATACTCAACCAGATTCAACGCCATTTGCAGCCCCAGAACTCACCTCGGAACTTTCAGAAGCGACAATTCGAAGAAGAAACAAAAGGCAAAACCGTCCAGTTCGGCAACGGCCTTTACCTCCTCGCCGTCGTCCGATTCCAGTACAGTCAGTGCCGGTTCCTATGCGGGTAGCGCCCATTGTACGACCTGGTCCCACATTCTCTCAAATCCAGCATCACTCCAGTCTTCACTTATATGATTAAATTGCAAACTTACCATTAGTTCATAAATTAAGAAATTGTAACTTTGTACTAAAAACGACACCGAGCTTGTTTTTTCCTTGCTTGATTTACTTTTGATACAGTTTTTGCACTTCGATTGTTTTACCTTTCGAATACAATTCACATTCAATGAAATCTGGCAACTGCATGACTTAAATTTCCTTAAGGGAAGAAAAAGCATGGACTAAAAGTAAAAGTAAGAATCTACAGTAATTGTCAAAAGGAGCAACTGTTTTCACCTAGCCAAAATGGAAAAGAAAAAATCGAGTTGTAACGATTAAAAGGTCTACCGTATTACGCGAGGCCGTACAATGAAACACTCTTCTCTCTTTCCAAGACATTGCTTAGGTCTGTCACTCGCACACGTGCACATTTGATTGATATTTGATGGAGATGCGAGCAACTAACGCTTGGAGGAACAAGATTTTTTTTTCTCTAAAATCATAAACTTAATTTTTTATTGCTCACAATGTTTATGTTTTATGTGTAATACTTTTTAGTATTACCGTTACTTATTAAATCACAAAACTTGGCTGTAAAAATATTGGACTTATTTCTAAACACTAAAAATTGTGCAGTATACACACATAGTACTTAACGGGTAACGGTACAAATCCAATGCTAGTATCAAAATGCAAATTATTCTTGGAGTAATCCGTTCAAATCTTGGTTTCGAGTGAAATTTTCGGACTTTTCCTGAATTGTGCTCTATTATAATTCTTGGACTAAAGGCATTTTAAACAAGGTTGATTTGTTTCTGTGCTCTGGCAGAAGAGGTGCGCTTTAAAAAGGGTTAGGAACTGCTGACATGGCGGCAGTTCTGTCATGAATTTAACAATAGATGACGCTATCCGGCGCTTCACGAATATCAAGTAAGTACGTCAGAAGTCCAGTATTTCGACATAGAGGATCTCGTATCGCAGCTCCTACATCGATACGTTAATACGTAAAGATACCAACAAACAAAACGTCCCCTACTCTAACACGCTATGCGTGCCTAAGCCTTGCATTGGACGTCCAGTAAGCAGAAGCTTTTCGTATTGGACATAAATCATTCTTCACTTGAAATGTTTAAATCATTTCACGTTGCCACAAAATTGGATCCGTTCACAGTTCCCCCGGGTATTTCCGTACACCTAATATAACGCTGACGTAAGCCAAGTCGCATAATGAACGCACGATCAACGTTCTAACGCTATTTATGTATGAAAAACACAACATTGGACAACTCAAACGGGATCTAGTGAACCATATAAAAGGTTAGCGCAAACTCTTCTTGGCAGCTAGTTCCTCAGGTTCCTATGCGGAGCGAGACAGAACAAAGCATTTGACCAAGAAAATGACCCGTTTAATATCGTTTGGTTTAATTGTAAGTAGTTCTGAAAGCACAAGTTAAGATTATTTAAAACTGATATCATTTTTTGGTAGTTGACGTTGGTGTCCTTTGGAGCCTCGCTTTACATTGATCAATCCTCGGAAACGCAAAGCAATGCAAACTCGCCACTGAACTCCCATGAACTTGATCTTTCGCGTACTCGACGCCAGAGTTCTACCGTCAACTGGCCTGCACCAATTAACGCACAACCAGCGAATGTGCGGCCACCTGTATGGGTGGGGATTGGAACGCCAGCTGTGCCACCAAACGCAAGACCTACGACCCCAAGATCTACCACCAGAGCACCTCAAACAACCACAACCCCAAGACGCCCCCCAAGACCTCATCAAAGAGTTACACCACCAACACCCTCTTCAAGACCCACCCAAAGACCCACGACTCCCAGAATGACTCAGAGACCAGTACCTCAAAGCATAGGCCGCCCTGTGCCTCCTCTCCGCCCTGTGCCTCCTCTCCGCCCTGTTCCCGCACAACAGCCACCTCTGTCTTGGAACGGATTGTCCGGTGCACCTGGAGGAACCATTCTTCCCCAGAGACAGCCTCACCACGCTTTTTCACACTTTTACGATTAGCACGATGAAAAGAACAATGAATCTTGCTCTCAATTATATTGCGTTGTAAACTGTTCCACAAGACCAGACTTGATCAATACTGCTTTGCAGAATTTGAAATGTAATTTGCTGACGTGCGGACGTGATTGCTTAACTTATGAATGTAGCCAAATTCCCAGTTATTTTTTTAAATACATTAAATATGATCAGACTAAGATGATCCATTTCGCTGTTTAGCTTTATCATTAAGAAGAACAAGGCTATGCTTATGGCCCACATGTCTTCGCAAATTAACTCAAGGAATTGATTGTAGGGCAAGTAGAAGAGGGGCGGGACGATTCGGACAGTTTCCTTGTTTTTGTTTTCAACTCGTGAGCTAAATAAAGTATGGCCTAAAAACAGACACAGTAGATGCAGTAACGCTCTGGCTACGAAACGCGGTACTGTGGGTTCAAGAAAACGAAAATTACGGCAAATGACAGTGAAAACTCGAGGCTCTTCCAGGCGTACAAATTGTCCAGGGAAGGGACAGCACTGAGTTGGGGAAACGAGAGACGAAGCAGTTCGGGATATCGTACAGTTCGTACAAAGATCATAGCTAATAAAGTGCAACTAGTTTATCCCGGAACAAAATCCCGGGTTCAGTGAACACACTGCACTAAAGATGGACGAATCTTAATAGAAATTCCAAGACACACTCTGAACTAGAATTTTTTTTACTGACTATTGCTACTCCTGTTTACAGGATTAAGCCTAGAATTAGCGTAATTTAATCGATAATCATTCCAATTGAGTGGTGCGAAATTTACTGAGAGATCTTCCATCTGTAGGATTTTCCCTTGAATTCGTCCTAAGAACTATATTTGGCACGATATGACACTTCCGCGAAAGGTTACATTTAGATACGAGTTTTGGCCAGAAGTGACTTCCGCCTGTTGGAATTTCTGTATTTTTTTTTTAAATTCAGACAACGCTGGAATACCAGAAGTGACTTCCGCCTGTTGGAATTTCTGTATTTTTTTTTTAAAATTCAGACAACGCTGGAATACAAACTACTGATGGCAACACAGATGGCAGAACGCAACAACATAAAATGTATTATCTGTCTAGTGAATACCAAGTGCTTACGTAACAAAATCGCTTCCTACATTTTTAATTTTTTCAAAGCACAAAAAAATTGAAACTAACAGTCAATACTAATAATCAATAATACAAATACCGAACATGTCTATAACTATTCTTAATCTATTCAAGTTATACAAAATTTACCACAAAATGAAATTTCCCCAGGGTGTAACCCTATTTTAATTTTTTCAACTCCCCAAAAGCTTATGATAAACGAGTTCAGGAAATGAGGCACGATCAAGATTTTAACGCTGTTCACGTAGAACAACAACACATTCAGCAGTGAACGTTATCCGGTGAACAACTATAAAAGGTCACCATCCGAAGATTCTCATCAGTCAGGTGTGTGATTTCCTAGTATTCAATAAGACAGAACTAGTAAGAAAGAGGATGGCTCGATCAGTGTTGCTTGCTTTTCTTGTAAGGCATTTAAAAAAAGTACTTTCAAATTAATACTTAGGTTGTATTCTTCCGCCACAGTTCATTCTAGTCTCTGCTGTAACTTCGCTTTACGTTGATCAGTCTGACGAATTGCAAGGCGATGCGAACTTGTTGGTAAATTCACACGCCCTTCGTCTTTCGCGTTCTCGACGACAGGGGCCGCTGGGCAGTTGGCCAGTGCTGCCACCTGCATGGACGAGTGCTACGAGACCAGTTCCACCACCAAGTTCAAGACCCACCACGCCCAGATCTACCTCAAGCCCTACTCAAAGACCTACAACTCCAAAACCAACCACAAGACCTACTAGGGGACCTACCCGAAGACCAGTTCCTCCACATGCATACCACCCTCATCCTCCGCATCGTCCTGTTCCAGTGGGGCACCCTCTTCCTCCGCCACCAGTTTCTGGTGTACCAGGAGGACCCACATATCCCCAAAGGCCACCTAGCCCTACTGTTTTCCGCTATTAAAATCATCCCGAAAATTGACTCGCAAGAGCCCACTTTGAATTAAAAAACTATACTTGGTGTATCTCGCTGGATTCGTCATATAATTCGCGAATGTGTGTATTTAAAATTCGCAACTTATCAATACAGCTAATGTTGTACATGTAAAAAAGTTATCGTTGACAAAATTGTTTTATTATAAAAATATGAGCTATTTGTGAATACGTGTGGCAGTTAAGTAGCAGTATGCGCATACCGTTATCACACATGAGTAAATTAACTGCTGTAAATACTTCTGACCCTTGAATTCGCAGCAGCGTAAAGTTCCGTAGTTCTTTTTTTCTTTTTAAACATAAATATGGTATACTCGAGTACTTGGACAGTCTTTTTATCGGTTTTCCCTAGTCGACCTAATGGTGACCCTAGATGTGTCTTTCATTTCATTCGTTGGGAAATTTTCTTGAAAGCTCTATGGATGAAAAATGTGCCGTGTTCTAACGGTTCTAATTTGGTTCTGGAAACTTCCATTTCCTTCACAAAGCTATTTTAACCTTCCAACATTTACAAGTCTGGAAATGTCGGCCTCAGACAAGTTAGTCTTTAGGTGTGCGTTGAGAAATATTGAGCAAAGTTATGACCAGAATGGTAGAGCCACAATACAGCTTGAAAATAAATGAAATGACATGGTTCGTAGTCAAGACGATTTCAAATAGTTAAGTTTTTCCTTTCTTCTTGCGATTTACGAAGATACTGAATGTTTAACCTTTGTGAAAATGTTCCAAATAAACAACACCAAAATTCGTAATCTTATATTAATTTTCAAACATACGGTATATTGTAGGTGCTATGCATTTCTGTGTAGTCTATACGGAAAATTATGGCAAGATGGAAATGTACTTTTTTTATTTCAACAAGTGCTTCGTAAAATTAGAGGTTTGTCGTGCGGTAAAATCCTCTAAAATCCTATAACGTAGCCTAAAACGTAATTGGGCAAAAGGTGGTAAACTGCTTTAAATTTCTAAGCTTATCGTCAGTTTTACAAGTGTTGTTCAGACTCGCACTTGGTAAACTTTCGTATTTTTCCAATGGAAATCCAGATACATCTAAGATCACTGAATTTCACCAGCGAGGAGACACATCTACAGAAATAATCACAAATCGTCATTGACTTTTCACGTTCCGTCAATAACTAAAAATAAAAACATGATAAACTACGGGTAAACTCAATTAAAAATGCGGGTTTGCTTGCTGCGCAAAATGTCCCGCGGGCTTATCAATGTTAGGAGTCGTAATATGAACGTCTAGTTCATAAACACAGTTTAGCTCACAACTGATTTTTATCATACTTTGATCTTTCGACTTCCAAGTCGATTTAGCGGATAAACCCGTCCCCGTCCTTTTCCTTGTTTGTTGACCAGCTTCTATGCAATAATTTATGACGCGAAATACGAGCTGTCCATGTCTTTACTTCTCATAATATGTTGGATATAAAGACCAGCGTCGAACCAAAAGATTCGAGCAGTAACTTGCTTACCATAGACTCGTGCTTTAGTAAACCTCGATGAATCGTCTTCTAATTTTTATTTGTGTAATTATCCATTTCGGTAAGATACCACTAACCTAACTTTGGAGATAGACCGAATTTATCGTTGTATTAATAAATTCCTTCATTTGCTTTTTAGGATTGAGCCAAGCTCGTCCGTTTGAATTTTCGAACTGATAGATGGCTTCCCTTCCGCGTTGCGTTCAACTTTTTCAGCAAATTTTTTCCTAACGGGGAACACATGCATATGCCGAAAATAGATAACAGTAACTTGAAAACAGTAACTTGCTTACCATAGAGTCGTGCTTTAGTAAATCTCAATGAATCGTCTTCTAATTTTTATTTGTGTAATTATCCATCTCGGTAAGATACCACTAACCTAACTTTGGAGATAGACCGAATTTATCGTTGTATTAATAAATTCCTTCATTTGCTTTTTAGGATTGAGCCAAGCTCGTCTGTTTGAATTTTCGAACTCGATAGATGGCTTCCCTTCCGCGTTGCGTTCAACTTTTTCAGCAAATTTTTTCCTAACGGGGAACGGGGAACACATGCACATGCCGAAAATAGATAACAGTAACTTGAAAACAGTAACTTGCTTACCATAGAGTCGTGCTTAAACGTGCCTTATTCAGTAAATTACAATGAATCGTCTTCTAATTTTTATTTGTGTAATTATCCTTCCTTTCCGAGCTGTATTCAACTTACGATACATTTCCAGCACATGTTTCCCTAACGGGGAACGCTCAGAAGCACATATCGAGAGGAGATATCCATGACGACGAATACGAAAGCAAGAGTGCAGCCAGAGCCCCATCTCACGAAAAACCTGCCCCAGGGTACGGCAGAGATCATAATGGCAATGTGAGATCCATTTGGCCAGCACGTCATTCCCAAAACAGAACTACGACGGTCAGACGAGTTCCCTCTCTACTCAGATCTTTGGCTAAACAGGTAAAATATCTCGCTTTTCACCTGACTTTTCTCTATTTTTAACGAATACTTCTTGTTTCCGTAGTAGAAAGAAAATCCATCGAAATTTCTGACATGAGATTCATTCTCGTACACCAAGTTCATTTTAAAAAATAATGATTATACCTACAAAACTGTGGCATTGTAACTATTATAACAGGTTCTTGTAAGAAATGAAGGTGTTATAATAAAAGCAAATGCATTAATACTTCTGGCTTATTTGTGCGTGACTAAGCGACACGTCGTACATTTTTGTGTGGCTTGTAGCACCGGAACCCTGGTACTAATTGGAAAGCGGTGACAGAGCGACAATTTTGTAACCTTTTATTATTTACCATTAGCTGTATTACAGGAATTCACATTTAAAAATTAATACTACTGGACTTTTTACCACGTTACAAATCATAGGTCGAAGTTCCGACAGAAAATCACAAAACTGAACGGTTTTACAAAATAAGGCATCTGATGAAGGAATTAAGGAATGACAAGAAACAAAGCAACATACTATGGGCGTCAAACGATAAGAAATTTTGTCAGCTGTGTTAGGAAGGGGTACTGCGAACACCCTGGAATCAGGTATGAATCTCTCACAATGATGAACTAAACCGGGGTTTTCAAAGCTACTTCCATCGGGTGGACCTCTTCCACGCCGACGATGTAGGTGGAAACTATGTTACCATTAACAACTTTCGCACTAACACCAACTACCACGATAGAGTACGCAAGAAAAGCGACAAAGAATTCAATTAACAGTAATGTTTTTTAATATGCCATAAAACTTATTTCATCCCTTACCTTTGAAATGCTTCAACAAGAATTTCCACTTGAGTTCTGTCTTTTTCTTGCTATTTATAGCAATATAGTCTTCAGCCTATGAAGAAAACAGAATTAAGTAAAAATATTATTTTGGTTGCTTTCGAAAAGAATATTACCGTAACACCAAGAACTTTTTCTGCAGTCCGTCCGTTCAGGTATGAGTTCAACATACCGGAATGATCAATTAACTGCACCCTGATGCTAAACTGCCTCTTGCACATAGTTTTTGACGATTCTGGGGTGAAAAAGAGCTCCGAACAGGCAGGCTTATCGCACGACGTAAAACCATTCTCTTCGTCTATCGTTCCTAAGCAATTGGTACTACAAGTAAACGAGTAAAACTAACTTATTAATACGACATTGAATAAAAGCTTGAAAATTAACAGAGAGTAGTTTACCAAATATAATGCTAACAATTTTTCATTTAAAAGCAAACAAACCGTGTAGATTATTATTTTTTCGTAATAGTACAAGCATATCGACAAATAAGGAAAGAAAACTAAAAATACTTTAATACTGGTAATAATTACCATTTTGCAACAATGGGTAAAATAGGCCCATCCAAATCAATGGAGTTAATAATCGGATACAAAATTGCGGTAATTGCCTCGTTTTGCTGCCATTCTTCAAGCTGATTTTCACTTAGCAGCTTATCTTTTAACTGACGAATGTTGTAGATCGCCCTGATGCTGTTCACTATGCGGAAAAGGAAAAATATTACAAAAATAATATACATATTTAAGGATGGGGGTAAGAAGAAAGAAACAGCTTAATTTTTACAGTCCAAACGTGGATTAGGATCATTTTCTGGTTCGTCCATGACACTAGCTAGCGACGCAGCACTACGAACATAGGCCGCTAATGCATTTCCAGCTTCACAATCCGGCTGTACAATACAAATGGTACGACAGCAAGTATTTGCGATCAATTTTTGTTGAAAAGCGTTGAAGGATAGTCTAACTCCCGACAGCAGCAATACTGTGAAAAATAAATCGAAACTGTTACAAGAACAACACCCTTCATAATTCCAAATGTGCGCATCGCCTTTTTTTAGTTTCTGACATAAATACCTGTATGGTAAGGGACCCAGTTAGCAGCCAACTCCTGCAGAGGCGCGTCCCACAATGTGACAATTAACCCCGAGCCAGTTCGGTCAAACACTTCCATTTCTTGCTTTATTTTCGGTCCATTCTTGGTTTGAATAGTACTAGGCTCTTTGATCTTCTTAATTCCAACCAGCAAATTCACATATTGGCCTTCAAGACTCATTCGGTTATAAAGGACGTCTACCAATGTATAGATGTCCATAAGATACGGGGGTGGAATGCGAGAGAATTGCTGGAACTTCTGGAAAATAGGGTCATGAGGCCCCGGAGTAATGTACCGCTTAATACTGCCACCGTCGGTCACGACTAACTCCGTGCGACTAGAGAAATAAAAAGAAAAGACAAAGTTCAATACACAGAAAGAAAAACTAAATATGAAAGATGGAATAAACGAAATAAAAGAAACATAAAAATGTATTCACAAATACGAATAAAACAAAAACCATACAAAGTATGGATTTGATTTGCATCGAATTCGTAATTTTACGCACGATAAAATTTGAACAAAAGAATCGAGAGGTTTTCTTTAAAATCATCGAACAGAATGTCAACTAACTTCGTAACGCGTGGTCTATATGTTTCAGCATTGTAACCCGCCTCTTGCTTCAACTTTGGGTTGCACACTTGGACTGGAAAGAAAAGAAATTACTAATGTGAGATGCGGTACGATGTTTATTATGGATAAAGTAACCTATTGAACCAATTTTGCACACGGAATAGACGGATTGGATCTCTGTTTCCCGACCCCATACAGTAACGTTAACCGTGTCTTCCAAGGAATCGCGGAAGATGAAGTTCAGGGCCCAGCGGGTGTTCACCCCATCGTGGCTTGCTGTTTGCCTCGGAGCTTGGCACGCCAAAACGATTCCTATCAACATGATATCCTCATCCCCTGGTTTAATATTCGCAATAGAGCGCCGAGACAATACTTGAGCCATGTTTGCTTCTAACGAAATCCTGTAGGTTGCGGTAGAAAAGAACGAATGACAAACCCGAAGTTTTTCGACAAATTTAGAATTATGCGATTTTACCAATATACTTTACTGCAGCTGAAAGATGAATTAATATGGAGCCTTGTTTGTTGCCTTAATGAAATGTAATTCGGGTTATATTATCATTTAAGGTAATTAAACGCGTAGAAACGGAACATCAACTCCTTTACTCCGTTTTGTTCGATTCCAAGCGCTACTTGAAACATCTAGGCTTGAGCACTTCTGTAAAACCCGCACTTTTCCGGCAGCTTATGCCATCTAATGAGGAAAAATGGCATCGAAGTTGAAATTTCGTCCGAAAATCATTCCGCCAAATTGAATAGTTCCAAAAATCGTATTGTGAGCTGAACAGTGAACTTAATATATGCATACACCAGCTAGCGTAAGCTTGAAGATAAATCAAACAAATTATTTTAAATGGTTTGAAGTTAATTCTGTTATGTGCAAAGGGTAGAACACAGGAACGCCAATAACCGAGTAAGTCTGTCTCGATTGCGTTTTTTCATGAAAGGCATTATGTCTGCTTGCTCTATTGTAGGGGTCCTAATTAAAGAGACTAAGTAGGAAATGCGTCTGGTTTTTAATCAGTATTTTCGCCGTAGATGTCAACAAAGCACACAACTTTTAATTCGCGAAATGTCAAAAAGGCTAATACTGCGGTAAGTTTTTTCCAGCTGACAACGGCGCGTTAAAAAGCAATTAAAGACATTCGCTTTTTCAAATATTAATTATTGAATTTTTGTAAAATTTTCACAAGGCTTTGACTATGCACGATTAAAAGCTATAAGTTCGAAAATGCACACAAGAAGAGGACTGAAGGGAAAATCGGAAGATTGAGATTCACAGAATGCCTTCGTTAGAAATAGGAATGCGCCAATTTACAGGAAATGCTGACGTCATTGTCAACGAAAAGGTTTAAAAAGGTTTGGGAGCGGAAATACTTTGCCTTAAAGGGTTTTCAACGTTAGACGGACGGTTGTGGCGGAGAATTCTTAGTACGATTCGTCCGTCCTCGAACGTCTTTCTAACGTCCTCTTGTTCTGCGACGCTGTACCAAAAGTTCGCTATTCGTCAGTCTGTTGACTAAATTGTAAGTTCTCTTGAAATTTCTACCTTCATGTTTTTATTAACTCAATAAAATAATTTTGCAAATTGGGTATCAAGTATTGATTACAACGCAAGCGTGAGCATGAGGGGCGTGTTTTTCTCCTTCACTCCTCCTAACCGAATAAAAACAAACGTGCATGGAGCGTTCTGGTGTTTTTAAGTGATGTCTTGCCTACGTAACCGTCTAGTGCACAGAATAATCAAAAATAGTGTCAGTTTTCGTACAAGATCAAGCCAACATTTCAGGGTATTAGTATTCGTAAAACATTCGGTCTTAGTTTCACGTAATTTAGCACTCCGACTTCCCGGAAAAACGGGAAAATGTTGCGAAATACCCGTAGTGAATTTGCAGATTCGTATATTGTTCCTGTGTGAAAATGAACTGCATCTATGATCAGAAAATCTTAACATGTTTATTACACTAACATGATTATAATTAATAGTCACATAATATAATAACATAATTCTCATTAATTAACATTAATACAAAAATTATTCATACAACTTCTTGGAAAACATTTTCGGGAGTTCTAGTGTAGATGCTATTTCTTAATTTGTTTGTAAATAGCATGATTGGGTAAAATCATACAAAATTAGGTATATAATAGAACGAGAAATTAATGATCATTTTGTCTATTCCAGATATCATTTGCCGTGACGCAGAATTCAAGTCCGCAACGGATATTCACCTGGAAAATGAGCGCAGTATCGCATTCAACTTACACATCTGCCCCAAATCACAGAGGTGTGCATGAACCTCAACAAAGAGAATTCAGTGAGTCTCAAGCTCATGGCACTTCCAAGGCTAATCGCTTAATCAACGAAAAATCGCCTTACTTGTTGCAACATGCCTATAACCCTGTCGATTGGTATCCATGGAGCGCGGAAGCCTTCAATAAGGCCAAAGCTGAGAACAAGCTCATTTTCCTCTCTGTCGGGTACTCAACATGCCACTGGTGTCACGTAATGGAACGTGAATCATTCGAAAGCTCCGAAATTGCACAAATTATGAACGAACACTTCGTGAATATCAAAGTAGACCGTGAGGAACGCCCTGACGTCGACAAAATGTACATGACCTTCGTGCAAGTACGTATTTCTACGTAGAAAATCTAATCCTTCGAAGATCTCTACTATCTCAAAGCAGGGAGCTTGTACGAAAATCTTTCAGCTAACACGCAGAATTAATGGTATAAATCGAGATAACTTTTCATATTGATGAAGATTTGTGTATATATTTATTCCAAAAGGCCAGCGCTGGTAGAGGAGGCTGGCCAATGAGCGTTTTCCTAACACCGAATTTAAAACCAGTGTATGGGGGAACTTACTATCCCCCGAAAGATGGTTTTGGTCGACCTGGTTTTGCTACAGTTCTCCAATCCCTTGCTGACCAGGTACTAATGTCGATCTTTTCTTTTTTTCTTTTCCGCTTCACCTGTAGGCCACGTCTGGTAGCGGGGGGTGGCCAATGAGCGTCTGGTTGACTCCAGACTTAAAACCCGTCTATGGCGGCACGTATTTTCCCAATACAGACAAATATTACGGTCAGCCGAGTTTCCCCTCTCTACTCAGATCTTTGGCTAAGCAGGTAAAATGTCTCGCTTTTCACCTGACTTTTCTCTATTTTTAACTTATACTTCTTGTTTCCGTAGTGGAAAGAAAATCCATCGAAATTTCTGACATCCGGCAACAGAATCTTGGAAGTTTTGAAACAATCGGCCGAGATCACCGGCGTAGAAGGGGAATACCCCGGCATGGAAGCGGTGGAGAAGTGTTACGAACAGCTGCAAAGATCCTACGAACCCAAATATGGCGGTTTTAGCCGCGCTCCCAAGTTTCCTCAACCCGTCAATATGCGTTTCTTGTTCGCAATGGCCGCCAAAGAACCCTCAAGTAGCAAAAACCGCCAGAAAGCCTTGGAAATGTGCTTCCATACGTTACGAATGATGGCACAAGGTGGCATTCACGACCACGTTTCGAAAGTAAATCGAAATTTCATCTCGCAAGTTCCATCCAGCGCTGCATTTTCGCAACTTTTCTTATTTTCAGATCTCCATGACCTTGTTTCATTTGTGGCAATACTCAAATTTTGCAGTTTTTAGTCATTTTTATGTTTCATACTTGGGCAAATTCAATGAAAGTGAAAGGCAATTTAGATCCAATTTGAAACGAATTTCTTTTAATTCAGGTTAAATCCTTTTTGAAATATCAAAAATCAATGCCAGTTCAATTCTTACGAGTAAGAAAAATTGAAATGCAATTTAATTAAATTAATTTCTCATTTCTTTGTTACACAAATAGGGCTTTGCAAGGTATTCAACGGACGAGCACTGGCATGTTCCGCATTTCGAAAAAATGTTATACGACCAAGGTCAGCTAGCGGTGGCGTACGCCGAGGCGTACTTGCTTTCAAAGGATAAATACTTTGCAGACATTGTGGATGACATTTTGGAGTACGTCTCGCGTGACTTAAGCGATTCGGTACGTGATTACACACAATCTTTGGAATCAGTTGCAGAATATTGCATTTTTTTCTTCTTTTTGTGTAGTCGGGCGGATTTTACAGTGCCGAAGATGCCGATTCATACCCGTACTATGGCGCACCGGAAAAACGGGAGGGTGCTTTTTGTGTATGGACTTATCGAGAAATTAAGGAGCATTTGTCGAGAAAAGCCGATGTGGCCGACACTCCCAAGCTGTCGGACGTCATCGTGACCCATTTTGGTGTGAAACCACAAGGCAACGTGGAACCCCGCCAGGTACTTGGCCGCCTGTCTGTGGGCCTTAACGTTGAAATGTGCAAAAGGGTTAAAAGAGCGAGATCCGTGTTTTGCCCACTTGTAGGATCCTCATGGCGAACTCAAGGGCCAAAACGTGCTTATCATACGCAACAGTTTAGAAGCCACGGCCTCGAAACTGGGACTGTCGGTGGAGAAAACCCAAAACGCCGTTGCTAGAGGGATCCAAATTCTGCACGAGACGCGACAGTTGCGTCCACGGCCACACTTGGATGACAAAATGCTGACGGCGTGGAATGGTAAGTAGATCCTTGTCGAGACTTGCAAAAATCTCGTGCTTCCTCTTACGTTTTTCAAGTACCCTACACCGTCTCTATTGTTTGACATTTTTTAAACTTTATGAACGACGATGAGTCACCGATATATTGATATAAGTATTTTTGTTTATTTTAAAAAAGTATATTTTAACGTGACCCAAAGCTCTTGGTCGACTTTTATTGCGTCGCTGTAATACAGTTAGCCAAGAAAAAGGAAATCCAATTTAAGTTAAACAATTATTTTAGTGTAGTTGTTTTTGTTTATTTTGTTAGATTTGTTTATTATTATTATTTGCAAAGAAAGGCTTTCAAGCGCGCATTTAAGCCATATTTGAGTTTGATGGCGTATTTAAGACGATCGAATGGTTTTGTGTTTCCTTTGAAGGGCTGATGATATCAGGATTTGCCAAAGGGGGAGGAATCCTGGGAAACTCGGAATACATCAAACGTGCAGTGAAAGCAGCACGCTTCATTCAGAGTCATTTATACCTTTCGGAAACGCAAACCTTGCTACGAAGTTGCTACAAGGGGGAAACAACCCCATCGCAAATGTAAGACCCAATGAATTTGATAACATGGGACTGGCACATGTGCGAATCTTGCATCTCCTTGGCTACTTACAGAGCACAACCGATCCCAGGCTTTCTGGACGATTACGCTTTCATAATTCGAAGCTTGCTCGACTTGTTTGAAGTTACCCAGAACATGGAATGGGTCCAATGGGCGTATCAGTTGCAAGAAACGCAAAACCGACTCTTTTGGGATCCTGCCGATGAAGGATCAGGCTATTTTACCTCGCCAGAAGGTGATCCTTCCATCTTGGTACGACTGAAAGAAGGTAACAACTCATTCCACTTAATTAGAGGCGCAATAAAATGCCTCTTGTTCAAGGAATTAGATTCGTGAGGGACATATTCTTCCGGAGATATAAAGAAGAAAACTCGTGTTGTCATTTAGCGTCATTTTGGTTAATCGGGACACCCATTTATTCTGGACATGCCTCTTAAGAACTGCGCAATTATGCGTACATACATTAGCTGAGCTCGGGTGCACCACAAGAAGGATTTATTCCAGTCCTAATGTATCCTTAGCAACCAGAATGTACGATTTATCCGAGAAATACGCAAAATTTGCATATCTACTCTAACGGTGCATTTTAGTTTTATATTGTCATTTTACTTTTCGTCTTTTTTTTTCTTCGTATTTTTTCTTTATTGTTTACGAATTCTTATCGAGTTCGCAGTGTCTAGCGAAAAGAATGTCAGTTTTATTTTTAATTTATTTTGTAAATTTTTTCATGTATTTATTGTATGTTTTTTTGTATTTTCTATTCTTATTTTCGTCGTTTCTTTATATAGATCAAGATGGAGCAGAACCCTCAGGCAATTCGGTGTCAGTGAGCAACTTGTTGCGCTTAGCAGCTTTGCTCGACGAAGAGGATTACCGTCACAAAGCAAGCAAGATTCTTCAAGTTTTCGGCGAACGTTTGGCCAAAGTTCCTGTCGCGTTACCAGAGATGGTAGCTGGCTTAATTACTTTCGAGGAATCGCCGACCGAGGTAAGTTTTCGCACCTCGTGTGAGACACGTCGAAACTCAATTCCAAGAATTAGCATGACTCGGCACGCCGCTTCAGAGTCGTGGAAAAGGTGTACTTAAAGATCATTTGGTAGAAGAGTGAAGCCGTTACTGCAAAAGCGACCGCCGAAATCCCACATCTATAAATCGATAGTAGTAAAAGTTATGAATTGTTGGCAGTGTTTGCCCTCCCTATAAGTGCATATAGAGGAGGAGCTAACGTCTTTTAACGGTACCATAACTCCGTTAAACGCTTATAAATATTGGAAAACGATCCCGAACTTCCATAGTCACCCACGCTTTCTTCAAGCAGGTTCCCTTTTATTACCTTTTTACGACGTACACAGTCCTGAAAAGTTGGAAGAAAGGTTATAATGCGGCAAAACGTCAGATTTACGCAAAACATAAAAAGGCTTTCAGTATGAAAGGCTCGTCAGATAATACGCCTTCATATAAGAAAAGAACCAAACGTGATTACGTGTTTTATCGGTCAATCAAAGAAACAAATATTCTTATGAAAATCAGTTCCACTTTTTCACAGTTCTGTCAATGACTAAATCTTTTTCTACCAGTGGCTACTTCAATCATATACATGACTAACAGGACTTAGAAGATTCCGTTGGATTGCTATTTACTCGTTTTGTCTCGAGAGATGTCACAAAATATTCTAAAAATGCTTAAGGTGCAATGGAATCTTTTTATAACGAACGTCAACGAACCATTATTACGGAAAGTTCCTATTTTTTCGTGAAGAGGTAAATTAGAATGTGTTTATGGAAGTGTAGAAATTGCAGAACATTATGGGGTGAGATGTGAAATTTGAGCGGGGAACTGATTTTTTCTGCTTGTCGTAGGTTGTTGTGGTGGGTCCGCCGGAGGCCGAAGAAACGCAGGCCTTGTTGCGAGCTGCGTATTTGAGTCCTCGGCTGCTGACAGGACGGATTATTCTGTGCTTAGAGGGGAACGAAGGAAGCTCGAATCTCGTGTTGTCTAAACGGCCCGACTTGCGGCAAATGAAATCCGTCTCCAGCCGTGCTACGGCGTACGTTTGTCGACACCGCTCGTGTTCTTCCCCGGTCACATCCCCCCATGATTTGACCAATTTGTTGGAAAGCCATTGAAGAAGTTTTGTGGCCCGGAAAATGAATTTGAAGTGTTGCTCTCCTTGTTCTTGATAAAGGAGACTACCGGAGGCACCCAGCAATTTGACGCCTCTTTTCGTGATGTATGAATGAATTGCTGTGGTTTCGTTTATTACGGGACGATTGTCGTTACGGGAATATTGTTTTGAAAGGATCATTTACTTTTTAAAGTTAAATACAAAGGTTTGAATTCATTTCAGAACGCGTGTTTCATGCACCTGTGAATGGAACATCCTTGAGTACATTCTTGAGGAAGTTCAAGCACAGGTAAGCATGAAGAAATGAAATGCTTAGACAAATCTGCCAACGCAATTTAATTGTCCCTTTCCCTGAAGACAAGCATTGACTGTCTCCCGTGGACATTAGAACAGAATAAAGAGATTTATAGTGTATGGCTCCTAGCACATTTACCTTGAACCCACGTGAAAAACTGGAACTTGGCACCAAAAAGCTTCCACATTTTCCGAACGAATTGCCAATCCGTTTCAGCGTGTTTCGAAGCGAAGACTTTTCGTCAGCAGTTAGGATGAAAAAAGGGTAGATATCCTCCCTCTGAAGAAGAAAAAAATGTGCGGAATTTTAGAAGCTGTTCAACATGCCCTGGTCTAGTTTCCCTACAACGAAGGGCAAAAAGCAGGCCAACTCTATAATTAACCCGAAGGCTTTCACACACATTGGCCCCACTCAACTGATATATATATATTTTTTTCTTGGCGTTTCCCCTCCTGACCTTCGTGCCGCCCTTCTTCTACGCCACAGAAAGCTTCACTCAGGCTTCACTTTAATAGTTTTCTGCCATTTAACGCGTCTTGGCAGTAATTTGGCATATAAAGTACTCATTAATGCAGCGTGGAACGCCCTTGCTGCTTTTGTCTGAAATTCTCGAGCGAAGATTTTCGTCAAAAATAGGTTACGCTGAAGAATGTTATAGGCTACGTTACGTGACGAATGTTCCACTCAAAAAAGAGCAATAAATAAAAAAAGTCGTGAATAAAAAAAATGGATTGTAGGATCCTAGGCAGTAATTTTCGCGCTGACACATTCCGGTGTATCTACTTGCGAATCTTTTCGTATTCAACTGGTTGAACTTCCAGGATTCATCGGTCTACACATATCCGTATGTAAATACTGGAAAAGGCTGCATAATTTCAAAAATATGTGACACACATGGAACCCACTTAATTGATATATCAGTTATAATTTTATTCCGTTTTTTAGCTTTACTACTGCTCATTTGTTGAACATTGCGACAGTTAACTGGACAATTTATCTAAATTGGAGTAAATGGACAGTGTAAGAAATGCGTGTGTTCACAGCTTTATTTTCCTTATTATCCCACTACTACAAAGGAGTTTAAGTTTCTAGCGTGACGTCCATAACACATGCATTGCACGTTTCGAGCGTTTTCTCGCTTGGCGCCATTCATTGTTGCATCTATGCTAAGTTACTGTTGCCTGATAAGGACCTGACATCCAAGGGGTTCGCGCGTTTTTCAGATGAACAAGTCTTTTTTAAATACTCTGAGGAATGCAGAGAAGATCAACGTAAGCTCAAGACGATTTCAATTATGTGTTTTACGACATCCCAAAGTGAGGTAATTTGATTAAAAAAAGTAGAACACAAAAGAAATCCCTAGGTCTGGCAAACCCACTGTTGCTAACACAGGAAAGAGTTTGGAATGCTTCCTGGCGTCGCTGCCCATTAAAAAAAATTGCGAAATGCACACGAAGACATTTTATAACATCTTATATAACACGTGACATTTTGAAGATCGCATTTCTTTGCTGTTTTTCTGTTAAATTTTTGTTTGGTTATGAAGATATTTAGTATCAGCCTTTCTACCCATCCTTTTACAAAATAGAGCAAACGCAGCGTTGACTTTATACCAACAAAAAGAAGGCTAATTTAAAGTAATTCGCGTTTAGAAAAAAAATCGATTGCAATTAGGAGCAACTCGTGTTATACATTGAAGCCTGTGTTGGATGTTATCAGTAATTGCTTCAAATTACGAGAAACGGTTGTAGCATATAACGATAAGGGAAATCGTGAATAAATGCACAGCGTCAATAAGAAATCCAAGCAAACCTAAGCCAACTGTAGGAATATGCGAACCATCGCGTAACGAAGGTCATTTGTTCCAAGTACAAAACTTTAAAAAAAAATCCCTTATTTTTTCTTAAAAACTAGACGGGAACGTTGGATTTAATTTGGTTGAATAACTATTTATTTTTATAAGACTATTTATTTTTATATATTCTTATAAACAGTAAAAAATCCGGAAGTAAACCCGGCCATACGAGACTTTATTACGAAGTATTTAAAGTAGCTTAAATTTGGCTCGTAGGTGCTTTTACGACTAGCAACAGTGTCTTTATGTGGCAATTGTAGTAAGACCTCGGTAGTCTACAATCGGCTTAGAGGGGAGAAAAAGGGCGTCTACGAGCGGCTCTTGAGGCGAACAAAGATTATCGGCAAAATATTCCGTAAAGCTGCCTTACCGTCAATTCTTTGTGCATAGGAAAAAAGGCAGCTTGCCAAATCCTCTTATTCTTATGCCAATGAACTAAACGTTTCCTTATTTCCTTCACAAAAAAGAACGCGTCTCCTCCTCCCCTTCACTGAATTAGCATAATTGTGCGCGAAGAAATTTCCCTGAATCCAATTCAATACAAGTTTCTCCCTATATTTTCACGCCGAACTCTCCTAAGCTCCCCCTTGAGTTTCTCGGAAGTGAATTTGGCTTGGGGTGGGTGGCATTAGCGTGTTTGCTAAATGACGTGGAGTGACAGAATTACATACAGTATAGCCTGGGTCACGTGACGTATTTTTTCTTAAAATTAACAACACAAAGCTCTGTTTTTGTTGCGCTAACCCCCAAGCGGCCACATATTCCAGCGTCTTTTGCATAACAGGTGTTGCACGACATTTCTTCTAGAAACATTTCTTCAGCATTTCTGCAACAGGAAATTGTGTCCCTTGCGCACGCGCCGCTTCCCCTTTTCCACACAAAAATTCGTCTCTTCACTTCCCTAGCTACCAGACTCCACTCCTTTAGTGACTTGCGTGCTACCCCAGGTAGTGGTAGTTGCCCACGGGCAGCGGCGTTAGCAATATTCCTAAAGTGGCGTGACCATCTGTGAGTATGCAAGCAGCTTGTGGCCTTTTCCAAGCACGGGAAGTTGCGTTCCTCCAACTCGCTTATATAATTGAATAAGTTCAGGAGCTTGAAAAAGTGAACACGACGGTATTATTGCCAAATTGATGGTGAACCGCAATTCCGCAAAACTTCCGCGCCATGGCGGATTCCGCGGGGGATTGCAACCAAGAAAACGAGGAGAAATTAACTCACTGTGCCGTGAGGAGGAAAACGAGCACCGTGGCTCCTTCGCAACGTAGTTCAGTGGACAAGAGCACTGATACCCACAGTGATAGCCTCCTGTTCCTCCCGAATGCCCCTTTAGCGTACCACGCTCCTCTGCGGGGGAACCTGAAGGCGACAGTGTTAAATCCGGAAAATGTGTTGACGACGGTGGGTGATCCTGAGTCAGATCCGGACCTCCAAGAGCAAGCCGGATCAGGCTCACGGATGAGCTTAGGCAAAGCAGGCCAAGTGACTGAAACGGGGTCTGCCGAGGCAGCAACAGTTGCGGTGTTGCCCTTTAAATGCGACGCGAAGCTCGGAAATGAAAACCAAAGTGGGGAGCTTTTGGAACAAGGGGAGGACAAGCAGGAGCAGGAGGAAGACGAGGAGGACGACGACGACGATGAGGACGACGAGGAAGACGATGAGGCGGAAACGGGTGAACTTACGTTTGGCGAAGATTTGCCCTATCCTGGATTTATTCCTGTGGCTCTCAAGTTTCTGCCCCAGACAGCTCGGCCTCGATCATGGTGTTTGCGAATCATCACTAATCCATATCCTTTTACTCAGCAAATCATGATGACTTGTCTCACAACCCTTCTAAGCCTTAGCTGCCTCCCCCTTGAGCAGGGATTCTGAGTCATACGTATAATCTAACTATGCTTATAGCGGTAACAATGACAGTATACGAATATAACTCGGCGAGGTCTCGGGCTACACAGCCATCTGTGCTACGAGCAGGAACAACAATAGCATGTTGTAAACAAGATCAAAGTTTTTGGCGAGAGTCCCCTTTCTGCGGGATTGGACAGTTCTTAGAAATTGAGTACGAATCTTTCCTTTTGATGTTCAATATTTTTTCGAGGTCTTTTCACGAAATCTCTTTTTTTTTCGCCCCATTGTGGTTTCGGTAAGCCACCAAGTGTCGTCAATTTTTTATTCCTTCACGAAACACATCCTGACATGATTAAATGACCAGAAAATGAAATAAGAAATTCCATCCTGTAGATATCGACGTAAAAGTTCTTGAAGCACACACGCATTGCGAGCGTAACCTTTAGCTACAGGACCAAGGTGGTTTACGCATTCAGGGTCCACAAAAGGAGAGATACATGCTACATTGATTTGAAGAAGTCTGTGCGTGCGAATTTTCCATGAAAGACTGCTTTTATGACAAGAAAAAGTCAACACGACATTATATATGGGGACTTTTTTACCTTGAAAATCCCAGTCTCTTGAGGCTATTATTAGATAGTTTTAAGATTTCAGGTCGGCAAGTTTTGTGCGACGAATATGCTGGTCGGAAATTTTCGTCCTTACATATATCACAAAATATTTCAAGTGAAAACTGTCAGGGAAACTACGCAGTCAAGAAGTTGTTTTTTTTTTTTTATTTGCTAGAACTTCGCTTTTATCCTTGTGCTGTGCCATTAGTTCGTGACAATCCTGAAAGAATCAAAGAAAAGCGGTATAGCAAGGCTCTCAGTTTTGGTTTGGGAGTTCTGCTAGGCCTTTAAATATGGATATTGTATCCCGATGTCTTGAATTTATTTTATCACTACATTAAAGCATACTTTGAAGTGTTTCTTTCTGTGGCAGAATTTTGCCTGAATCGTTCATGAGCGCGCCACTTCTGACGGATTGCACATAATCTAAGATTCTTGGAGTGACAAACTTGTATTCTACCATTCGGAGCGAGTGAAATCTGAAAGCACCGAATTCATCCTTAGACAGAAACGCGCATTTTTCATATACTGTTCACATTCGGTAACTTATCTGGATTAAAAGCAACTTATCTGGATTTTCTTACGGAGAAATTTTGGAAATAGTCCCGAAATATGACCAATTTTGCTAGAGTAGCCGAATTGTAAGCCTTTATATCTCTTTAGAGAAGGTGAAACTTTTTCCTCGGATCGAAAGTAGTGTGCAAACACTTAACCATTGACATTTCATTGCAATTTCAAGGGTAATTTAGGTAGTTTTCGGCGAAAGGAAAAACAAGCCTAGTGAGAAAGGCTCCCTCCTACGGTTTAGTTTCCCCTTGGATTCTAAACAAAGCGTCTGTAAGTGTGGAAATTCTGCATCATTCTTACAAGATTTGGATAGTTTATCAGCGTTTTTCGTGCATGGAAAAGAAACTTTAACCAAATTAGAACAAGGGAGTAAGTTAGCGTGACAGTTTCAGTGGCAAATTCTGTACTTTTAATATTTTATCCTTTATAAACATGTCACAGAGCTGGCCAGATGACGCTTCTATCCAACCGTTTCAGGATTTTTCCACCACCGTAGTAAAAAGTGAGAGAAAAGAGCGTCACTAGGACTCAATATGGTGCTGTTCAAGTCACAGAAATTATGGTAACTTTCGTTTAATTCAAGAAAGATGTCCAATACGTACTTTAATCTATGCTGCGTGGTGTGAACAAGGCGTAACTTTCGCAACACCGATGGAATATCTCGGCTTTTTGAAGGGTATACCGGTGTTGGGAGAAACTGGCAACTGCTTGACATTTATTTTCCATAAACTTCAGCTTCTCAGCCCAAATCATTATAACATTCTTGCGGAGCGTCTTTTCTGCATAACTGTGACTGCACGGAACGCTGGTATGCACAAGGAAACAAAAAACAAATAAAATATATATAAAAAAATAGGTCTGCCCTTTATTCCAGAAAGGAAAATAATCATTTAACAGCCCATTAATTTAAAACAGCCTAAAGAAATATATTCCCAAGGAATCGGAATTTCTACTTTATCTCGGGACAACTTAATTACTTCTCTGTTTTACAAGTTTTTCTTTCTCACCCTCCCGTAATTTTGCTTAGCTCAATAGAAAACTCGTTGGAAAATCCAATTAAACTTGCTGTGCCTCCTTCTGGTCCTCAAATCCGATTCCGCCTTAAAGGCGCCGATAGTGAAACTTTCTGGCACAACGCTGGATCGAAAATAACCAACCGAAAGCAGGGGTAGAGAATGTATCCTTGTATTTCTGCCGAACACTCGACGCTGTCAGCATTAACCAGTTCAATTAAGTTCAGCACGTTAATTAGGTTGCCCCATTTCGTAAATTAGTGTACACAACAAGTCTTCCATTTAACCTTTAGTTTATCGCCCTGACATAGAAAGCAGAAAGAAAACGACCCTCATCAAAAAGCCTCAAGGTAAGTCTTTCTCGTTTTGCCAAAGCTTATTGACATTGTTCGCATAGCTCCAAGAGATTGTATTGTTAAAAGTCTACAGCAACAGAAAACTCACACTGAGACAACTTAGACCCCAGCCTTGTTTTCTCCCCAGAATTGGGTGACAAATTTATTTGTTTGGACTTGGAACTGTCTGTACAACAAGAACGTAACAACACGTGATAGACAAACGTTCAAATGCCAACTTGGCAGTAGAGATTTCTCCTACGGAGAACGCCGCAAAGGCACCGGGAAGACCCGGAGAGTTTATGGGAATTTCTTTCCTTAGGACTTGATTTGTCGTGTTAACAACGGCCGGTTTTTACTTCACCACACACAAAAATGCGACCCGGAGAATTAAGAAGTTGCAACAAACTGAAATGAGCCGTGTAGTTTGTGTGCCGAAGTTCCACCGCCGTGTTTCGTGAGTTGCCAGGAAGGAAAATGGAGCACTTGCGCCTCCCCACACTTCGTAAAAGTCAGCGTCGATCAGGGATTAGTATTTACGCCAACTAGCCTGCCTACTCACGCGAAAATGTCGACTCGGCTAGGTATAATTACTTTGGGCTACTTGAAAGTTTCCGCTAGCATTCCTTTTCCTTGATAGAGTAGTAAAAATGCGAGAGAATATTGATAGATCTTAAAGTTGTTGCCATGTGCACGTCGTAAGAATCATTAAGCTGGTGCAGGTAAAAGTGCCAGGTCCCCTTTTTCTCTCCCGTCCTATTTGTCACTCTAACCTACAGTGAACTCCAGCAAGGAAAGATTAATAATCTATTAAAACTTTTAATAGCTCTGTTTGTAACACAAAGCGAAACAAATCAGTTTCTTGCATAAGTTAGGACTCCATTTTTGTCAGTTAGAATATGTACCCATTGAATAATGGCTGATAAACTGAAAATGTGACAGTCATACTGAAAGTGGCAAAATCGGACTTTTTTGCACTTCTATCGTAATCCGAAGTACTTGATTCTTATGTAATAACCGACTTTTCCGTATATATGTTCGTTATAACGAGTTTTCGTTCTATCTGTGAATAAAGGTTCATTTAGGGGTAAAAGCAGCGTAAAGAATTTTTTGAACATAAAACCACACAGCAGTTTGCGTATACAGAAATATCCGTAATCGCGATTCAGAAAACTGAAACTTTGATTTATTTGATTATTAAGTATCTTTTTAATTATTTCGTATGTTTTCCTATTATTTTACTACTATTTATTATTTCTGTATAAGGCTATTCCTAGTCGAGCTCGCGTTACACTGTGAAGTTTAAATTCTGCACGAAAGCAACTTAAAAGGTACAATGCTTGTGAAAATTTTCCAATTATTAAATGGGTGTCGCACAATTGCATTCTGCTTTTAGAAACAATATTTCTCACTGTTTTTGTTGCAACACTCGCATCCTTCATAAAAAAATAAGACTTACTTTGTGAAAATATGTAAGTTAATTTTACTTTTATTCTATTGACTGAATGCAAGCATGAAGTTCTGGCACGGAAGCAACCCTTTGCTTTGTAATTACGATCAATTTTTCGGGAAGTCGAGTCAAAGGTGCACTCTAGGGAAACTTGAGCCCGACTCTGGGAGTTTGCCGTATTTTTACCTAATTGTATAAAGAAGTGTACGTGTCTCTTTGCATGACACGTGCTAAAGAGCCGGTTTTGGGACAACGATCGACATTTCGTGTCGGTAACAGTCGAAAAGACCTTTCTCGCTATCCCTTCCAGCTGCACTGAACGGAGAAAAAGAATTACCACCGCCACTAGTGTTACTACTAGGGAGCTTTTCCTGGTACATATACATGGTGATGCTTATCCAAAGAGCACCCTGAGGAAAGATTCTTCTCTCCGTGAGACTAAAAGCGAGACAAAAGGAAGGGAATGAAAAATCGTCGACTTTTTCAGATATTGTTTTCTACCGGGGGAAAATGTATAGCCTAAAAAAAGAGGAGCGGATCATTTCTCATAGCTTCGAGCGAAGAACTCCCGATAATGAAGATACTTCACACCGCAAACGTGGCCCTTTTTTTTTCTTCACCTCCCAAAAACGAAAGGCTCATGGTACAAGGTCTTTTCCCTCCAATGGGATTTGTATAGAAGAATTTTCGAGAAAATTTAGCTCGAGTACTATTTGCGACAAGCCAGGTTTCGTAACTCACCGAGTCCTTGTGCGTCATCTTAGCTATTAATGTGTAACTACTCCTGTCAAGTGCTTTCTATTACCTCGACTTCTTCGGGAAACTTCTTTCTTCCATTAGAGATATTTCATTTCGCCCGAACTTTGGACGCTGAGTTTCTTCGTGAACGAATCGAGACCACGAAATTAAAACAATACCTTATGAAGTTCGACAAAACTCCTATTAGTGTTTTCTTTTCTTTGCGAACTTTTCTTTCCAGAACTTTTTCTATTCCTAACGCAGATTATCTTTTTTTAAAATAATAGTAAAAAATAATAGAGGAGGGATGGGACATTTGACACGTCGGACGAACCGTACAAAAATCGTAACTAATGAACTACATTTGTTTTGGAACTGGAAAAATCGTACACTTAACGGGTATAACGAAGCACAAAATGTAGAAAATTTCGTTAAAAAAAAGAGCACAGCATACACGAGAAAATAAAAAAAAACTGAATTTATGGCACTTTTTGCAAGAAATCAGTCCTGGTAACTAGTTTCAGTTGCCTAGTTTCTTTAGGGCAAAACACAGCCATTTTGTCCCACCTTCTAGTCCAAATTGTGTAGCCGGCATTTCATTTTGCTTTAATTTTCTTGGTCGTCTATTTATTTATTTATTTTCGTCCTTTTGGAACACACGATACCTCATTTGATAACCAGGATATTATTGCATAGGGCTGAAATTTCCTCTGCGTGTGAAGACAAAAATCAAAAACAGAAAAGTGCCCGTGTCCCATCTTTCCTCTAATAAATGCATCTTTTGATTTTTTAAAATGCGCTTCTTCATTACTTAATTTATACGCTCGATTTCTTCATCTTACGAAGTCGATATTTTCCAAGTTGGAGCATCTAAGCTCTTGATTGACAGTACGTAGATCATTAACTAACTGACGTATTTTCCGCCCGTTTAGGATCGTAGCGAAAGCTGGCACTAGAAGGTTAGACGAGATGAGTTTCAGGTCAAAGCGGTCAGGTAAAGTCAACGGGTATGTTTTGCGTTTGTCTTCAAAGAAAGTTGCCCCCGAGAGACGTGAAACCGAAGGCATTGTTTGTCAAAGGAAAAGGAGAACTTCTGGCCTTTGACAGGAAAGAACGCGTGGCTAAGACGTTGTATGTAAAGAATCGGGGGGTTGTGAACAAGCATGAAAGCAAGGGGTACAGAAAATTCTTTTGCATAGATAGCTTCTTTCAACGTCCAACAACATACCATGGGATGAAGCTTCTAAAAATAAACAGGGCAACTTTACAAAACGCATAGTCTTTTTCCCCAGCATGGTGGGCACAGAAGGGCGGAGCTTGGCGGAACCTGTTCCCGTGACCGATTTGGCGCATTTGGTACACAGTTAGATACATGGGATGACTTAACTGATGAGCTTGCCTCCTTAACAATTATTAACTGTGGACGTGAAGGACTTCCAACGGAGAAAAGAGGGAGCTAAGAAACGCCCAGTTTCGGACAGACAGTATTTAAATAACGGACCAATGCAGAAGGAAAACACGCCGTGGGAGGAAAAGCGAGACGTGTCGTAATGGTGGCCTTTTTTATGGACGCTTTCGATGAATTCCAAACTCGCAGGAATTCCAAATAGACCAATTTGAAATCAAGATGGCAAATGGTTTTGTGGAACGAATTTAACGAGTTCGCAGATAAAAAGTGACAAGCTTTCTGTTAGATAAAGTCAAGGGTTTACGCGTCGCCAGAGGATCACCTACGGGAAAAGCAGAGCGCTAGAAAAAAATGGCAATTTATAGAATTCCAAGGTGACGGTACGTTTCTAGTGCGAATCGACTGCCTTTTTCCATTGGTTGGCGTTCAGGATATTCGTAAATTGAGTTAGAAGCCGCATTTATTGGTAATACATACAATATTTTCATAATTTGCCTACGCTCATTTTTCTGTGTTGTGTAGAGCAGGATCTTGTCCAAAGAAGAAAAGATAATACTACTACTACTAATAATAATAATAATAAAAATAAAACACAGAAATTAAACATTACTCAAAAACATGTCTGGTGCTATGGAAAATTTTATTATTTTTTTGCAATCTTAAATAATTTTAATTCATAAGAATGGATTTGATTGGAACAAAGTCTGCTTTTGGATCAAATTGACTGGAGTTAAAATAACTAAATGTTGGTCGAAATTGTCTTTAGAAAAGTGGTGACAGGAAAAAAGTTAATAAGAAAAGTTTTACGAACTTTCTCGAAAAATAGTGTAGTAAAAGCTTGTGCGAAATTCTTTTCGTTAGCTAGTTTTGGCACTCTGGTGTCCTGAACTGTAACGGACTTCTCAGCAGTCTTGCCATACTTGGTATGGTTCTCATATTTTGTGTTTTTATTGTAATTGGCTTGAATTTTAGTTTTGAAAACTTCTAAATGAACCAAATTGATAAATTATGGTCTTAAATGATTCAACTGAATTGTTCTCACTAAGACATTTAAAAATGTATATTTTTGAAATTGAATTTTGAAAGGTGTATCTTTATTCGAGTTGTACCAATTTTCTCTTTAATTTACCCGTTTCCTCGATTTAAAATTAATTAAAATTATTAAATAAACTGAAATTTCTACGAAATTGAAACAAGTAAAGCATTCAGCTTTTTAAAAATGCATATTCGTTCTTTTATATTTTTTTCAAATGAGAAATTTAAGAAAAATACTATATTTATTAATATTTTATAAATATTTTTATGATCTTAGTGGTCAATTTCCATAACCGATATTTACTACAGCACTTTTTAACTTTTTACTGACCAGTAGCGTTATATTGAATAATAGAAATCAATTCTTGTCAGACATGTTTCAACACGTTTCAGTTACTTTAGTACAATCTTCGTAATTCTCTGTTGCGGAACAATTTCCAATACAACTATTGACTTCTTAAGGACCCAAGATAAGATGCAATATGTTAAGTTTGAGCGATTTTCCCCCAATTATCCATCGTATACGTCAAGCGTTCATGGAAGCTGGCATATTGCTTTTTAATAAAGATTTCCTCATGCAGTATAATGCACATCCCGTAGTCTATAATGCTTTGCCATTTCGTGGCTGGCGTTCATTGAAAAGTTCGTGAAGCAAATTGTTGACAAAGCTGCAATAATAGTAAACCGAATCGAACGAGTAGCGCAAGCGGCTCGCGAAAACTGTTCGGAAGCCTGATGTTTAGTTAGCGTTGTATTGCCAATCTAGCTAAAAGCTTTGCTGTCGATTCCCTTGATAATCTTCCATTAATGACACGGAAAACGACTTCCCGTTTGGCAGAACGCAGTTATAGAGCTTTGGTTCTACAAAAATAAAAGGTTGTCGTTCATCTCAAACATTTCATTCGCAATCGTGAGAGCATCCTTTCCAGTGCCTTTGACTGTCCTTCGAAAACCCTGGGATTCACCATAATCTGGGTACAGTGACAGAAAAAGTTATGTTCACATTAAGTCTTTTATGAAGTCCATTTTCCCGCATTCGGGAGCTGTGAAATACTATTAGCTTAATTTAATGCCACACAAACCCTGTGCACTTTACTTAACGCCATACTTACGTGCATTTCTGAATAAACATCTGCACCCAACAGATACACTAATTCCGTGGACTTTAAAATCAAAAATGAAATTCTCAAGCTCAGAATATTTAAAAAATAATATAAAGTTGCGAAGATTTAAAAAATCGTGAAAAAATAAAAATCCACATTTGTGAAATGTGTAAAAAATATATATATTTTTTTCATTTATGGAAGTTAAAATCTAAAATGTAAAAAATTAAAATCTGATTTTCTTACCTTTTTGGCGAAGTTGTGAAGACAATTTACGAAAACATCTTCAAGTTCTCGAGGAATACAGTAAGTCATACGCATTTGGATGTGCGTTTGGCATTTGTTAAAGAAGCTGCCGGGATGAGGAAGCTATTTTAAGCTTCTGGTGTAAGCAAAAAAGCTTTCGTACGCATCAGCCTTTTGTCTTTTACCAGGGACAAAAATCCCTTAGAAAAAGAAGCGTCAGAAAGAGAACACTCTCCGTTCCGCTCTAACTTGGTTTCCTTAAAGAGGTCAGCTAGCGAATTACGTCCTTCGTCACTCGACGGCCTCGTTGATCACGCTGACCGTTGTAGGTCTCTGAACTTGATTTTGCCCCCCTTTCTTCCGTTCCTTTGCGTTGATTACTCCGTTGCGAGTGACGGCCAGAAATTCCGATAGCATGTAAACTAAGTGATTCAAGAATCCTTTTCCCCGTACCCAATTTATCTCCCTATCCTTCATCCATTAACACCCTCAACCGAAAAGATCGGTTCTGTCTCGTTTAGCAAGGGGTACGCTCCAATACCCCTACGCAGAAATGCAAGGCGTGGCCAGTCAGAATGGAACGCTTTCGGATACGGACGCATTAGCAATGGTTTCGTCGCTTAGTTGTTTGGCTTAGGGAGGGGGGGGGGGCTCCCCATCATTTAATAGCTCAAGTTGTAACCTAAACAGTTCTCATGGTGGTCATCGATAAACATAGTACCACCTTGCTTATCGTAGCGTGCCCCCCCCTTCTAGGGGTCGTCCCCATTTGCTTATGGCTGAGTGGTGTAGTGTTGGGAGGGTCGCCAGGATATAGGTATCGGGGAGATAAATAAGGATGAAGGAGTCTGGCTTCTCGCAATAGAGAAAGTTGGGTGCCCTCTAGAAAAGTTGGCAAGTAAATTTTGGCGTAATCAAGACCTGCCATACAATGTTGCAAACATGGCAACTTGGGCCAGCGTCTGCTTTATGTTAGCCCATAAAAGCTTCTTCGCTGTTTATGCGCATTACCTTCAATCTCTCGATATCTCCCCTTCTACCATAAACCCCTGTGTACCTTCACTGAAAAGTACCTTTATAAGCTTTCTCGTCCTGCGTTCCCTTCCACGCAGGAGATGGAAGAAAGGCAAAAACAAAAGGGAGTAAGTCGACTAGCCCTTATTCGTTTTAATTGTTGGCTTGAGCCCGCTAAGCCGAGAACAAGGCCATCTTTCAATTTCAATTCTTTTTTTACAAGCTAAGCCTCTTAATAACGAACTTGGAAGCACATCTAGTGCAGATTTTTCTTTTTTTTTTGTATTGGGAGAAAAACGAGGAAAGTGACGTCAGCCGATATCAGTGTCTGGTTCTGATCAACGATCTGGAGTCATATCCTATGACAGAATCGAAAGCTTGACCACAGGAGACTGACAGTAATGCTGAAGTGGAGTACCGGCGAGACGAGACACGCAACAGCCCAAAAGGGGTGAACCAATGTGTTAACCTGTCCATGTGTGTGTATGTGGATGTGTGTGTTGGACCCAGCGAGCTTGACTATTTCTGATCTCAGTTACGTCGGTAAATATTTGACTTCCTTCAATTCCCCCTGTTCCACCTCACCGGCCGTTTTTCCCCTCCGCTTCAAGTCGCCCTGAAACATCAGTGGACGTACTCACTAACATCCGACGAAACTGAGCTCATACCGCGGAACGTCAGCGGGTATACCTAAACAAGCTATATTATATGATTCTTTGAAATATGAAATTTAAGTTTTTTTTTCTGTTATAAAGCCGGAAAAGCCAGCTAGCCAAGTCACTTAAATTCGTTTAAACAGAGCGACTTTGTTAGCAATATTCAGACATAAAAAGTGAAGTATTTCAGCGTCCCCGTTTTACATAACACCAAGATCACTGTACTATTATTACATGAACAGCGCACAATTTGAACAAATGGCGGGTTAGCTGCCATCATTTTTAGTCTAAATAGCGCCATCTTGTATCTCACTGACACTTTGTTCCCAGGGTGTTACTGAAATGACGGAAATGGCGGAAAAAGGCTAGCAAGAGTTAATTAGTTACGTTCAATTCTGAAAGATGGAAGTTTGACAATGGGTTCAGTGCTCTATGTGATTACAGGAGGGATGGGACAATTTGGACGTAGTACAATTCGGACAAATTAGGTAGTGAATTACGATTTTTGGCGCTAAAAATAATGTCGCACGCAGTAAATGCGGTGCGTATGGGCGAAGTATCATAGGAAAATATAAAGGTTACAAAGGAAAATAAATAAACAAAAACTAGCGGCTATTTTTATAAGAAACAGTCTACAAATCTTCATTGACGGTTTGTACATTGGAGGGGTCTCCAGTTTTTCCGATCTTTTAGCCTTAATTTTCGCTTTGTTGAAGCTCACAGTGTATCGTGTAATAGCTAAAACACCACTGCATTTAGTGAGTGTGTTTTTGTACTGTAGTTTAACCTGTTTGAGAAAATAAAAATAAAAAACCTGAAAACTGTTCAAACTGTCCCGTTCCTCCTTTACAAGCACCTGTGCAGCTTTACCCATATAGTGAAGTCTGGGTACCTGTTCTTGAGCAAAAGAGTGCCTTCATACCTTAAATCTTGTGTTTTGAGGCTACTTGGGTCAAAATTGAGGTTCAAACACCAGAATATCGAACCGTGTTGCGTGAGAAGGATTGCGTAGTACAAACATGTGGGTTAGGTTCGAAAACAAATATCTTTTCACTTAGTAATTGAGGAATCAATGTAAACAAGGGTAAAACATGGGTAAGAACGCGGGTAACTGAAAAAGTAATGAGTAAAGCGACTAGATTTATAGAAGTCGCCCAAAATCTGTTGCTTGAAAACATGCGGTTCGCTATACTGCTCTACAATTAGCAACAATCCACCCCGAATAGCTTCTATATTCCCATGTTCATTCTCAATTGTTCTAGGTAAATGAAAGTCAACCTCATTACAAGAACTGCAGTTATGAATGCTCTGCATTTAATTATCTCTTGGAACGAATGAACCATGTGTGTATGGGTAATCGGGAGCGTAACGTGAAACGTATGATTCCAAAGCGTTACTAATTCCTCCCCCAGCGTTATAAATATATTACGGTCGAAAGTCTTGATTTGTCTCCTATCCTTTGTTTGCCATTATCCTGTTATAATTGGTTCGTTAATGAAGCACTGTAGTTCAAGGGAAACCAACAGCGAAAGTTCGTTAAGTATAGCACGAACAATCTTGCTTTCGACAGAACGAGGAAAGCATTGAAAGACTAAGGAAGGAGGCGACATTCAGCTGATTGCTTTTTTTCCGCGAGAAGAAAAGATGTATCGGGTGAAAGAGTCAGATGATGAATGATCGATCGAAAATGACAAGTCACCGAGGATGCAAACAACCCCGGGGGTGGCCAATCTTGGGAAGCGAGAGATGCATTAACGACAGACCTAGGAAAAGGCAGTAATGATTGCTGTCACGCGGAAACTCGTATGCACACCATTGTAAAGGCTGACGGCAAAGCCGCGGGACTTGAATCGCTACGTTGGCAGAGGACAGTGTGAGGGGAGAAATCGTATTTTGCTTTCAAGCCTTATATTCCCACATTTTTTCAGGATGATGCGTTCCATTCCCCACCTCGATCAATAGCTTACCTGTTGCCGCCCGTAGTTGTAGTCGAAGAATAGGAGTGAGATTTAGGAAGTTGGAAGCGATGGACGGTAATAGCCCGAACTTTAACCTTTTGGGAGCGTTCAAGCGAGAAGTTACGTGCCTTTTGCCAGACTACGGCCCAACTTCCCTATTGTCTTTTTCCAGGGTGAAGCTTGACGTGTACCTCGTAATGTTTCCTTTTTAAACGGACGGATGTTTTTTTGCTTGATTTTCCTACGAAGACTTTTCTTTCGAATAAGAGTATTTTGGGCCTTTTCTGCAGCATAAGTCCAGGGTATGTGTGCACCAGCCCTTGAGCCAAGTATTGATTGTAGGCGAAGCACTCACAGGTAGACTTGATGGCTCAGGTACACTTTCCAACGACCCTAGGCAAGGGGTTAGTCGTGCCATCATTGAACGAAACCAGAAAAAATGGCCTAGTGACGCAAGAAAAGGAGAAATCTTGTATTGGACTACAAAAGGAAGCTGAAAAAGCAATAAAACCGGCTTGAGGTAGGAAAACAAATGATGTGGAGGGAGACATATTCGAATTGCTGCAGAACTCGAGTTGCTTCCAGAACCCGTACTGGGTAAGAAATTTGATTTTCGAATCAACCACAAGAACAGTGACTTACGGCTGAAAAAGGGAATTTTGTTCCGGGTGAATAAGCGTGAAAGGTGGACCTGGGGAACCACTATGTTAAGTTAGGCCGCAAGCTGTCAGAAATGTAAATATGGAGAATGGGCCGTAATCCACCAAACTTGCCATTTTGCATGGAAAATTGGTCCCCGGAAGCTTCCTTGATCCTTTTTTTGCCACGAGGTGGTAGCCCTGTGGAGAGGGGTCATTCATTCTACGGAAGTTGAAGCATGACTTCTGGAGGTTTCATTTTTCTTTGAGGGATTTCGACCAATTGGCAAATCCGTTTGTGTGGACACGAGGACCTAAAAACCTGCAAAACAACAAAGAGTACTTTTGTTGTGGCTGGCTAGGTTGAAACTACCTCACTTGCTTGTCCCTAACTTAATTTCTTCCGTCGGATTACTGCCAGGTCATTTCTTTGTGCGAATGACGGTTTAGATTACGGGGTTCGCCTTTTTCCCCCCGAGAAAGGTCCCCGAAAGGTATATCGAATCTTTGAAGACCGCTAGCCATAAAAAAGCCGGTTCTTTTGTATAAATATCTGCCAATGCCGTAATTGAGCAAAGGAAGGGAGAGATAAAGAAAGAGGCTGTATAGGGCAATGTCTTCCTGCGTAGGGAAGAAGGCTTCTTGAGTTCTGTCCAAAAGGGACCGTCTATATAACTCTGAAAGGGGGTATTCGGTGCAAGTCCTGGCTCGGTTCCCGCAGACCCGATGAGACGCTATGGCAGGTCTTGCCTGAATTCCAAGCTTCCAACAGTGAAATATCACTAGTAAAACTCGCAGACAGGGAGCGTCACATGCTAACAAGTCGTGTTAGGGGGGAGGTCAAAGGGGAGGTTTTATACCCCAACACGGTATCGTTTCGAACCACCCCTGAAGGAAGTTAACGGTCGAGACTCTTTTTCTTCGTTTTTCTTTGTTTCTCCCCTTTGAGTACCCTGAGGTTCCAACCGTGATCATGACTGGCAAGGGAGCTTACCGAGTACCCTAAGTACACTACATTCTCCTGTTTAAACAATGAACCCCTGACGTCACAGCTGTGCTGTCCCCCTAAGAGCGTACCTGCAAATTTATGATTAAACTTGTAACGTGATCGATCCTTGTGCATCATCTACTGTACCTTTCGAGTTGGCTTTTCAAGTTAGCTTTTCAAGTTAGCTTTTCAAGTTTGCTTTTCAAGCTCGTTTTTTCAAGTTTATTATATCCAAAAGGAGAAACCAGACCCTGGTAAAGTCTTGGGAGGAAACTTAAGAGAAAAGGCATATGAAGTGGTCGGTCGTTAACGTGAAATACTTCACTTGTGTCGAGTGTTTACTTTAAATTTCTGGTAGAGAAGCGTAGAGCAAGAATGTAGAGCAAGAGGCGTGGCTTACCCAGGAAGAAATTTCACTCAGGATCGAAAAAAAAAGAAAGTATACTGTAACTCAGTGGAATAAGGAAAAATAAATGTAAAGGAAGGTGTAGGACATCGTGTGGCTAGGCTTTTGATGGTCAGGATGCGGGGTTGTAAACGGTTCATAAAAGAAGAAACGAACGCTCGTTACGTGTCAGCTGAAGCACCCAAGGATGCGGTCCATAGTTAGTGCTTTACAAGGTGGAACAGCAATGTTGTGCAGCATCGAGACGCGCTCATTATCGTTCGCTAATAAACTGCTCAATTTTTCAAAGGAAGCAAAAGAGAGATAGTGGGAAAAAATATGTAGTAAAAATGGTTGCGGGCAGCTTGCCCGAAAGGTGATTACTGGGTAGGAAACGTGTAATAATGTAGGTTCGAATAAAATTTCAACGTGGTGATCCTGAGCTTGTCGTGTTGGGAGGCGTGCTCGGTAGCATTCATGAGTCGAGTTAAACGTTAAATTCGATGTGGTCATGCGAGGCGTCTTTGGTGCCACTCTACGCAAAGCGCAGATTGCTTCATATCGAACGCATTGCTCCGCGATCAATGACGATACTCATTGGCCCAAGCGGGAAATGAACCAAACGAGTGATGAGCTTCGTGTTTTGCTAGAATTAAGAAGATGGAGAGTCTTCCAAAGTCCCCAGCTGTAATTGCTGGAAGATTCGAGTTGGAAAGGATTCTGTGGAAGAAATTCAAGTGATCGAGACAAGAGCGAAAAAAATGAATGGCGTAGAGAAAGATCGAGAAAGACGCGAACAAATGTACCCATATGGTGTTATTTCTTCATTGGAACACTCGTTGGGAACAGACGTCAACAATGGTTTGGGTTGGGGGCATAGGGCAATAAAACGAAGCTCAAACAGTCCTAACCTACCTATGTCTAGCTCATAATCTAAACGATCCCAGAAAACACACATACACACACAGAAAGAGAGATACCCAAGTATACAGGTATACCCGAGAGCCTATTACTGAAACTGCATATTTGTTCAAGCGGTGAGGTACAGAAAGGAGGACCGAAGAACTTGCAACCACCCCTTTAACAAGAGAAGCTGGCCCGGAAAATCCTAAACACTTGAGGGACAAAGCCCCTAGCCGCCGTAAGGACTGTGCTGTTCGTGGCGAACAGAATGGACAAGTACTTGCATTTCGAGTACTCTTGATTTTGCCTCGTACGCTAGGGCTTCCAGTGAAGGAGGGTAAAAGAGACCATTATAGGAACATGAGAATTATAAGGTAGTGCATCTACAATGCATACCGCTCGCTATAGGGAAGGAACTATAGCTAAAGTTATTATAGTGCGTTGCCAACCTCAAACTTTCAATGTAACTGTTTCGTTTTGACGTAGTTTAATTCAAAGAAATATTTAAAGGTAGGAAATAAACCATGAATTAAACCATGTTGCTAGTCGGTAATTATCCAAAGTAAGATTGAAAACACAAATCCACTCAATATTATTGTGGCACTGAAAGTCCGTCTTGTAAATACTGAAGGAAGTGCAATCGTCGAAAGCTGACGCTTAAAAAAAAAAGAACTTTAAGGCAGCGAGCTAAACTCACGCCGACTGATTTAATAGTACAAAAGTACCGACTAATTTCCCACAATTTTAACGCGATTAATTGTCTCACTGCTATAATTTAACCAGGAGCATTAGTTATTGAGGCTTTTTAAAAGTTGCACTTAAGTACAGTAATTCAACAGTTACTGCTGGTTAGTTTTACCGAAATGTGTGTTTGCTCGAATACATTATGGATTTTAGCATTTGTCATCATAAGATGTTTACTCAAACACTTATTCTCTTTGGAAACTCACGCAAGTTTTCTCGTAAACTACTAAATATTTTATCGATATTCGATACTCCTATTTGCTGCTGTCTTTAGTAGCTAACATTTCGTTGCGGTTAGGCGTACCACATATTTGACGACACTTATTAAATAATGTCTTCTGTGCTTCAAAATCTTGTTCCGGAAGGATGTGTTCTATTGTATGAAGGATACAAGTTGCATTAAATGCGTCTTGTGAACTCACCTCAAATACTGTCAACTGTACAAACTATTGAGTCGTGACGGCTTGTATGATTTGTCCAACGAAAAGCGGAACTCTATTATTCAGTACGTTTACATATCCAAAATGGAGCTTTGTCAGCATAGTCGTGGTGTCTTCTGTTGAAACATTTTGTACAGATCTTATTAATACGTTAATAAGTTCAGTTTGAGTATCGTCTGCAATCTTCGTCAATTAAAACCTGTTCTTTTTAGCGCTTTTTCTGTGAGTTTAAAGGTTCACAGCTTTTGGTTCATTTTTCGAATTTAGCGACTTTTCCCCACTTTAATTCATATTTTCCCTCCGGTTTTTCTTATCCGAAGATACATCATGAACTTCAGGTAGCAAGCATTCTCCTAACATAGTCACGGAAATAAAGTTGCACTTTGTAAAACTTTTAAAAACCTTCACTGTTTCAGTCCGGAGGAGTGAAAATCTTCTGAGTGGCCGCATATGCCACCGGAAGCCCATGAAGGGGACTCTGAGAACGACAAACGCTGCTTATGGTTAATCAATTGAGCAGAAAAGGTAGGAGAGAAAAAAGTAAAAAAAAAAATAAGTATCTTAGAAGGAAGTTATGGATTTTAAAACTCGTCTTGTGCTAGTCAGGGAACTTTTTTCCCCTATTCAGTCATAGTGAAGACGAGCTTAGGGAGCCTGAGGCTCTAGTAGGATGAACATGTCGAGCTAGCTAATTTCTTCTCAGAGAGCATTTCTTCCCAGCGCCTCCCGCGATCATCCCTTCTCAACGAGGTTAAAGCACCTTACCTTTCTTCTAGCACACCGAATTTTCCCCTTCGATGCATAGGTGAATTACATTTTGTGTGATCTTCTTTACTCGTTTACGACACAATAAAATAAGAAGAAAAAAGTGAGCACTATTTCTATATCGAAGTCAATTTCGGAATTTTTTAATAGCCCATGCAATCCTTCGGGATTCTTTTTCAATTTTTGTTCAGTTTTTCAGACGTGGAAGCTGAAAGCGTTTAACTTTGAAAGTTGTTGCCGAAGTTCTAACTGCATTGCTTCACATTTATTAGCTTGTTTATTGTAGTGAACTGTAGCAGGTATTCTAGTCTGAACTGTCCAACCCGTAGAAAACAAGTTTTCCATGACGTTGATAGTTGGATAGGGCGAGCGTTTATGAATGATGTTTAGATGTGTCAAGATCTGGAATTTGTCGCACGGCTGCCAATAGCAGTGATGTCTCTCCCCGGAGTGGATAGTATCTGCGTTCTTGTTGTGGATCAAAACTCGTGGCATGTGGCAAGAGGAGACGCTCATTTGGTTGTGGGCTGCGGGTTGGCTCCATTTCCATTTCTGCGTTCGTCAGTTTGACGACGAGCCAAAAGATTAGCCACAAATTACCGCGCGTCGAAATAAAAATCAGACGACAGATACGCGCGAAATGTCAGGACATTACCACAACCTTCACCCAGAAAGGTCAATCACAAGGAAAGATCGGAACTCAATCGAAGTTCAACCAAGTTCAGTTCCATCCCACCCAATCCACCCAGCGACCCACCCTGACAAGCATCTTCGCAATTAATCTTATGAAGTAATTCTTTGACAACTCGAGTTTTCACTGCCACACTTTTCTCAAAAAGAAGACAAACTAAAAATACTACAACATTAGCTTTCTCAATTGGCACAGAAAACCATAAAAGAACAGTGTAAAACAAAATGCCGTGAATTTTGAGGTTTTCAAATACTGCATATGTAATTACTGAGATGAGATTTTTTAAGAAATCTGCAAATTTTAAGTTTTTCCGTGTTTGTTATTTCAATAATTATATTTATTTCTGTAGTTATATTGTATTTCTGTAGTTATGTAACATTTGTGCTGTTATATAATATGTCTGCACTCATATTGTATTTCTACAGTTTTTATGGCTGCAGTTAGGTACTATTTCTGTAGTTGTATAACATTTCTGCTGTTACATAATATTTGTGCAGTCGTATTGTATTTTTACAGTTTTTATTTCTGCAGTTAGATACCATTTGTACAGTAATGTAGTCTTTTATTTCTGCAGTTAGATACGATTTGTACAGTAATATAATATTTTATTTCTGCAGTTAGATACCATTTGCACAGTAATGTAGTATTCTATTTCTGCAGTTAAATATTTCTGTAGATATATCGCGTTTTGAAAATGTATCCGTCTTTGCGGAAAGTAAAGTTTCGGCAGCCGTACGACATTTCTGGGTTATTATTCTATTTCTGCAGTATTATTTTGAAACCATAATGTGTGTTCCTCTTGTGCTTTATTTCTGCCGCTGAGTTATATCTGTATATAACTGAATATTCCACAGTTATAATACTTTTAGCAACACTTGCAAAAATTCGTTAATTTTTGTGGTATTTAAGGCAATAAAGTTTTTGACGTATACAAAGTTGCACATTTTCCTTAACTGAAGCTTACGTGGTTCGAGCGGCTGAGTATGATGGTCATCCTTCTCAACTGCGTGACGCTGGGCATGTATCAACCGTGTGTGGACGAGGTGTGCGTGACAAATCGATGCAAAATCTTGCAAGTAAGAAAAGGCATTGCATTAAATTTCCGTTAGGAACATAGACAAATTATTGATCGTCCAAATGTTTTGTTCCGGGCGACGACAAATCTTCCTAGTTACGAAAGTGTATTGCATGAAAACTGGGTTTCTCATACCGTTCTAAAATTTACACAAGATCCTCTGAAGGATTTATGCCCTAAATTCCAACTTCCGAAAAAAAAGCGACTATTGTGTTTTAATATTGTAAAACCCAAAGCAAGCTATGCACGACACTGTGAACCCAGTGATCTGTCCATTAAATTGCGCAACAAAGCACAGTTAACTTTTTAAGCCTCTGTAAATCGATAACCTCCCTTTTCTCATACGTACCGACTTCCCTTATCCGATTTCTTCCAATAAATTCTGATATCTTTGATGCGTTATTTTCTTATTTGATTAGTTCCTTTATATGATCATAGCTTTCATATAGCAATTTGATTTACGCAGCTATCTCGTAATATAGAGAACAAACTATAATAGAGACATAAGAATTTTCTCCATAATAGTCTTAACCAATCAGTACTCCGTACAACGTTAATTTAGTTAGTGAATTATGATTAATGGAAGCATGGCTAATGCGTAGTTGGACTACAGTAACGTACAAAGCAAGGTGAAAAATACATATGTAGTAAAGTAAAATGTAGATAAAATATTTATAATTACCGCCTGATAAAAGAATTTTAAATGCACTAACCAAATGGTAAACTCACGTTTGGTACTTCTATTTCTGGTAGTACTGGCCCGTTGCAATTCCGTAGAAATGTTAACAAAAGGCTATTCAGGCGAAGGATTGCATGCGCCTGCAAAATAGCTTTGTAAACAAACCCAACAGGGCCTGTTGCCACCTGATGTTTCCGAAGTTAAACACTCATTAGTACAAACATTCATTGTTATCCCGCTCTCCACCTACTCCCGAGACTATTTTACATCGAAACCAATAAAGTTCAGTCAACAAACTTTTTTCCGGGGTCGAAATCCCCCTATTATCGGATACATCCTGTTTCCTCGAGTCGCTTGTTCCTATTGTAATCTTCTATTGAAATAACAAGCGAGGAACCAGCACACTTTCGTAGTGACCCTTTGCGTATTTGAAGGGTTCGACTCTTGACAATTGTACGGATATCTTAGAAACAACGACAGATGGGCTTTTCCGTCGGCTTGGCCAATGGAGTCTTATAAGAAGGAAGTGTGATTATTTTTTTTCTTTTTCAGATTTTTGACGATTTCATCTTCGCCTTCTTTGCCATTGAAATGCTGATTAAAATTGTTGCTATGGGTGCGTTCGGGAAAGGCACTTACTTGGCGGAAACGTGGAACCGGTTGGATTTCTTTATCGTAGTCGCTGGGTAATTAGTGTTTTAATTTCTCCTGTTACGAGTTCGGTGTGATTTCTTAACAAGATTGGAATTTTCGTTTTAGGGCCGTGGAATATTGCCTGGACATGGAAAACATGAATCTCTCAGCGATCAGAACTATTCGCGTATTGCGGCCGCTTCGTGCAATTAATCGAATACCAAGTGGGTATTCTTTTTAAGTATTTTATTGTTTTTTTTTATAAAATTCTTCGGGTTGTTGGGAAGAAATAACTCGAAAGCAATTTTATCACGACGTAATATTGTGCAAAGCACGTAATTCGTAAAAACGTTCTCGAAGTGACATTTCGTGCGAAGCAGTAATTGTTTTTTTACAAAATATCTTCCTTTTTTTACGTTTGCGAAGATAGTACCACTTAAGAATGATTGGAAAACAATGAAATGAGAACTTGTCACAGATAAAAAGATTTGAATAAATTGGCAATAGAATTGACACGTGGTCCAGTAGCGCCTGGAACGTCAGATATTGAATCTTACTTATCCTTAAAGTGTCCTACTAAGTGATGTGGATACAGAAATTGCTAAAGTGACAGGTAACATGTCTCCAGGAACAAACATGGCGCAGCACCGCGAAAATGGTGCCATTTGACCATGTATTCTTATTACTTTTTTAAGCAAACAGCGGAAATCGCTTAGAAAGGTTTTTTAATCCTGTTTCCGATACCATTTTTTACCATGTTTTGCAATTTAACGAGTATTTACTTATTTTTTTTTTAAGTTCTTGATCTTCCATTTTACTATGTACTGGGTACATTTTTGTCTCGTTCTAGGCATGAGAATCCTGGTAACCCTCTTGCTGGACACTTTGCCCATGTTGGGCAACGTCTTGCTTTTATGTTTCTTCGTCTTCTTCATTTTTGGCATCGTCGGGGTGCAATTATGGGCAGGATTACTACGTCAGCGTTGCTATTTGGAATTACCAGAAGGGATTACCCCGCCTACTTACTTGTAAGTCAATACTTCAACCTGCCCAAAGTAACTTTTCAATCGAAATTGCAATTGTTTCCTCACGTGTTATGATCTCACTGAAGTGTCACAGTAAGTTACTTCATATATCCCAACATTGATTTATTGTATTTGCACAGAACTCTCCCGCCATACTACTCCGACAAAGTTAAAATCACGTTGTAAGTTATGACCGAGTTCTTTTGCTCTCTGTTGGGCCAAAGCTTGACCAATACTTACTAACCCGTTCACATGGTTGGATGGCTCAGTTTGACGTAAATGATAACTTGTGTGACCGAGATATACTCGAAGCTTGTGTGAAAGTCTAATTCTTTACTAACTCACGTTGTTTCAGTACCACTCTGGACGGAAGCCTGCCTCTCTTTTATAAGCCTAGAACGCAAATCAGGTAGAGCGTCCCTCATTAACTTCCCTTTTCCTCTCCAGAAAAGCTATATAGATCCGTTACTAGCTGGTCGTGTCGTTGCCTGTCGATCTATCATGAAGGCTTGCATATCTGTCAACGTGTATCGCAGCGGTGTGTGTCCAGGCATGAAATGAGTATCTCGACTATACTCTTAATGAAACCTTGACTCGTTTGCTAAATGACACTAGTTATAACATCGCATGTTCGCTGATGGATCTTGGTCTTGCTGTCGTAATCCAAAAAGCAGGTCGTATATTGTAGTGTCTTTTAACAGAAAGCATGTGAACTGCTAGTTCGAATAAGGCGTAACTTCTAGTCGAGTCCTTTAACCCAAACGTCCCTGAAAAAAATAGTAAAAAAAAGAGCATTATCTAATAAACGTCTTTCCATATTTCTGAAAAGGCCGCTGTCGACTTACTACAAAGTGCAGGAAGCCGAAAAGGATTACATCTGCTCTTTGCCCAAAGACAACGGGATGCATTTGTGTACCAACCTCCCACCGATGAAACACGAAGGACGCTGGTGCAATGAATCAGCCGTTCCCGGATCTCTCAACTTGCCTAGTAACGTCTCCTGTGTTAATTGGAACCAATATTACACCAATTGCAAAGCCGGGGAGAAGAACCCTTTCCAGGGTGCCATTTCATTCGATAATATCGGGCTGGCGTGGGTGGCCATATTTCTTGTGAGTATACTTGTGTTCGCAAGGTCCTTATGAATACACACGCCTCTCTTAGTTTTAGCACTTTTAAGCCCTTCGTGTCTAGTAAGGATAGCGGACTAATGAGCATATGCACAGCATCGTACATGTTTTAGTACCAAATTTCTTGCTGTTGGATCGATTTCACACTTCAACGTGTGCTGAATCAATATACCAGCAATATTCGAACTGCCTGCGAGCTATTGTTGTCTGTAAATAGCGAAACCTTGCTCACAATACGAAACTTGCCTTCATTAACGATACCTCTCGAAAGCTCGAAATTCTCATCGATTCTATTCAGCACTCTTAAAATTATTATTAATTTCGCTACCTTTCTCAAACGTAGGAAGGTTACTCGCTTGAGTTCATTGAATCTTTGATGTGTTTTGGAAACTTGGCATTGAGAACTCGCTTAAAGACCTCTTCAAACGCTTCTCACTAGGCTTCAACTGCGCCTTAATTTACTTTACATTAATGGAGCTTAAACTTGTTAATACTTTCCTTCTGAATTTTTCTTGATTGATTTATTATTATTTCCTCAGCGTGAGCGTAAGTGTTGGACTGTTGGACAGTTGAAAGAATGCTTATATATTTGTTTTTGTGTCGTGTTCTTCATAGCGAATCGATCTGTGTTAACTTGCATGCTACGTGATTTCCTGCTAGCTAACTGAAATGCTACAAAATTTACAGGTAATCAGTCTGGAGGGTTGGACCGACATTATGTACTATGTCCAAGATGCCCATTCATTCTGGGATTGGGGATATTTCGTCCTACTAATTGTGGTAAGTATCATTCTTCTTGAAATCCTTGTTTTTCCTTTTGTATTTGTTCTAACATTATTCTTTATTGCTTCCAGATCGGGTCATTTTTCATGATTAACCTCTGTTTGGTCGTCATTGCAACTCAGTTTTCTGAAACCAAAAAGCGCGAGATGGAGCGCATCCGTATGGAGCGAGCTCGTTATCAGTCAACATCGACCTTAGCCAGCACGTCCGCTTCCGAAGCGGCTTCCTGCTACCACCAAATTATCAAATACATAGCTCACCTGTGGCGACGGGGTAAACGAAGACTCTTAGCTCGATACCGAGCTTACCGTAACCGACATCGCCAAGAACGAGCCCCGCGTCCCTTGAGTCTCCGCCGTCGGCGAAGAAGCAAAGCACGCCATTTGAGCTCTGCCGATAACAAGCCCGTTACTTTCAACGGTGGCATTATGAAAAGCTCCCATCCGTCGTTCGTCATTCCTTCAGGCGATCACTGGCCGACCAAAACCGCTACGGAGATGCGCGCGTTGCGCAATGCCAGTATTCTGCGAGTCCCTTCGGCCTACAGTGCCAACGAGAGCAGCTCGGGAGGTTTGACTCCACAAGTGTCGGAAGACATATCGTCCCCGCCCCACGCTAGTCCTGAATGTTCCATGATTGACACCGTCGCTAGTCCACGGAGACCTTACTTTGCTAACTCCTCTGTGGAATCTCGAGACTTTCCTAACGATTTCCAGAATTCTTGGCTGTCAGTTTCACCAACAACTGGGACGACCCGACGTCGAAGTAGCGTCATGTTCAATGAGGTTGTCAGGCTCCACGGAGACAAGAACGTTTGCTGTAACGAAAAGACCACCCAAACCGAGTCAGTTCCTTCGTTGATTTTGGAAGAATGTTCGTCCAGCCCGCAGAAATATAAAATTACCAAGTTTAGCAAGCAACCCTCCCTGTTAGGTCCATCCAGGGCGTCACCACCCCCTAACCAGCAAGTACGAGCGCAAGACGAGCGAGTACCGAGTTATTTAGTACCGGGACCCGGTCCTGGCCTGCCCTTGCCGCCCTCGGGGTATCTCACCTGTCAAGAACTTTTGGCATTGAGTGGCGCTTTGGGAGCGGCATTACCCACGCCCCTCGCGTTACCCAAAAATACCAGCAGCAGCCCCAAGTTCGGTGATAGCGATATGGTGAAAAATACGAGTCCTACGTATAGTTCCCAAGCCCTACCGTCGTTAGCTTTGGCCTTATGGCCCGAACCGGGTCAAGAGAGGAAGTTGTCCACGTTGTCCCAGGAATGGTGGGACGCCAAGTTGATGAGTCCGGACTGTGATGATAATAATGGTCGTGAAGGTTCCTGTGATAGCCAAGGGGAGGAGGATAGTTTGGATGAGGACTATGATGACGATTACGATGACGACTATGACGAGGAGGAAGACGATTACCGCGCGGAGAAACATAAACGATGTTCTTGTTTAGTGCGGGGGATACAGAAAGTGCGTGCCGCGGTGAAAAGCTTGGTGGAATACAAATACTTCCAACAAGCTATATTAGGGGCCATCTTGATTAACACGCTGAGTATGGGAATCGAATATCACAATCAAGTAAGTGTTTTTGTCAATAAGATATCTAGTCTGCGTCTTGAACTGGAGTACTCCCATTAGCCTGTATGAAACGAAATTCTTATTCTCGTATAAAAATGTGCTACATACATTCATTATTAGCACATCGAGCACTTACTTTACTATACTGTCATATTTTGCTTTTGGTTAATAGACACGTATAGACATCCAGAGATTTCATTGTTGTTTACTCCTAAAAGCGCCACTGAAGTGGAGTTAAAACAAACCAACGCTGTCCGAAGCCTCATGGAAGTCCCCATGCTCCGCCCTACATTGAGATAGGGACAGCCTAGCATTGCAACTTAGGGCTCTACTTCAGCGGCGCCACTAGGAACCCTAAAAGGGCTTATCCCTTCACACTTTGTACACTTGGAAGAACGTATAATATTCACAGTCGTTTTACCTTGTATCTCATTTTCTTGAAGCTCACGTTTTTCAAATTAAATAGCCAGCATATCTCCCCATCTAGCGAGTATGTTTTTATATTATAGTTTTTGTCTGCACACGAAATGAAAAATTAGAATTAGAAAACTGTCCGAACTGTCCCCTCCTCTTCTAATATTGTTGAACTGCACTGTAAGGTAGTGGTAGCTTCCTTTTCGGTGACAAAAAGCAGGGTGATTTAATTAATTTGTAATTTGTATGCGTCTTCGAAGTTTTTCACTTGCGAATGTAAATCAAACGTAAATTATTAACTAAAATGCAATATAATAATTATATTTATTTATTAAGTGCAGTAGAGGTTACTGCAAATTTAGGTCTTTTCAACGCTGTTTATATGATTTCTTGTTTCTCTAGCCAGAAGAGCTGACTTTGGTTGTGGAGTACAGCAACGTAATCTTTTCAGCGGTATTCGCCATTGAAATGATCCTGAAGATAATTGCTGATGGCATACTGGGTTACATTAGCAATGGCTTTAACGTCTTTGACGGAGTTATTGTATGCCTCAGGTACTGTATTGTGCATTTATTACCTACACATGTCTTGTTTCGCATCATGCAATTTTTGTTGTATTTCATATTCTAGTGGTGTGGAAGTGTTTCAATCATATTACTACGGAGAAGATTCATCCGGTGGTTCGGGTTTGTCAGTACTGCGAACCTTCCGCCTGCTTCGTATTCTGAAGCTGGTTCGCTTCATGCCAAATCTACGTCGCCAATTATTGGTTATGTTGAAAACCATGGATAACGTCGCCATCTTCTTCGCTCTCCTCATCTTATTCATCTTTATCTTCAGGTAAAAGTCCGAAAAAAACGTTGTGGTTAGCATATTAAAATTAGCATATTTCTGTATGAATAAACACCCCGTAACGACATTTACAGATCACAGGGATTTTACACGAAGGTTTTTGAAATTCTTTTCAAAGGAGATTTTAATGCGTTGTATTGGTTATGTGCAGTATCCTGGGGATGAATTTATTTGGTTGCAAATTTTGTCGCAAAAATGGCGACGACACCAGTACTTGTGACCGCAAAAACTTCGATTCTCTTCTCTGGGCCATTGTGACAGTTTTCCAGGTATATTATGCGCCGAGACCTTTCCGTTGGGTTGTAGCAGTATACGTGTAGGGTGCCGTACTTTTATACCGAAAGTTAGTACGTACCGTTTGTACCTGGCGGGGATGTAATGCTAGTTTATTGCCAGAAACAGTCATGGAATTCTGTAGGATGAGTATTAGGTACTAATACTAGCACTGTAGATTCTCATGCTCGTACTGATCAACTGCCAAATTGCATGTAGCAGAAGCTCAGGTTTCGCGAGAGAAAAAGAATGCTGAATTACTGGGCGGCGGTACTGAGTGGAAGTACTGGTTCTGGTAGTGAGAGACAACCCACCCCCCTCCCTCCCATAAGTTACTGTAGAAGGAACGTGACTTGTCTAACTTTGGGTGGAGGAAAAGGACTGTGACAGTTAATTTTTTGTTTTTCCTTTTTTCGTTCTCCCTTATTTTTTTGCAGTGTGCTTGGCATGTATTTATTTGGCGGTAAATTTTGCATGCGAGAAGATGGTTCGCGAACCTGCTCGTGCTCGGAAATTCTGGAACGCGATCCTGGTTGCATTTGTGACCGCAAACATTTCAACACGTTGCTGTGGGCAACTGTGACCGTTTTCCAGGCAAGTTGAGTAGAGATTTGATTCTTGAACACCCCTCACCCTGTAGTTTCTATTAACTCCATCGCCTCGATCTTTTTTTTTTCGCCCTAGATATTTAGCAATAGTGGGATACAGGGGACATTACAATCGATTCTGCTTATAGATTCTGACACAAGAGGACTGGAATGTCGTGCTCTTCAACGGAATGGAAAAGACCAGCCATTGGGCAGCGCTGTACTTCGTCGCACTAATGACCTTTGGCAACTATGTCTTGTTCAACTTACTTGTGGCCATTTTGGTCGAAGGATTCTCCGCAGAGGTAATTTCCCCCCTTAAAGTTTGTCCTATACGAAATGATGAAAGCAAATTCCGCCCAGTTATACATTTACACAAAATGCACACAAAACAGAATTTAAAAAATCATAGAAATTAATGAAGAAGGACAGTAACCTTATTTGAACAACGAACGGTCTTTACTAAAACCGTGCCTTAAACATTTTATTCAAAGTTTTGTAATGTCTCCATTCATGCAAACGTCGCCAAATTGGATCCAACTCTCCTAGTAGCACACACGTCTTTAAACATCTTTCAAGCTTATTTCATATGTCTAGCGACATCTAAACGTGGATGTTTTAGCGACGTACTTGTGCAACCTGGGTCGCGCTTGAATGCAATGATGTTAGATAGCGCCACGGTATCCAACATGGCGATGCTCGAACAAGTGGCAGCTATTTAATTCTGTACTACATTCCACATTAAAACAAACACAGGTCAAAGACGGCCGAGTTTGCTTTCATAAAACTAAACCTTTTTTAATACAATACTTTCTGCAACTCTCTTTTCACTTCTCTTCATGGTTTGCGGTGTGATGGGTGTGTTTTTTTCGTGTGCACTCTATTGAATGGCTCTTTTAATTTCTAAGTTTTCTCTCTTACATCGCTCTTTTTCTTCTTCTACGTTCTTTGGCCTTTTCTTTCCTTCTTCCTTCTTTGACGTGTTCATCCTCTCCAGCGCACAGAAAGGTTGGAACGGGAGCAACGCGAACTGGTGCGACAAGAGCGTCAAGCCGCCAGGATCGCTGCTACCGCAGCCGCTGCAGCTTTAGAAAACGGTGACACGCTAGCCAATCATGGCAACAAAGAGACGGACTATGACATTGGTCCGTACCTGGTACCCGACTGTACAGATCACGACACATTACACAGCGAAAGTATCCAATGCGGCGAAGAGGAAGCCGAGGTATTTTTATTGGCTTGCGTAATCCCTTAATTGCCCCCAGTTTCTTTTCTGTTTGCATGGTTTTTGCTGTGTTCTTCTTTTTTGGATTTTGTACGAACTTTTTTGCAACCTTTTTTTCTGTTGCGTAAATTCTCTTACCAACGCGTCTTCACAATTACAGGAGGAAAGGAAAAGAAGTATGATGAGTCTACAGGCTCCACCTCCCGATCCTATTGAATGCGGTCGCAAAGACAATTACAACGCTGTTAAAGAACAACAACGGTTACAACAACTCGATTACGACCCCAAGTGCAATATTGAACGCGGTAAATATATGCTTTTAATTTTCTATGTTAAAATTGTGAACTATTTGAAATTTAAAGTATACCGGAGTTATAAATTTTCCAAATAATTAAATTCAAAATTACATTAAAATTATAGGGCTATGAAACATTTTAGTTCGAAGTTACAGTTTTATTTATTTTGATATTTACCTAGCTTAACTACAATTATTAATGAAATGTTTGCATTATTTTAGATTTTTTAAACGATTTTGGAAATTTATATTACTTTAACACTTTTTAACTTCGTGTTGTAAAATTTTTAGAAACTATGCTTCTGGGTCAGCCATCTCTGCTTTCCGTCGCCAAGTCTGAAAAGAGTGACACATGGACGTCGGAAGCAAACGTTCTTTTGCCGCCTATCATCACGCATACGGCTGCCACGCCTCAAGGATCACCGAATGCCACGCTTGACTGCAGCGCACGCGAGGCGTTACACCGACTTTCTCCTCGATCGGCCATAATTCTCACCAGCGCTGACACGTTAACACCCATGGAACTCACTCTAGTAAGTTTAATTACAGTCTTGAACCATAACAAATATAATTTTTCTGTTTTTTTTTTTCGCTCTTTGCAGCTTAACGAGCTGTCCGTGCCTAGCTTGTCACGCACACCGAGCAATCGTTCCAGTAGTTCACGCACTTCCCGTCCTCCGACGCGCCGATCAAGTTTAACCCCAGGAGGTCTTCCTCGGGGCATTTTGTCGCGCAAAGGAAGCTTGTCCGCTTCCCCTAAGCCTTTAACAGTTCCTGAAACGGAAGAAATGTCCTTGCTGGTACCGAGAGAGGGTCAGCCGTCGCCCAACCCCTTAAGTCGTCAAGGCAGTAAAAGACTTTGGAAGAAATTGAAAGAAAATCCTCTCGGGGAGTCGGGTTCGGATGCGGATGGAGAGCAAGATGATGAGGCGTATTTGAACAACAGGCAAAGTACCGGGTGTGAGCGAAATTGCAACGGAAGCGCTTTTGATCCTAACCGTGTTAAAAAGCCTATACTCTTGCACCAAAATTCTTTCGGCAGTCCGAAAACTCTAAGTCCGCAGAACTCGATTCGTAGCAATGGCTCGTCGCCACGTGGATTCAATAACAATGGACCAGTAAGCTTTTCTAAAGTTTCTGAAATTCGTATTTTAGTGCTAAAACTTGTGTTAAAATTGCTCTGCTTCAAGATTGCCTTGTCACGACACAATTCTGTCATGAGTAGCGCCAAAGCGACCAACTTGGCTAACACTGAAGCGTCGTCCAGCGCTTTGAAGCTCGAGGAAGAACCCGCTCCTAAACCATCGAATTACACCAGATTGTTGGAACGCTTCGAATGGTTGAAGAAACGTGAAGATTACGCCTTGTTTTTATTTTCCCCAGAAAATCCGTAATTTAATACTTGAAAGCCTAAGACACATTTATTAGCCTTTTGTTGCCATTTTAGATTCCGCAGATTGTGTATTACGCTTGTGGGGAAGAAATGGTTCGACCACCTTATTCTTTTTTTCATTGGCTTAAATTGTGTCACCCTGGCGATGGAAAGACCACATATTCCTCCCGATTCTATCGAGCGCGGTTTTCTAGTCATCGCCAATTACGTTTTTACCGTTGTATTCGCCATAGAGATGTTCTTGAAAGTAAGCGTATATTCCTCGGTATTTTCGGTATTCCTCCTGAAGTTGATGCGACAAAAATGGCATTACCGTAAAAAGCAGTCGCGAAGGTTACTACAAAATAGAAAACATACAGTTAGAAAGTAACAATGTAGATGAAAATAATCACAAAACTAGCAAAAAGAATAGTAGCACAACTCAAATAAGCTGGAGTAATTACAGTAGTTAAATAATTACAAATAAGCTGGAGTAGTTAAATAATCAAAAAGTGTGAAAAACTTAAATAGTAGAATTTTTTTTTACTGAATAAATGGAAGAAGTAACACGGAACATTAAATGGATATTATGTTAAGGTGCTCGCGTCGGGAATGATCTACGGCAAAGACGCGTATTTCACTTCTGGTTGGAACATTATGGATGGTTTACTGGTCTCCATCTCGATTGTTGACGTACTTATGCTGTTCTTGTCAAGCGGCAGCCCTCGCATTTTTGGAATTTTGAGAGTAAGGACGCAAATAAACTTGAAAATCGTGAAATCGAATCGTTAACGGCTCTTTCGTTGTAGGTTGTACGACTGCTACGGTCGCTCCGCCCCTTGCGAGTTATTAACCGCGCTCCAGGGTTGAAACTCGTAGTTCAGACGTTACTGTCCTCTCTGAGACCCATCGGAAACATTGTCTTAATTTGCTGCACATTTTTCATCATTTTCGGAATCCTTGGGGTTCAAGTAAGGCCGGCAGATTCAGAATCGTAGTCTCTACCTTATTTAGTATAATATGTCATAATCTTGTTATAAAGATCACTTTTGCAACGAACTGTCAGTTATAGGAGACGAATTTGAAGGTTCGGAGTTGTGTAAATATATTCTTAACGCGTCTGATGTAAAGAACTTCGGATATAACTGAACAGTTTTGTTTGATTCCATTGCGTTCGTTGTAAGGAGATTTCACTGTAGTTAACTTTGCAGGAATCTCATTATCGCTACTTTTTTGCATCCATGCTAATGCTTCGGTTTTTCGTTGCAGCTTTTCAAGGGCGCGTTTTTTTACTGCGAGGGACCAAACATTCGCCACGTCAAGAACAAAACAGATTGTTTGGCCGATCCACGGAACGTGTGGGTCAACCGGAAGTACAACTTCGATGACTTGGGTCAAGCTTTGATGTCTCTGTTCGTGTTGTCATCCAAAGATGGGTGGGTGAACATCATGTACACCGGTTTGGACGCAGTGGGCGTGGATCAGCAGCCGATTGAAAACTTTTCCGAATGGCGCCTACTTTACTTTATCTCTTTTCTTTTGCTGGTGGGATTCTTTGTTCTGAATATGTTCGTGGGAGTGGTGGTAGAAAATTTCCACCGGTGTCGTGAGGAACAAGAGAAAGAAGAGCGAGCTCGCCGTATGGCGAAACGAGCGCGGAAATTGGAAAAGAAACGAAGAAGTAAGTTCCGTCTGAATGTTAATTTTATACTTGAAGCTTCTTAATGTTCTTCATTTCTTCATAAATCTTTTCTCTCAATGCCTTGACTTCTGCCTTTCTGCTTTGACTGGTACAGAAGCACTAGCCTCAGGAGGCGAAGTGCCGCCAGACAGTGATGATGAAATAGACGAAGAAGAAATTGCGGCTGAAAAAAAGAGAGCTAAAAAGCTACGGGGTAGGCACAAGTATGAAGCCCCCAGGTCAACTTAGTCGAACGCACTAATTGGAGTAGAAACTACTCAACACCCTGAGACCAGATTTTAGCTAGCGTTGCATGTTTCAACAATACTAACGATGAACTATGCTTCCAAACCTTTCCATTTCTTTGAAAATCGCTTTCTGAATGATAAATAATGCTATATACTTGTTTTGGACAGAATTAAGGGAGCCACCGTATTACAAAGATTACTCGAAGTACCGGCTACTTATCCATAACGTGGTGACTTCCAAGTACTTCGACTTGGCCATTGCTGCAGTCATTGGGTTAAACGTCGTTACCATGGCCATGGAATTTTACAAGATGCCACCGGTATAAATCGTGTTTTTACTCTACAAAGGCTTTTTTACGATTCATTTTTCAGGAATTAAATAATGCTTTGAGGGGATTCAATTTCTTCTTCACGTCCGTATTCATTGTCGAGTCAGTTATGAAGTTAGTGGCGCTTGGGCTAAGAAGACACGTCAAAGACAAGTAAAAATCCCATTTTTTTCGGACGTGATACGGAGTTAACTACTTTGCTGCACAGGTGGAACCAACTGGATGTTCTTATTGTCATTTTATCCATCGTGGGTATCGTACTAGAAGAAATGGAGTCGGATTTAATACCCATCAATCCAACCATTATTCGCGTCATGCGGGTGATGCGAATCGCGCGAGGTAGAAATTGAATTGTGTGCTTAACAGGAATTAAATTTGCGTATTCGTTTAGTGCTGAAACTGCTGAAAATGGCAAAGGGCATCCGGTCATTACTTGATACTGTTATGCAAGCACTACCTCAGGTTGGAAATCTCGGATTGCTGTTCTACTTGCTGTTTTTCATTTTCGCTGCTCTGGGAGTAGAGCTTTTCGGACGATTAGGTATCTATGATGATAACTGTAATAGTTCTTATACGTTTATTTACCATAGGGCTGCTCCTTTATTTACCCTCGAATTTGCCTACCAATTTACTCTCGTTTACACTGTTCTTAATGTTGGGCAATTAGAGTATTTTTGCCTCTTTACCTCTTTGTTTGTTTGCCTCTTTGCCTATATACGTGAAAAAAAGTCACACAAATTTCGGACCATTTTGTGGTAAACTTAGATCCATCTATTGGCATAGTTTTTTAGAAATAAATGCAATTTTGGAGCTCTTTACAACAAACTATTTTAACTCGCTAATAATACAGTTAGTATTTGGTGTTATCATGTTATTCAAGTTATCTAGTATTTGATGCCTAGAATGTGTTGATATATTATTTTGCTTGCTTTTATAGAATGTGACGACGATCATCCTTGCCAAGGATTAGGTGAACACGCCCATTTTGCCAACTTCGGCATTGCGTTTCTGACGCTGTTTCGCGTCGCTACGGGCGACAACTGGAACGGAATTATGAAAGATACTTTACGGGAAAATTGCGATTCTTCGGCTGAGTGTGTTAAAAATTGCTGCGTATCACATATCATTGCGCCCATCTTTTTCGTGGTGTTCGTCTTAATGGCCCAATTTGTCCTCGTCAACGTAGTAGTGGCTGTGCTTATGAAGCACCTGGAAGAATCCCATAAACAGGTAAAAATCCATTTCCTCATTTTTCACAACCTTTCTCGTGGTGCTATCACCATTCAATTTTGTTGACAGCACTCCATTTTCTCCAAAAAATATTTCAAGCTCTTTGTTAATGTTTATCGTGTTCTTGTGAACTATGTGGTTACGTTAACCCTAGACAACCGAAGAAGCGTTACCGGCACCGGAAGAAAGCACTGATGACGAACTAGGTGGTAGCAAAACCACCGCCACAGAACCGCCTAGCGCGGGCGAGACATCTTCCATTGCGATTATCTCTTCCTAAATTCTAAACACACACAAAACCCTCCCACCTAAAGAACAGCCACATAAAATTTCTTCCGTTGGGACCAATCGAAATTCACAGTGTAAGATTGATCTTGCTTAGAACAGACATGAACGAAAAAAGAACGAAAACAAGCCCAACAGAAGGCTTCTTTAGCGAGTAGTTCTTTTTACATTTTTCTTAACCAATTTTCTTCATCCCGTTCCCCCAAAGCTTGGTTAACCTTGCCAATTCGAGATTCCTTATCTCTTTAAAGCCGCCCCTTAGCTTGGATTCTAAAAGCCAGGGACGTATGCCCCTGTAGTGAGTTTCTTTAGGCTAATTAGTTTCACTCTAGTTTGGCCAAAATACTTGCACGTAATAGTAATGGCTGCTGCATTCGCACTACTTCGAATACGGACACGATCTTGTAGCCCTTTTTCAGTTTACTAATACGATTCTTTGTGATTTACATGTAGCAAGAGGACGAGCTCGAAATGGAACTAGCACTGCAAGAAGAACTCGAAGCGGAAGAACTCAAGTTGGAAATGCAGCAATCAGTGTATGATTTACCGATAACGCCCAGCATAGACCAAACCATCATCGGAGGTGGAGATTTCGTAACGGGACCTAGAGAGGGAAGCATCCGTCAGGTACTAAATTATACGTCCTGGTAGGGACCTAGAGCCCACTCAACGAACGTGTCGACGGACCCAGGTCTTAATCAAGGGCCCTAGCGCTCATTCTGGAGACCAAAGGCCCGTACTCCCCAACACTCGTTAGTTTCTCATCGAACCATTTTAATCTAGTCCCAACCATGTATTGTGAAGAAAATATAGTGTTTTTTTGCATAATTGTAACTTTATAAAATTCTGTAATTTGGTTAACTGTGTCAACATCCTAACTAAAGAATAGTATTAGTATATAATTGAATGAAGGTTTCATAAAGTCTGTTTCGTTTCTTTTCAGAGTTCGTTGGACAGCAAAGGTTCCGTTTCTCCACGGCAAAGTCAATGGATTCTGAAGGCTGATTGTTTCAACGAGCAGGAAGAAATCGAAGCGACTCGAAACAGTGCTACATCCACCTGTTAACGAAACAATCATCTCATATTAGGACAAAGATGGCTGTTCACATATCATTGACCATGTGTGAAAGAAAGAGAGGGCGTGGGCGTGGCTAATTAACATTATGGTGCCAATTTCTTCGAACATCTCTCACGAGCGGCAGAGGAAGGTCGTCTCGTAATGGGAAGTACTCGTGCATGGGTTGTTGTTCCGTGATACGTTGCAGGTGAGAGCGAGAACGGGAATCCTTTTCATGTATAACGAATTAGGAGTATGGGGAAAAGTAGGTTTTTCTGTTCTGTTGAAGTCATTTTATAATCTGTAAAAGTTTTAATAAGAGATTCTTATCGACACTATGTTGAAATGCTAGCGATTACGGCAAAGCGTTTGTAGCTAACGATGTGAATTATACCGTTGAATATAGATTCCGGTGATTTGTGTAGTAAACTTTGCAATAAATTCCTTTACATTTTATAGCAAACAATCGTTTTGATCTACCTTATTTTTGACACTATCCCGTCTATGTTATTCGCGATTTGGATATACTGTACAGTATTGATTCTTCTTATCGAAATCATCTTTGGATTTTTTTTATATAAAAAATGGGCATAAATAGAATTCAGCTTTCCTGCACCTCGGATAGAATTATGCTTCTAACACTATAATTTTCACATTTCTTGTGTTACTCTTATGCATATTAAGGAAGAAATCGCGTAAGGTGGGGAGCAAGTAAATATACGCGGGATACCTTTCCTGATCGAAAAACTGACTCGTAAGAAGCAACGTAAAGCAAGGTAAGAATAGCGTAAAGCGAGGTAAGCATCACGTAAAGAAAGGTAAGAATAACTTATAGCTGGGGAAATAGCTTTCCTGGTTAATAAAACCAACTCGCGAGGAAATACGTACACCGGGGTAAAGTCGCGGAAAGCGGGTCACATTGTAAAATAGCTTCCCTGGTTAATAAAACTAACTCCGAAAGAATTGCGTGCACTGGGGTATATAATAAAGCGGAGTAATAACGTAAAGCGCGGCATAGATGGCAGTAATAACTTTAAGCAGGTTATAGATAGGCAAAAATTTCGTTAAGCGGGCCAAAGAAAGAAAGAAACGCGTAAATAAATTTGCTTCCCATAATGAACCTAAGCACTACATAGCCACCAAGCGGACGCAATGGCTAAATGTGTGCCGCGCTCAAATCTGTTGTCAAGCTCTGAGGGTACGGGTCAAATGATGGGAGGCAATTAGGAAGGGCTGAAATGACCGAGTTCCTCGTACGACTAGCGATTAAACGTTCCTCATGTACGCACGCCTTAAGGCTTCAATCATCTTCAACCCTGACTGCTTTTCGAATTTAACGCATCCCACATTTTAATCAAGCCGCCTTCGCTTCGCTAACTAACGCCATCTCTTGACATGACGTCAATATTCACAACCGTCTCGATACGGACGCTATTGGCTTGTGTTTACATCATTTGTGTTCATTGTCGCGTGCTATAAGACACAAAATGAATGCGGAAAAAGATTTCGATATGGACGATTACGGTAAGGAATACACTTGCGCTGGAATACTGAACCCATTGGTAATAAAATTTACTATTAAAAGGCATGTTTTTGTAAATCAATGTGGTGTGTTTTGACAAACTTTCCTCTTTAGGAGCAAGAGTTATTGCGTTTGATGGAAGAACACAATTATGCACGTCCTTGGAATTGGCGTGTGGATACTGCGCATTGCCGTCCTGCCAAATGGCTTTTCTCCAACAAACCATCTTTACTTGGCGAGGCCGATGATGAAATCATTGACGTCAACCAAGAAGAGCCTCCGAAACGCCACTACCCTTTTGATGCTGACAAAGCACGCGAAGCGATGACTTTTTGCGAAAGACACGTGGCAAACTTGAAGCCTGATGAGCCACCCGATTGGGAAGATCGCATTCAAAAGTATTACGAGACTAACATCGTGTTTTATTGCCAATTTAACCACTACTGTTCTTGTTTCCTTGAATGTGCAACAGAGATGGCTGGTCTTCAACTCAGCATCGTTTGTTCAACAAGATCATGCGAGTTTTGCACTCCAACCGACTTTCTAGGCTCACGATTCGTAACCATCCTAAAGAAGCTATCATGCGGCGCAATTACATGAACTCTTCTGCCAAACGAGTCCGACATATTCTGGCTGCCATAGCCTGGGATCAAAAGCTAACTCAGTGGTTGCATATAACCTTGCTCAATTCCTTGGGTTTAACGTATCTTGCCATTTATCTGGATATTTTGCAAGTATGGAATCTCAAAAGCAATTTCGATCATCATAATTGACTTTTGGAATTCTACTGTAGACTATTCGCTCCAAAGCTTCTATGCTTATTGATCGTATGCTGGCTGCAACGCCAATGTCAAAAATAAGCCCTAGTAACGCAGAACAAGTTTTGCTTATGATGGAAAAGCCGTGGGATCCATTGGCAGCGTCGTTATCCCGAATAAAACCTGTAAGATCCGCATAATTCCGTTTATTACCACTAATGCTGTCTAAATTTTGCACTTTCTAAAGATGAGACTTCCCGGTGCTCCTATTTTCATCTGGGTTCCTTCTCACCCATCGTATTTTAAAGGCATACTACCAACCCGGTTGCAAAAATGGCACAATTATTTCTCATCCCTGGGTCGTGTACTTCCGGTGCAATTATCATCAAGTAAAAAGCCAGTCGTAACTATACTTTTGAACTGACTGACTTTCTTTCATATATCTTAGGTATAAACCCTGGTCAGATAACTGTACCACAATATTTAGACGCGGTCATTCAAGCTGTGCAGTCCAAGGTTGTTGAAGTTAAGAACGTTTCCTCCAGCAAGTCCGTCGTCCTCGTTGGAATGAGCACGGCTGCGTTGATTGCGTGCCAAGTATGAGATCTTTTTAACAACTTTCGTGGCTTGTCATACGTCATTTAGCTATATTATTAGTGGTCAACACTAACTATAATTAGTATTTTAATTTGTAAATATTATCGTCAACAAGCACTAGTTTGACGCTTAGGTAACGAGGAAAACGAGGCGTATTACCTGAAAATACCCTGTTTTCGCACCCTTTTATCTATACTTATTCGACATTTTGTTCCTATTTATGTGAGGTTGAAATCTCTGTTATAGTTTAATTGTTTCGTTGTGTATTTTTTTAAAGTTGTCAGTTGTATGTGTATTTTGTTCGTGTTAACGTGGTAAAAAAATAGAATTTTTCACATTATTTAGGTTGCGATTCAAGAATCAGTTGCTGCGGTTATCTGTTTGGGATTCCCAGTATTATCCGTTGACGGATACCGCGGCGAACCTGACGACCCTTTATTGGAAATGAAATCTCCAGTATTCTTCGTGATTGGTCAAATCGCGGACAACGAAACGTAAAGTTGTTAAATATATTTTTCCACCTTGTAGACTATTTTTCCCTATTAATTTAACAATAGAGTTGACGTGATTGAGCGCATGCGTGTCCGGATGACAGCGGAAAGTGGCTTGTTAATCGTGGACGGTGCTGACGATGCGCTGAGAATGTCCAAGGCGAAAAAGCGCATTGAAAACATTACGCAAGCTGTAGTAGACCGTTGCATTCTGGTACGTGACTTTCTATTTTAGTTTCCTTTTTAGTCGGTAGCTTTGTATGCATTTTTTATTTATTTTGTATTATTATTAATAATAGTATTCTTTTACTTGTGTATTTTTTTATTTTTATTTTATTTTTTATTTTTTTGCATGAATTAATAAAAATTGTTTTTTCTGGCATTTAGGACGAGATTGTACAGTTTCTGGGAGCTATTTTAGCTCGGCCTAATCCTTCACATGTTAGTATGCTGCATAGCACTGATCCAAGGTTCGACTCTAAATCGAGACCTGAATCCATAAGCAAGAAGTTCAGATTGTCGACCGATTCGACCGACTATCCCGAAAAGCCTTACTCATTGTCTCCTTCACGAGGTGAAAATTTATACCAAATTTCATCTAATTAAAATTCAAGTTCAAAATGCAATGATAAAGGGTTTGCTTCTTGAAAATTTCAGATAAATTAATTATGCGTGGTGGACGCCCTAGAGGACCTGTCGGAGTTCGTGGAGGCTTTGGCCTTCCTCGGGTGAGAACCAACAGGCCGTTTGACAAAAGATCCGAATCAGAAGGCTCGTACGCAGCGAACTCTCCAAGTCCACAGGTAATGGAAATAATGCAGAATATATTTTTTATATTGATATATTGTTTCTTTGCACATTCGAGTATGTAAGCTAATTTTCTAGTGCTTTGACATTACGTATAAAATATTGTTTCACGTAATGATTTTAATAATTAGACCGATATTTGGTATATATCTGAGCATTTTAATAAAAGTAATTGCAAAGCAATATATTGCTTTTATCAGTGTAATTATAATGTTAAATTTCGATTTAATATTAATAGTAATCATAAAGATTAATCTTTTTTCACCGAATTACATAACATGATTTGAATGCTCTCGTTACTCGGATTGAGTCCATCCGAGCGATTATGTAAAAGACAATTCGTGTGAACTAGTGTGCGTCACTAAGTAAATTTCACTAATTTCTTCGTTTCTTTCTGTTCTAGGCCGGGAACGCTCCGTTAACCGTGAGTTTAGGGACATTGGGCGCGTTTTCGCAGCATTGCTTGCAGCAGGGTACGCCAGTGAGGCTTTCGAATGCCTCAGGCGCGAGTCCTACGAACATGCCTATCTTGAACGCCACACTCACCAAGAAGCTCTCCCAAGCGTATCATAGCAATACCACCGGCGGTGTTGGCCAATACCTGTCGAATACCTGGTCGTCGTCGGATTCGAGTAAGAATGTTAGCTGTTGCAGTATTAGCACTGATCCTGCCAATCCTGCTATACTAGACTCGCAGGGCGCTATATCTGGACAGCCCAAGCCTGATGTCTATATTATCGCACTAGATAACATGCCCCAGGCGATGGTGCCGATAACCGCGTCATCGCATAATCTCATGGCTACCGAGCACAGAAGCGATTCGGAAACCGAGTCGGTCCCGGAAACTGCGGAAGACTTGGACGACGATGATGACGATGACGACTGGTATTGTAGCATCAAGGCGAAAATCGCGGCTGCCAAACGCCTCGCAGCGATGCCTAGACCGAAGGCTATCGCTCCTCCCAGGAAGAGCGTTTATAAACCACCCGCCAGACCATTAATAGATTTACCCTCCACGGCTCTTAATGCTTCTACAACCACCCTCAGTAATGTATTTAACAAAGACCGGGACATTTTAATCGATTTAAACATGCCGGGAGGAAGTGTAGGGTCACCGATTGGTCATTTGTCACTTGATCAGTGTACAATTTTAAACAAATTCGAAATTGATGTCGGAGCTTTGGCAAAGAGCTTCGTTGTCAAGGCTGCGGCGCCCGGTTCTTCCGTAACTCCGAAGCCAATCATTCAAACCGATGATGTACAGATTATATTGTTGGATCCTAATGATCCCAGGACCAAAGGAGAAGATAGCGCGAGTACGAAATAGGAAATTAATTGCATAATTTCGATGCTTTTGTAACGAGAGTAAAATCTTTTAAAATATCGGTCGAAAACGAGATGTGACAAATGATTCGTCCCGTTGATTGACAATACATTTTCATTGCAGTGAATGCGGAGTATCTTGCGTACTACTGACTTCATGCGGAGAACACCGCGTCCTTTCTGGAGTTGAAGTCTCCGTTCGCGAACGATCGACGACTAAGTCATGGTCGGAGAATATGTCCGCTCCACGTGAAATCAACCGAGGCTTAATAAAGAATAGTATAAGCTAGATATAGAAATGCCACTTAAATTGCAAATTGAGTACGCACTGAACTGTTACGACGCTCGATAATGCGTTCCGGGTTCACGGAAATCGTGTGGCAATGTCGGCAGATATTATGAACAGGTTGGCGCGAATAGTTCTGTAAAAGTTAAAAAGTTTAACAAGCTGAAACATCTTACAAATTTCAAGGAAGGAAACGGCATTGAGCTTTGCGTACAGGCTATCGTGACGGTACGATTACAGTGTATTTCCCCGTCTCATTTCCTGGAATTACGATTTGAACTTTTCCTTTTACTGTATGTGCTGTTTTTTGGGGTAAAAAATACTTGTAAGTCTTCGCCAATATTGAAGCTTGAGAGCCCCTGTTGTGAAAATTTGCTTTTAATTTTCTGTACACAAACTCGACGTGAGAAACTGCAAATAAGCGCCGCCAGAACATTGGAACACCTCGTCCCAATTCCGCAACCGCGAGAGTTTATGCACGCGTGGCCTCACTTATTGAAACAATGCGTCACCCCGAAACCGGACTTATTTTTGAGAAGAAGTGGACGGAAATTTCTAGCATTGCTTAACTGGCGTAACTTACACGTAAGCCGTAAAACTTATATACAGACATGTGATGCCGACAAAGAAAGATGTAACAGGGTATCGCAACCTTTAACGTGTTTCCCCACCTTCTGAAAAATAAGGTACAGTACAGCGAAATATTTCGTTGTCCTATAAAATGGCTGTGCTCTCTACGCCTCGAGGCAGAAGCCTTAAGTAAATTAAAGCAACAGAAAATTAGTGTAAGTTTTCAAAGGTTGAGATTTTAACCATTTTAACCTCATTGAAACTTTTCTGTTACAATGTAATGTAATTAGCGCGTTTGTAGAAGCGCAAACAGTTTTCTAACTAATCGTTATTCTCCCTTTTAAGTTTGATTGAGTAGTGTTCGTCTTGTATAGTCATGAAAATGCAACAAACAGAATTATTTTAAAGCTTCTCAAGTTATAATCTTTCAATTTAATCGGTTCGAGTGCTGTGTACAAGACAGAATAAAGAACAATAAAAAAGAGCCAACGAGCTATGCTTACGACGGATGAGTCTTTTTAGAAGAAAAAAAAAGACTATTATCATTTAAAATACTTTACCCGTTGACGAAGCACTCCCAACTCAGTTCGCAAATGTCGAATTTCTTCCTCTTGAAGCTTCTTAACTCGGAGTAACTCGAGCTTCTCTTCGCGTTCAGCGTTAAAATCGTCTCTGTTACTATTAATCTAGTTTAAGCTCGGATGTAAGTTAGGGAGCTTTGCAAGGTGATTTCATTGTTACCTGTGCTTGAAGAATTTGCTCACGTTCCTTCCATGGCGTTTCGCTGCATTTTTGTAAATTCTCAAGTTGTACTTGGATAGCGCGTTTACCTTCGACGACTTCCGTAAACGACTGCAAAAGTTCGATGTACTTTTTCTTCAGAACCTATCCGTAAAGACGGTCGTAATAAAGAAAAAATCTGCAAGAGTCTTACTTCATATTCCTCTGGAACAGCATATAATTCTGTACCATCTGTGACAGCTTTCATTAGTTCAGCGTCACGATTTGCTGATATCGCTTTGGGCTCTTCAGCAATAAGAGCTAATCGGTTTACCGTGAAATTTCTTTCATTTGTATGAAAGGTTTGCCAATATTTATTAACCTTTGCTACCTATTTTAATAAAAAGTAAAAATGACAATTATTTGTTGACTTTATTTTCTTACGCCTTTTAACGCTTCTCGTAAAGCCCCGTTTTCTTGAATTAATAAAGCCATTGTGCATTCTAGATCGGATATTTCTAATTTCTGCTAAGTAAATAAAAATTTAAAATATACCTTGATAGACAGTTATCGAAAAATTGATTACGAACTTATTTGAAATTTGGAAAAAAAGGAAGAAGTCGTTACTTTGATTTGATTCGTGACGTTGGACTTGGCCATCTCGAAATAATCCTCACACACTCGCATGTTTCGCGAATACACGAATAATTCTTTTGTTTTCCTGGTGTAGGTTTCCTGACAATCAGATCGGTCTTAACCTACTGATTTCCGTACGGAGAACTCACGATGAGTACTTGATAGGAGGGAATTTTCTTGGAGTACACTGTTTAAAGTCTCTTGATGAAGTGCGTCTCTGTAGTTCTTTTCGTTGGCTGTTGGGTTGTGCTTTAACTTCGAGAGGGGAAGTTACCATCCCCTCGCCGTGCAATCGAAATAAAATTCCCCGAGCCGTAAGGTGCGGTGCGTCAGTGTTTTAACCAGTAGTGATAGTCGCCCAAAGCTGAACCCGAAACTAGTTTGACAGCCAAAAAAGGAAATATTTTAAACTAGGAGTAAACATTTTAAAAATGCACTGAAAATGTCTACCAGACGCCATTGAAACGTCTACGTGAAGAAGCCTACCGACAGAGAGGAAACTGATACAAACTAGAGCGGCTGACGTCTGAGGTCATTGAAAGCGCGCGGGGAATTTTCGTATGAAAAGGAACAATTAACGCTCAGTATTTCGTTTGCTTAGTTTCGTTTTGCTTCAAAAGTACAAAAGCTAACATCTGAAATTTTGTTGGGTTGCTACATTAGATTACAATAGGCGAATCCATTTTCGCAATGTAAATCAACATAGAATAGAATATAGTAATATTTTCGTATTTCTGCAAGTAAGAACTAGTCGGTGCTGGGAAGGAAAATATTGTATTGAGAAAAACATATGTCCGACGTTCTACTTCGTGACTTCTATGTTTGCGCATTGATGGAATTGTGAACCATTATACTTAAGAACTCTTCATGATACATTGACTTCGCAAATTTGACGAAAATTAAATGAAGCACAAAGAAGAGACGACTTGAAACGATGTAGGGGTAAAATTAAGTTAGAAAGAGTAACAGAGAGTGTTAGTAAAATATCTCCATTTTATCTTAGTCAAGAGATAAGTAGCATATTGCCGTAAAATTGTTGGTTTGCAAAAGAAGGAAAAGCATGTTATCATTGGGCCATGGAGCAACACTGATAAGCCTTAGAACATTCTATGATTAAGCGAGGTGTTAAGTATCACCGTCGTTTTGATATTTTCAGCTACAGGGCGTGATTTGTGGGTGGCTTGGTTGGTACGTGTGTGTCAAGTGCAAACTCGCAAATAAGTCTTCCTGTTTTGCTTAACTTAATTGCGAAGTAAGTGCTAGAACATGGCGAAACAGCAGCCCAAGGCGACATTCTGGGAACGTAAAGGCATCCTGTTAGCATCAGCCCTGAGTTCTGCACTTGGTTTGGCGTTAATTTGTTCGGCGTTTGGCACACCAACATGGGTCCGTGCTAGGGGCTGCTCGACCGGCCCTGATTGCTCTATTGGCGATGGTTACTCGATGGACGTTACGTATGGTTTGTTCAGGGGATCCCAAACTAAAAATATTCTAGGAGAGTCCAATTTTAATTTGCACAGTGAGTTGATGAAAAAAGAGTATCATTACTGAATTCATTAGCTTTAACCTTACTGAGTTTTTTATGCTGCACGTTTGTTTTTCTCCAGTTGTATGCCTTCCGGGTGATAACGTTTGTATGTGGAGTTGCATGAGCACACCGGAAGAACGAAAGCGAGATATTGAGAATTTGCGATACGAAAATGGCTCTTCTGGAGCATTTGATTGCATACCAATCGCAAAGAGGTCTGCTGACGTTGAAGTGACATTAGGTAAAGTTTAAATATGTATATAATTTTATATTTCCTGACATTTTTTTGTACGTGAAATCTTTTCGTAACTCATATATAGACAATTAGGGCTAAATTACATTGTAAAAGACGGAAAATAGTTTCCACATAGGAACGTAGGATTTTCCACTAGGTAACTTTACCTTTTTAACGAATTTTTGGAAATTTTCATCTCTTCCAGCTGTTAAGTACCTGTGAGAATGATTTCCCTTACTAATCCAACAAATATTTGGGTTTAAAGCTTTAAATTCATGCCTAATGAGAACGGTGCCTTAGCCAAAGACACGTCATGCATTTGCAAAAAGTAGACACGGTATTTACCTTGCGTGAACAAAAGCGAAGACAAATGTAATCCAATGCAGGAATTTGCTAAATGTGGTCATACCTACACGAAAGTGAATACATTTAAGGCAACTACTAAGGTCACAAATACACGTAACGACCGCTAGAGACTACCTTGGACTAGATTCCATGTTTGCTGATCTTATTTTTCCCAATTTTGCGGGTAACATAGAGCTTACATAGTTTACCTAAAGCCCTGCTAGTAAACTATACGAATTTTTTGTGTACACCTGAGCGTTTTTGAAAATGGCTTAAGCTTTATTTTCCTTCCAATAGCAATTTTCAGCAAATTTAGCAAATGTCACTCAATTCTTCTTATGATTAATTTATGAAAATAACAATTTTGTAGATGCGTTTGCGGACTCGGAGGACTTTGTTTTCCTCAATTACGGACTATGGGTGATGACAGTCGTCTTTTTGTCCTTTGCTGTTATTTTTTCCATTGCAACCACATCTTTAGCGTTTCTTAATGTATCCAGCAATCCCATTGAAAACTACATGGGACCTCTGGGGTTGTACATAGGAAATGCCTTAACCAGTAAGCACAAATTTCCCTTTTCCCTACATTATTTTTCCTCGAAAAGCAAACTTGACCTATATTCAATTGTTAGTCTGCGTGGTTTTCTTGACAATCATCATGTGGGCGTCGCAGTTTCATAGTTATGTAGTGAACGATATTGGTTTACGTGACACCATGATGGGTATATATACTATAACTGACGGACCATATTTAGACTCCTCTATGTGGTATGATTTATTGTTTCCTTCTGATAGTGAACGAAATTCTTAATGCAAAGCTTACTCTACAGGATGTTGGTTTCCACACTTTTCATTCAGTGTGGAAGCGCTTGCTGCGTGTATTTCCGAGATTCGTTACGCAAAGAAGTCACAACTGTGGTTAACGAAGACGAGCCCGTCTCAAATGGTGCCATTTTGATTTATTGATAACTTTTTATAGTAAAACTAGTTTCATGAAAACATTCCTTTATTTGTGATACAACTCTCTTCACCTTGTACAACTTGTTTCAACATGAAAATTAACGTAACAATTTGCTGAACTCAAAATTCAAGTAGCAGCTTCGGGCAACACAGTTACTTTTAAATGCTCGCGCTTACGAACGATGTGCAACCGCAATTCCTCGGTGCCTTCCAGAAGCTTGTACACATCGGTCGCTGAACGAATAGGCTTGTCGTTAATCATGGTAATGACGTCACCTGGCTGCAGACCGGCGTTATCCGCTGGACTGCTTAGCGCCACACGCCAGATAAGAACGCCATAAACCACATCAGGGGCCAAGTCGTTACCACGACGTTGCAGTTCCAATATAAGCTGAGGAGTTAACGTAAGGAGAGTCACGCCCATATAGCGACGTTTCGGAAGACCGTAACCTGCAAAGTGTAATCAAAGGCACTTTAGACTTTACAGTACCGAAGTCAACACGATTGCGGATGTATGATAAAACTAATCTTACCAGGAGGAACGTGGTCTTTTTGAGTAGCTAACAAAAATTCTTTGGCGTAATCCACTGGTATGGCGAAAGAAATACCAGCCGTTACTTTCATTGCGTTTATCCCGATGGCCTCGCCGTCCAAATTCACTAGCGGACCGCCCGAATTCCCAAACTGGAATACAGAAAATATGAACTAACGAAAACCGTCAGACAAAGAGTTAACAAATAATAACGAAAAAAAAGGGGAAAACAAGAAAATAACTGTAAAGGCTCAATTGGCCCTACACTGACCCAAATACTGTGTTAAATAAACACTGCGAAAGGCGTTTCTGATATTCTTGGAAATGGAAAACGCCGGGAAAGCAGCACTGAAGGTCAGAGAATTCAAAAAAAGGAAATGTTTACATGTTTCAAAGCGTGGGGAAACCCCGTTTGCACTGCACGATGCTTTATCACAGAAGTTTTTGATTTCTGTACAAATATTCCCGGCTAGCTCGTTGTGCAACACAAACAGACTGTTAATTTGTGTCACACTTCGCTTTCAGCGCAATGAATGCCTAATGCTTAGGTGTTTACCGAACTGTGACGACGCATGATAGCAAGACTACAAATTTGCAATTTGCTAATACCGTGATAGCAGCATCCGTCTGGATATAATCCATATCTTTCCCATGTAAGCCTAATTCACTGCTACCGCGGCTAACCGAGCTCACCACACCGGTAGTTATGGTGTTCGCCAAGCTCAGTGGACTGCCCATTGCTACAACCCACTCCCCTGGACGAACGGCAGTGGAAGTTCCTAACTTCAACGTAGGAAGCCCTGTCTAAAAAAGATATTACCGTTCAGAGTTTTCATACCTTATAATTGTATCATCTGAAAAACATTTCTTACGCAAGGGATCCGTACGGTAGCCAAATCAGACTTGAGGTCGACGTGTTCCACTCGGCCCGTAAATGTGCGTCCGTCATGTAACTTCACATTAACTTGACTATGGGGTCTGCCAATAACCACATGAGCGTTCGTAATAATCAAACCATCTTCTTTTACAATAAATCCCGAGCCATTCGATGCTGTCATCGGCTGACCGAAATAATCCAACCTTATTGAATAAATTAAATAATTAAACAATCAAACCATTCACACCTTTAAAGATTCCAGTGACATTTAATTTTGGCATTAACAAATAATTAACAGTAAAAATTACCTGCGTCTGTCTTTAATTTCGATGTAAACGACTGCCGGTGCCGTTCGCTCGACTACATCAGCGATGAAGTTATACCTGCCACGCAAATTGAGGCGTTCAATTTCTTTGGTGTTTTTTTCTTCTAAGTAACGTGCATATTCTTTGTTCCGCTCTTCAACTTCTCCCTCATCTTCCAGTAAGGATTTGGCCGACACGACGGGAAGAAATTTTTTCCAGATGTCGGAATCGTAAGCTATTTTTCCCACGCAGAACGTAAAGAATAACCAGCCTAATTTTATTTTGAAAGTGTTTGGGCTGGTTTCACTAAATGTGTAACTGTTCGAGGAATTAAGAGGAATTCTGCTCTCAGCATTATATGTTCTAAAGAAATAGGAACTAAACAACACTCTGGGTGAATTCTGTGGCGGTTTAAGTAGCGCACTTTCCCAGATTCTTAGCTTCGAACCTTTTCTGATTACGATCATTTTATATCAGTCAAACCTGAGGAAGAATGTGTCACACGGAGAAATATGCCGCAGCATGACGTCCGAACTACGCTTTGTTTATAAAGTCTGTCTTCAGTTTACGAAAGCAGTCCGTTCAAGCACAAGATATCGCATGAAGATGGACGTGTATCTTCCTTATAAAGGAATTCTCGAAATGTCTTGCATGATCATGTTCATGCAAGACGCATTCGATTGTAAGCGTTACTGGCGTACCGAATACAGCGTACTTCGAGAAAAGGACAGCTTGCAGTCAAATTTCAAGTGTGATATAATGAACGTATACATGTGAACAATAGCAGTTGCAAAAATTTTGCGAATTAGTCTTTACATTATTTTTTAATAACTTTTAACTGAGAAGAAATTGCGTTTTTTAGACAGCTGAGAAGATAAAGTGTTCTGTATTTTTGAAAAATAAATAAGGAACGACGTAATGTTAAAAATTACGTTAATGAAAAAAAATTCGTTAGCAGTTTTTTATTTAATTTGTTCAACTTTCAACGAATTAGCGTCGTTGAGCTGTGCGCACTTTGGCGACCTTGCGGTCTGGATTTTTCTTTCTTTATTACGCAACAATTATCAGATATCAAGTGTTAACTTTTTCGATGCGACCAATATTCTCCTATAAAAGTGCACAGCAGCCCTTCGGTCAAATATCACCGGCTTTTATATCGATTCACGAGTAGAGAGCACTTCTCCGCTATTTGTTATTCCATAGTTAAATTTTCCCTAGTAAATCTGAGTTCTGTACGGTAATATAAATAGAATTCTTCTTTACGAATTTACATCGTACAGCGAGTCTATCGTAACTCGAGTACATCGTATAGATAGAATCCTAATATTTTGGTTCAGGGAAAATAGCGGTTTCTCGATATTCACGAATAGGGCGCTGAAATCGCTATTGTTCCATAACATCTGATTCGCCTGTGCCAGTTTAAGCAGCAGGCGTGTACTAGGCCTTACAAACCGTTAAATTTGTCCCAGTAGTCAGATCTCTAAAATATTTTCAAGAATGGGTGAAGCATTGAATATCGACGATTCTTCAGGAAGGCCTAAGTTTGTTGGTGGAGTTGTGGAAGGTTTTTATGGAAGACCTTGGACTACAGATCAAAGAAAAGACTTGTTTATCAAGTAATCTCCAACCTCCATCTTATTACACCCCCCTTAATCTAATATTATAACTATTATACTTTTTATCTATCTAGACTGCAAGAATGGGGCCTTAACTCGTACGTATACGCACCCAAAGATGATTACAAACACCGCGCTTACTGGAGAGATTTATATACTGTGGAAGAAGCTGAACATCTAACAACTCTAATCGCAGCAGCTAAGGAACACAACATTGCGTTTTATTATGCCCTGTCACCAGGTTTGGATATCGCTTACTCCTCAGCCAAAGATATGGCCATTTTGAAGAGGAAATTAGACCAAGTGGTGCAATTTGGTTGCACCTCATTTGCGCTCTTGTTTGACGACATCGAGTCAGAGATGTCGGAAAGTGATAAAGAAATCTTCCAGTCCTTTGCCCATGCCCAAGTCTCCGTCACCAACGAGATCTACCAACACTTAAATCAACCCAAAGGTTTCTTGTTTTGTCCAACACAATACTGTGCCACGCGTGCCATCCCTGACGTCCGCAACTCCGAGTATTTGAACACTGTTGGTTCCAAACTAGCACCAGACATTGATATATTATGGACAGGTAAAACTAAAACCTACTTTCTTGACTTATATTCTTATAATTTTTATTAATTTGTTTTTCTGGAATTTTATTTTGATCAAAATTTGGACTTTTTTCAGGACCTAAGGTTATTTCTCGCACCATCAGTGTTTCTTCAATAGAAGAGCTCACCGAAGTACTCCGTCGGCCGCCTGTGATATGGGATAACTTACATGCGAACGATTACGACCAGAAAAGGCTCTTTTTGGGTCCTTACATGGGACGCTCCTCTAGTTTAATTCCCAAACTCCGTGGTGTTCTCACCAATCCTAACTGCGAGTACGGGGCCAACTTTGTCGCCATCCATACCTTAGCGCAGTGGACGCGCTGCACCTCCGACGCGGACGATTGTAAGCGTATTTTTGCATCTATTCATCACTCGATGCCAACTGAGCCTTTGCCAACATTTTCAGGCTTATCTGCTAATGTACAGTTAGAGCAACAAGGTTGTTGCCCTATTGATGCGTCAGGTCCAGTTCATCCCACATCCTACCATCCCCGCAATGCCCTAAGAGCTTCAGTCAGCTTATGGCTCGCTGAATTCTTTAGACAAAAATCCATGTGGGGACCTATGACCAAACCACACGTAAGTATATACCGCCCATATTTGTTTTGAACTTTACTGTGTATTGAAATAAAAATTTTACGTATACACAAGTAATTTAAGGTGTTGTTAGTAAACTGTTACATATACAATTATAGAATATAATTTTTTTTTCTGAAAAAAAAATATTTTAAACTATGAAATAATTCACATTTGGTATTTTATATGAACTTTAAGAGGTCTAGTTTCTTATATTAATTCTTACGAATTTTTAACAGCCTCAAGGTATGGGTCCACCGCCGGTTCCATCACCGCAAGCAAGTCCAGCGGCTCACTTGCCCAGCCAGCCTATACTGACGTCTAGTAGTAGTGAAATACCGTCTGCCAGCGGTAGCACGGCGAGTTTAGAACCCATGGACGTCAACAATTCTCCGTTGCTCTCACCAGACCCGCGAATCATGGAAGAATCGGACGAGGAGATTAAAGAAGCTAAAGAGGTGGATGTGGTGATGAAACCCGAAGAAGAGGAAGCTGCATCCAGTACAAGTGACGAACTCAAGAAAGACTACGCCCTTACAGTGGACGATTTGCTCCTACTCTGCGATTTGTTCTATTTGCCTTTCGAACACGGACCACAAGGCTTGCAACTGCTGCACGAGTTCAACTGGCTCAAACGGAATGTTCACTGTATAAGAAATCAGAGAAAAGAAACTGTCGTTGACTGTCCTGATGTAATGCTTAGTATTTCTGTTTTTCTTAATAGTTTTTTTCAGAATTTTTTATTTTATTTTTTGAATCGTTTTACAGGCATTTTTGTATTTTTTTTTACGTTTTTTGTTTTTTTAGGTCCGTGAATGGCGCGAACGCGTAGAAAAATTCGATGCCATGTCGAGAGCTTTGAACCAGTTGTTTACGCGTTTAACGTATATCAGCAATCGTGAACTGCTGTATGATTTGTATCCATACGTATGGGACATGCGAGGTGTCGTATCCATGCTCAATTCGTATATCAAGTGGCTGGCGTTTAACCCGAATTGTAAAGAAGAAGCATTCCTCAGCGGTGAACAGGAACCTTGGGTGTTCCGAGGGGGATTGGCGGCAGATCTGCAGCGGTTACTGCCTTTACAGTCGGCCAACGATCTGTTTCTGTACAAAAGCCCAGACATTCCATCCCGACAAGTGTATACCATCCGTCCGTACCTCGACACTGACGAAAGTCAGGTTTATCGCATTTGTGAGCAGCTTTTCAACAGCAGAATAGCTACGAGTTTGTTGGAGAAACATCCTCAACTCTTAGGGGACAAGTAAGCTTTCTATTTCTCGAATTTTAACTTGAATATTGTTTGTCGTTACCTCTTAACATAGGTAGGTTTCATTATCTTTAACTATAAATATTGATAAGTAAATGTTTTTATCGGTTTACCAAATATAGAGTAGATTAATGGATGAAGTAGTTAATTTTTAATTATAAATAAGTATTTTATTATTAGGCTTCTGGGCGCTTTCTTGGCATTGTCGACCGAACTGTGTTTCGTAGTAGAAGATGATAACGGAATTGTTGGGTATGCCGTAGCCGCTGCAAATGCGAAACAGTTCCGCCAGCGGTGCCAAGTAGCTTGGGTTCCCGAACTGGAGAGGAAGTATGCTTCAGCAATGCAAGATGAGTTCGTAAAGGTATTTTCCGACAATCTACTTGAAAAAATTTACGTGAAAACTTTCGTTTTCTTTAGGAACTCATGAAGAGTTTGCAGAAAGATCGAACAGAGGCTGAAATTTTCTATAGCCAGCATCCTTCACAGTTGAGTGTAGGCCTGTTGAGCTCGATAGGGGATCAATCCGTTGCCAAACGCCTAGTAACTTGTGTAGTAGCTGCATTAAGAGCGCATGGTAAGATTCCGTAATTAATTTCAGTTCTCAAAAATACTTCAATTTCCGTTTCGAAAACTTGTTTTAGAAATTACTAGCTTTCACTTATGTCTTTTCATTTCTTTGTTTGGTGGTATTTGATATAGTATTAATTTTTAAAATTTTCTATAGAGGTATGCATTTATTAGGACTGTAAGAACAAAAGTTATTAGTTTTGTACTTACTATTTAACTTTAAGTATTTCATTGTTATAATATATGTGTTAAATATATTTTTTGTGTTTCGATCGTTCAAGGTTCATCCGGATGTCACGTGGAAGTGGAACGAGAGGACACGGCAGCCGTGGAATTCTACGGGAAATTAGGTTTTATGGAAATAAAAAGAGAAGTGGGCATTCTAGAAGACTCAAAAACCTATTTTGGGCGTGTCTTCTAGTGTCTTCCTGTAATTAATTCACCCTGTTTTATACACTGGCCGAAACCGTTTGGTTAATTTTTTTTTTGTGTGGAAAACTAAATACGTTTGGTCGTAGGTTTTCTAGTCTGTCATTCTTCCATATTCGCTTCTTGTAAACGGCTGCTGTGTCGAACGACGAAGCCTTATTTTCACACACTTGAACCCGAATTGCTGTGCGAAATATACCGATTTAATTAGAACACTGTTTTCTTGCTTGGCTTTACCAATTTCAACTCTTGCCTATGAGATGTGAAGTAGTGAATTTATTATTAATTTTATTAATATATTTTTTTCAATTTTGAGTTCATAAGTTCAGTATCAATTTCCAGACGACATTCAAAGAGATTCCTTATACTTTGTATGCGGTAAATTTCCTGTAATTCCAAATTCATCAATTGGAATGACTTGCAAATGTTCTGTACGTCGTAATACATTGCAATTTGCCTGAACCTTAAGTGTTGACTATAGTATTTCATTTTAAACAAACTTCCTACCAGAAAGAAGTTTAGAAATAACCAATGAACAATACTAGTTGTCACCTGTGACAAGCTGCATAGGTAAGATACCACCGGATTTTTTTATTTAAAACAAGTAATCAGTAAGATAAGCCACGACTTCATGAATGGAGACTGTTGTTTCAACTGTTGTTTCAAAAATCTATGTATTGAATTTATACATGTGATTGTACTTCTAAGTCGTAAGGCGTTTTAGCCGAGCGGTCTAAGTCCTGGACTTGAGATCGTGAGGTCGTGGATTCGATTCCCCGTGTCTGAGGTTTGGTTTTTCAGAGACTTAGCCTCTGACTATACCCTGTCCTGCTTTCTATGGTACCTGGTATATCCCAATAAAATGGAACTGCCATGAGTACCACCGGAAGCAGGATAGGGGATAGGAAAGGGTGAGCGAGACCTCGAAAAGCATGATGCATCGTGCATCGCTCTTTTTCCCATGCTATTCCTTATGGGATTTCAAAATTTTTGGCTCCTGAGACGCCCTCAGGGCATAATTTCACATTCAAGCTCAGTTTTCTCGCTTATTTGAAGGGCTAGCGCAATAATTCTTACAGATTCGGAATCCTCTCGTCGAGGCTGACAATTTGCATTCCTTAATTTCCATATTACAGACATGTCGGTTAATTAGGTTACTTCGGAATTACCACAATTATTTTCCAGAAAAATTAATAAACACTATAATAATTGTCCCAGTACAACAAACCGCTTTTGTTGGCAGAAATAAAATTATTACCGTGTATTTAGGCTAATGCTTTTAGGCGCGGCCCTCGACTTACGCGGTTTGTGTGCCTTAAAGCTTACAATATTGTAGAATTTCTTTGGAAAAAACTCTTTTATAGCGAACTATTAGCTTCGGCTATATACCGTACGTTTTCCTTACGGGTTTCGTTGCAATGACAAAAAAAGCCTGTGTTGGACCTGAAAAGCTACAAAGTGATATTAACTCACAGCTTATTTTACAAGGAAAATATGTTTTTTTTTTTGCAATGTAATGTATTGAATCCAAATACATGTTTTAAACTACACGTGGATCACTTGTTTGTCTGCAGAAGTCGCAAGATGTGGCTGCACTGGGCCAGAAAATAACCAAACGACGGAAGATTGTTCTAACTGCAAACGCCAAATAGTATTTTGAACGTTGAATATTGCAGTAGCTAAAGAGAAATGGCTGTGATGTTTGCTCTACGAAAAAAGTAGTAGTAATAGTAGTAGTAATAATAAAAATAATAATAATCGCAACGATAATAATAATATTACTAATAATAAGTATTATAATAATAATATTTATAATGATAGTAATAGTAGTAGTAGTAGTAATAGTAGTAATAATAATTATTACAATAATAATAGATAATAATAATACATTTAATAATAATAACAATAATAATTGCAGTAATAAAATAGTTAAAATAATACTGATGATGATAATAGTAGTAATAATAGTAAAAGTAGATAAAGATCCAGATAAAGAAAGTTACCCAAGGTGCCAGTGCTACTAAATTGGCGCGACGCTCAAATCTGTTGTCGAGCTATGAAGGGACGTGTGAAAACGGCCAGCCCTTATACCTAAACGACCAATCCGGAATATATGAACATTGGTTTGACAAGGGTAATATCAAGAAATGCTATGAATTTTTGGGTACATTTCAGGCAATAAACGAAACGCGTACGGTAAGGATTCGCGTTTTAGTGCGAAAACACCGAAAGTATTCATATGTACGATGTATTTACTCGTATCTATATGAATATTAGAAACACTGTATCACAGTACATGCGCAATAGCTTGTAAAAAAATGTATGCGAATAACATTCGAAATGTACATATATGAAAATAGCAACCTACAAAAAATAATTGTATTTTTACAGAGACAAATTTGGCTAATGTGTACGATTTTTTTTTTTACTATTTATAGCTTTTTTCAGTATCCACAAGTTCGTCAAAGTATTTTAGATTAAATGCATTTTTTTGCAGTGCACTATAAAACCACTCAAATTGTGAGGGTTTTGCGAAAATTGAGCTTTATTGGTATGTATTCCGATGCAGAGAAATAAAACTTGAAAAAAAATTGACAACAATAGAATGGCAAAGCTATCAAGGCACACAATATGTTGCAGAACAAAGACGTTCGTAACGATAAAATATGAAGTGTGTCCTATTTTATGTTTCCTAACAGAAGCGTACAATAAAAGTATAAATAATAAAGTTATAAAAAATAATTAAATTATTCGAATTTAAAATCAAAATTCATCACACATAGTTGCGATACCTGTAGAATAGTGGTGCCCAAACTTTTTTCACCCGAGGGCCGCGCGCGACATGATATAAAATCTCGCGGGCCTGAATGTTCCGGTATCGCCAGAACCATGCCGACGTTAAAAATGAAATTGTGCAGTGATATACATGAGCGGTATAAATGAACGGGCCGTATGAGGCACCTTCGCGGGCCGGATGTGGCCCGCGGGCCGTAGTTTGGGCACCACTGCTGTAGAGGATAGAAAAAAAAAATAAAACCTTTTCTAACCAAACCACATAATACGTGTGCCAAAAGGTAACTTATTCTGTAGAACAAGACTGATGCTCTCAACGTCCCAAGCTTTGTTCAGTTTTGTACTGTAATTGGATTTTAAATGGCCTGGCCATGATTATCAGTCTCGTGAAGAAAAGCATGAAGAAAACAGCATGGGAATTTATAATACATTTGCTTTAATCTATCGTGATTCTCGGGTTACTGACAACACGCATTGGTATTTAGTTCCGTTTTAACATCAAAGTCGTCTCGGAAGTTGCGTACCTAAATGCGCGTAATTAAAACCACGAAATGGAACTGCCAATCACACGTAGCGGTAATTGCCAGATTCTTGTTTAATTAGCCTTCGTTGCACCGTCGAAAATTCCAATTAAAACTGAGCTTAGATAACTTCAGGGACCTGGATTCAAGCGTGACAGAGCGTACACGTAGTTTTCTATCGAAGTAGCTAAATTGCTTCCAAAACGATACGCAGACACCCCTCACAAACTTAAACACAAAGACACCGGCTAAAGTGAATGATGTCAACAGTAGTAGAAATTAATTAGATTAATCAAATGATTTCTTAGCATGCTAGTGTGAAACACGACCGAATACGAACACTCGGCCCTATATAAGGGTACAAACAAGTATAAGAAATGCTAGTCAACCAACTGCAAGCTCGGCAAAATGTTGGCGTGGATTGTGCTATTCCTATCTGTTATTAGAATACAGAGCTTTCAGACCCGTAAGCTGGAACGCTTTTATTCTATGCTTCTTAAATAGCCATCTTCCTAAATTTTTTTTTCAGGTATCATTTATGACAATTTCTTTAAGCAATCTGTTCAGCATCAGTGGAAACCACCATTAAACCTATTGCTGCGACAAATAGTCTTACAACACCAGGCAAGCAATGTTAAAATAATGCGTCTACTCTGGAAAAGTACGTTCAGATGAACAGAAAATCTCAATTTCCAACATTTTCGAAACCGTATTAGGAGGCGTTGATCTTAAAGATGACCCCGCAACAATTACCCTGACGAACTGCGATACTGCGAAATGGTTGACTCGAAACTTTAATACCGAATCTGTTTTTCGCATTGATTCTGTCCCGTGTGACAAAACCAAAGGAAGCTGTGCTCCGTTAACCTGGTTTCGGGTACATGACCTTACACAACCTTCACATTATGCGACATGCACACATGTACAACCCCATAATCAAAGTTACCCTCACTTTCCAATTCAAGAACAACTCGTTTTCAGCTTTTAACGTTCATCGATAGATTTTAAAATTTAAGTAATAATCTTTTCACAATATTTTATATTTTCATGGTAGACGTTTGCATACCGAACATTACTGTCAAAATACTTTTGAGATTATTTAGCTATTTTTACAGTAGCATTTGGAAATTTTTCCACGTCAATCGCTCATAAGGCTCATATGTCGTATCATGACCTCGGAGAGATACTTCTAGTTACACGGGCGTAAAACACTTAGTGCAGAATTGCTTTGTACATGTAGAATTGTTTTTCTCTTGTGCCATGAATTTCATTGATAAATATAATTTCAGGGTATTTTGCTCAGTTCGCTGATTAAACATTGCGCACACGATTATTGTCTACCAGGAAAACGTGTTTTGTTTGTTCTTCCAATACTGGAGCTGGGCCAAGGATTTGGAGACGAAAAGTTTGCAGTCTATTCTATCACGCTTCAATTTTAAAGAAAAGATGCGTACGACGGAAAGTAAGCTTGGCTGTCTATACAATCCTCTGAAGGCGTGGCATACTAACCAGCAAAGAAGACTCGATTCGTCGAAGTTGCACGCAAGAGACAGAGCGGTCAAAATGGCCGTTGTGAATGTAATACTCCTACATTTTGAACACAAATGCGATTTAAGTAATGCGAATGCGTTCAGATTCCACCAGCATGCTTTGTGCAAATCGCAGCTAATGGTACTGTGCTTCGCTTCACCGGATATGCTAGAAAAATAGCAGACCTTATGCTTGGATACCTAAACGCGACGCAAGCGAGCTAAAAAATTGCAATCAGAATATGTAGTTAGATTAATATGTTCATTTTTAGAATGATACCTGTAACTCCAAAAGATCGTGCACTAGGACTGTACAAAAATGGATCTTGGACAGGAATAGTAAACATGGTATTAAACGAGGTAACACACAACCGAAGGATATGACTTTTTCCCTCACTTAGTAATTTTCTATCCTGGTTTTATTAGTCTGAGTGGAATTACCAGGATTTCTTAAGATTAGGTTTATTTTTTTTTTTAATCTAACATTAGGAATGCGACATTGGCGCTGCTCCGTTTTACTACACCGAAGATCGATTCAAAGTTGTCCGATACTCAACTCACCTTATCGAAGATGTCAACACTATTCTTATTCGTGCGCCTCAAGAAGATGTCAAACTATGGATTGTTATTCAGATTTTTAACTGGCAGGTATCCTAGAAAGCATGCATCAATTTTGTTAGCAAACGTGGATGTGAGAGTGCATAAAAAGCTCAGCCGCTCAAAAAATCAGACTTACGATGCTGGAGTTCTACTGCATGTAGGTATGGTTGATACTTCTGGGAACGATGGGAGTGCTTTGCGGCACCTTTTGGCTGTATTCGGAAGTTTCAGGTACCGAGCCAAACACACTGGCTATGCATTGGATGTACTCTATGCGCATCCTGGTAGCTCAAGGTGTGCTTAATTAAGTGAATTTTCTTGCATAGAATAATTAACCAAATTCTCTGTCTTAGGCGACGATTTAGGAACTACAGTGACTTCTGGCAGGTTATTAGCTGCTGCGTGGTGTTTCGCAGGACTCATTCTCGTTAACGTTTACACGTCGACGCTCATGTCGTCCTTAATCGTGCCCATTTTGCGTCCCGCGGTGGATTCCCTGTCGGAATTAGCTTACCAAAGTGATTTGCTTCCGTTTGCTTTGCGAGGAACGTCATGGGAAACCATAATACTGGTCAGTTAATGACATAGCCCTTATAAGCAAATAAACATTATCAATATTCTATTACAGAATTCAGAAATGGAAGCAATGAAGGTGATCGCGCAGAAATTTCGAGCTAGTCCGTTTGAGTCCTGGGTTGATACCATCGAAGAAGGTATCGCTCGTGTTGTGAAAGGTGGCAGTGCGTATTTATCAGTAATCCTGAAGTTTTAATTTGTAGAGCTGTAATGCTAATAATTAGTTTTACAGACGGAATCTATTTTGGATTTCTATCGCGGGGTCGATTTTGATGCTTATAAGAGATGCAGGCTTTATCAAACCAAGTACGATTTCCAGCACCGATTTTCGGCAGGAATCTTGCCTATAGGCACTCCCTCGAACGACGCTTTCAATTATGCGTAAGTATTCTAACGCTCAGTTAATTTTTTACGGTCAAAAACAGTAATTAAAACGGTGTTTTGACTAGCCTTTTGCTTGTCCATGAACACGGCTTCACTGCCTATCTCTACGCACCTTCTTTAAGCGCTCGGCGAGTGAAGCAGATCTGCGGAATTTCACTAAACCAAGTTTCTACAACTAAGGAGCTGGGGTTGTCGGAATTCCTCAGCACCTTCCTTATTTTGTTAATCGGAATTTTAGTCGCGTGTTTGGTTTTATTATGGGAGAACTTACGAAAATATCGTACCCTATGTAATAAAAAACTGCAAAAGACTTTGTTAGTCGACCAGCTTAAAATTCGTTCACGTACACGACTCTCGCCCTGGTTAGAAATCTCCTAAACCTGCCACTGAAATTTGAAACCTATTACGTTAAGCTTTGCACAAAAGATAGTATTGAGACCAGTTTTTAATCGCACAAGTTTTCTTCTTAAAGCTTAGTCCTACCAATCACGCGGGATAGCCTATCCACAATCAAAGCAGAAATGCTCATTGCTCACTCAAAAGTTTTCTTAAGTACAGTGTATACGAATATTAGTCTACAAGGCCATGAGTATTCTTAGCGTATTCTTTGGAGTTAATCGAAACCCTTTGGCTCTGTTATCGGACTTTTCGTCTTCTTTTAATTAATTGAAAGCTTCGCAAAAATCAATAAAAAAATAAATTGTAAACATTTTGTGCAAATTCCTGATTTGGATATAAAGTCACGTGAAGTCACTTTAATCCGAATCGTGATAAAGAATGCGACCTAATGGCGAATTATTAATAGAAATCCTTTGCGTGTTTGTGGTACAGCCGGCAAGTCTATACATGTTTGGACTCGCATAAGGAATAAACGAATAAGAAACAACGCAACGCGATACAAGATAACAAGTGCTCGCAGGCATGCTGACGGAAAGGCTAAGGAGGAGGAGGAGGAGGCGGCGGCTGCTTTTGCATTTCAGGTATTACCAGCGCATTACCGTGGCTCAATATTATGTAGTAACATCTGTGTCATCAGAGCGCGTTATCTTCTGATAGTTCAGGCTGTCGCAATTTAAGAGCTCAAAGGGTGTATGCTATCCAGTCATTTCCTTGTTAGCTGCCGAAGAGAGATGTACCCTTTCGTCTTCGGTGAGTTCGTTTTCATTAAACTTAGAACGCAACAGTATGCATTATAAATCCCAATTTCCTTCGTATTGCGGATGTCAAAAACGAGTTGCGAGTTGTCGTAAATTATCTTTCAATAGCTAAAATGTGTCTTAGTGATGCTTAATGAACATAATAGTGTGGTGCAAGTGCAACTAGTTTCTATATTGCGCAGTTATCCAATACTCCCTTGTCTCCTCCGTTCGTCGCTTTCGCCGTGTCTCGTTCGTTGTCTTGGTTGCTGCATCCTTTTTCTTGCGCAATGCAGTACTGCCATATCACAATGGTCACCACTACTGCTTTCTTTCATGCTACTACTGTTGCTGCTATGCTTGCATGGTACAATTTTAAGCGCAATTATTCCTAGAATTGGGCTTCAAGGTAGCTGACTGGTCTTTCAAGGCATAAGCAGCGATGGAGTGCAATTCTTATTCGTTACGGGGCTAGTTGAGGAAAAAAGTTGCGCTAAAGGTTGTACCATATATAACCGTAAGTGACTCGGATGAAGTTTCATTCATACGAATGGAAACAAGAAAATGAATTAGAGGACTGAATGCTACGCATATGAAATTACTTTTTGCGCTTAATTTCTGGACAGATTCGCAGGGTTACGTCAAGCAAGTGACTAATGCCCTCGTGCCACGATCGCAAGGCGACAGCTTACGTGCTGCACATCGGGAATGGTACTTCACAGGAGAATGCATCGACTATAGATGGCCGAGCGAGGTCTGCGACTTGTGTTCACATGACGGACTACGCTATCGTTTCAATATAAGAAATCAGCACACGGAAGAAGAGCTTTGGGTTGGCTCGAAGTGTATCTTAAACTTTAACGTAGCTGTTCAAAACGAAAATACTGGCGAATTGCTGACCGAAGGACATGCGCACATGTATCTTGAGTACAAGAAGAGACAAGCCCGAGTGCGTCTTGCGCTTGAAGTACTATGCGATAGGAATCCGACGAACAAGTACTACGATTGCGCTCTTACGTATTTCGAAAGGTGGGGATGTCTTAGCCCTAAACTTGCACCTATCGTGCTTCGCGGGCTAAACGTCTGTTATATTGATCATAATCCTACTGATTTCACCGTTGAAGTGAACGGCGAAAGGCAAGTGGATGATCTCTTGAACATGGATCCTCAGAAGATAGGTCTAATTTGGCCTGCCCTTTCCGAAGAAGCGAAATTTGTGTACCAAATGGAATACCCCACGTGGCATTGAAGTATGCCTTACCAATAAAACGCATGACTAAGCCCCGCTCTATGTTAGACTTCATTAACCATTCTTAGACCGTAGTCCAATCTCCTTATAAACACAGATACCTTTCTTGTAACCCGTGGGCCTGTTTTCTTTCCCTTTGAACTTTTATTATGTGAGTTATATATCACTTCTCTGGTTCCAGCTGTTGGAGCTACCCTAATTCTGTTCCCGCGAACTCTGCCGCAAAGTGTCATTCACTTTAACGTGGAGTGATTGTTGGTGATTCAATAAAAATAATTCTGGAAGCCATCCTGGGTTATTTACTAAAAAAAAAAAAAATAATAATAAATAAAAAATACAAAACTCAGGGCAGGTACTCTTTCAATTTAGCTTACGTAATCCAAATCTCTGCAATCCGTATTCTTGAGTCAGGTATCGATAGAGCTTCCTCTTGAAGGCATTGACTGAGGGCACATTTCGGATAATATTTGCCCGTAGATCGTTCCGGGTGACAAATTTGGAACGATCTACTAGGGTAAACAACTAGGATAGCTTAGCGGTAATCAGTACAAACATTGGAACACATTAATTACGCAATAACTGATAATGTACGAATTTTCTATACAATGTCGTATTTCTTGGAGCATCGTAGATCTGTGACCTGCTTGCGCGTTCCCACAATAGAATTTATTGATACCTGGTTTTACACGGGGCAGTGGGCACACAGGGGGTAAACAATCTAGTTTTTAAATACATTAGGACCAAAAACAGTTAAATCAACTCGAAACGCAGGACATAAAAATATGCAAACGTCAACCATCGGAGAGACAGGTATTTTTGCTCAGGAAAGGAAAAAATTCAAGAATAACAGAAAATCGCTAACAAAGAAGACCAAAAGTTCCAACAATAGTATTTTAATAGAGGAACCATTCGAGAAACTGGATTCGAAAAGCTCTCTTTAATCAAGAGAAGCTTAATCTTCCGTTTTACATGGAAAAGAGGATTCCGAAGAAGGAAAAAACGCTGAAAACGGTATCGTAAAGTTTATAGATCTACGCTGGAAACCAAACAAAAACCCTTTCGACACTGGAATGTGGGTTCGGGTTTTCTTTTATACACACGCATCCCTATTTTCATGTGACGCCTCATTCGCTTCTTTGCAGAAAGTCTGTTCGATTTTGCACTCAAAATTTCAAACAATTCAAAACCCCTTCTAATCCAGAAAAAAATCGGAAACAAAATCGGAAAAATACTTCATAAGTTAGACGAAACGTATTAGGTAGGACAAAGGGTATGTCTATGTACCTTGTAAGTATTAACCGCGCAATTGTCACCAAGTGAACTCGACTGTCCAACCAGAATTTCAATATCTTAACTAAACTTTGGTTACACGAGGTGAATGTGTGGTTCACACCACTTTGGATCGCCTCGTTAATGAAAAAGGATATTTAAAGGAAAAATAAGGACAGGAACTTCCATAACCTATTACTTGGACGCTGACCTAAATCGTACGGTTCTATTCCGGTACCTTTGTTCTTCTCTTAATTGAACAGACAGCAGGACGAATGAATGGAGAAAAACCTGAATTATTAAACATGTTGCACAAATTCCGGATTCAAAAAAGAAAATCCTGCAAATTCGTTCTGATCCAGATTCATCATGAAGAGCTTATCCGTCGGAGTGAGATCCACTTTATCAGTGGTGAATTGCTTATCGAAATTGCTGACGTCTTTGCGATGTTTCTACAAAAGAGAGAAAAGTCAAGTTTCTTTCCATCTAACTTGGCTAGCAAGGCATCCCATGCGTGGCAATCAACCGAAAAATGGACCATGCTTCTTGTATAAAGGCATACTTTGCATAACTAAAGCCAAATCTAGAGGCTGTCATGATCGTTGGGACAGACTAGGTTCACACTCCGTGCACAACCGTAGAAGCTATACGTAGAGAGCTAGGGAAATGGGGGAAAATAAGATTTTTGGCAACGGAAATCCAGTCATTAAAAAAAAAAAAAAAAAAAGGCAAACTGATCAGAGAGCAGTGAAAGGTGGATCCAAAACTGGGTTAAAATCAGGGTTAACGAAATCAAAGCCTTGAAATTCGTCCCCACGCAACTGCCTGTAAATGGCTAGGGCTGTGGCGTCAGGTGGCGTTAGCTCAACTTTGGCTGTGGTGAAAATGCGATCGAAATTCTCGGCACATCGGGGATTACGCTAATAAACACAAAAGAAAAGTAAAAAATGTCTACCGAAAGAAAAAAAATTTACGCACGGGCATTCAAGTTAAAAGGCAACCCAAAAAAAGCCTTTTTACTAACGTGCGAACCATGCGCATACTCAAACAGGAAAATAACTTGCGAGATTCTTACAATTTTGGGTTTGAAGGGTGGCTGCACTTCTCGTGATTCAATCTTGACCCAATCAATCCGGCGGAAGAAGGGATGATTCCGTACGTCTTCTTCTCCCTTAGGACCACATCCCAATCGCTTCACGGGCTGCTTCATCAAAAACTGCACGAAAAAAATTAGGTTTAGCGAAGGAAATGTAAAAGGATGACAATTTCCCCAGGTAGACGTCAAAAGTAACATGAAAGAAATCACCAACGTACCCCTTTACAAGCTTCTTTAGCTTCTTTGGACAAAGACTTTGGATAAGAGACGTTGTGATCCGTAATAGCTGCAAACAGCTCTTCTTCATCCTCGCCATCAAACGGAGGCTGGCCTACTAACATCTCGTACAATAAAACACCATACGCCCACCAATCCACTGACTTTCCATAAGGCTGGTACAATATAATCTAGAAACAAAGAAACACATTTGAACACACATTCTCTCACGAAAGTGGAAAAGAAAAAAAAAAAAAAGAAAAAAAATAAAGAAAGAAAGAAACCAAAAATACTAAAGGTAAATTGTGTTGTTCTTTAAAAAGATATCTTCCTTATTGTTTCAGTAAATACGGTGAACTATTAATGTATTTCACTCTCTTCAAATTCCTGTAAAATTATTCTAATAACTTTGAAAAATAACACTACCATACAACTGCAGCAATTCCACGTAACGATGCAGTCATTTTCGCTCTTATTCAAGACGCAACAAAAGCAACCACGTTTCGCTTTGAAAGAACGTTCTAGAAACACTACAGCGGTACAAAGGTGTACTTTCACTAGGCTTAAGGGATTTATCAAGTTTCCATTGTTTTAAACATGTACCAGACTAATATACAACGGCTTATCAAGGTAAACTTGTTCTTTGGTCTCGAAGGGCTTTTCATGTTAACTGAAATCTTCTCTGTTGTTGCTCAGGCCTTTTGTAATTAACACAAAACAGTAGGTACATGGTTAAGGAGCCTTAATGAGTACATCGTTACCGTTCTGTCGGGACATTTCCACACCTACGCCGCAAGTGAAGTTATGCTTGCGGGGTTTCATAGGAAAGCTTAGCGGTTGTGTGCTGACACGTGTAGGCGGAGATAAGCTAAATTAAGAAACCGAGCTAAAGTAAAAAAAAGGCATAGTGATAAAAAATTAATGTTCTCCCGTATGAGCCTTTTTTTCCTTAATGCAAGTTCTTGCAAAAACGGAAAAATGTGCAAAAGCTTTGCGTTTCTGTTTCTTCCTAGCGACGTGCTTACATTGATGGTATTCCATTAAAGGTATGAGAAAGCTTTAGCTTCAGAAATTCCACTGACGCTGCTACGTAGGAGACAACCGAGCTGCCTATCAGCTAATGGCCTAACACGTGCAGAAAGAACGTCATTTCAAGAATGCGAAATGAGGAACGCCTACGTAACGTGTAAAAAGCTACAGGAACAAAGAATACATGTTTGAAGAATGCAGTACAATGAAAAAGGGAAATTACCTCAGGTGCAATGTAATCCGGCGTGCCGCAAAATGTCTTCGTTGTTTTGTCTCCATTGATGCCTTCTTTGCACATGCCGAAATCAGCAATCTTAATGTGACCATCTTGATCCAATAAGACGTTGTCGAGCTTCAAATCACGGTACACAATTCCACGGCTGTGCAAGTAAAACAAACCTACGGCGATTTCCGCTGCATAAAACCTAATTATAAAAACCGTCATATTAGTGGGTTTCTTGTTTATATAGGGTAACCTACACAGCCACTGGTTCCTTAAATTTCCCGCATTGTTGGATCTGAAACATGAGATCTCCTCCGTTAACATATTCCATTACAAAATATAGCCGATCCTGTCACGATAATGACAAATAATGCATTATTATTCAAGAAAAAAAAAAACAGATTAACATAATAAAGCAATTCCCACGAAAGTGTATTTGAAAATTTCAAATACCCAAAAAAATCGAAAATTCGTAATTTGTAAATCTGTAAAAATTCGATAAAAAATCAGAAAACTTTTCACATCGCAGAAAACGCGTAAAGGTTTAAAAAATAGTGGGCCATGAAAAGAATTAAGATATAATTGAATTTTATAGCAAGGTAACAATACGTACCATGGTTTGAAAGCAGGAATGCAGCTGAACTAGGAAAGGTGGCTTGCTAGGTAACGCCAAAACATGTTTTTCCACCAAGGTACACTCGACGTCGTCATCTTGGATAATGATATCCTTTTTCAGGATCTTAATTGCGTAGAGTTCATCCGTGCCTTTTCGTTCAGCAAGCATAACCTAATTATAAGCACAATTACTTTATGATCTTTTCTTTAGACGGTACAGAGGATTGCCCTGAAATTGAATGCCCACGGTAAGGGACAGTCAATACCCAGCGCAATGTCCGCTGACCGGAACTATATCACTCCAGAAGACACAGAAAATAAACTCTCGTACGCTTATATACAATGGCTATTACATTCAGCAACAAATAAACAAATACTTATAACCTAAACAGATAACTTGATTTTTTTTTCTAACAATATGACTTTTCTTGTACTTTTTAAAGGAGAATTACACAGAATTATTCTTTCTTCCCTCACTGTATTCTGACAGTTATATTACTATACAGTTCAAAAGAATATTACTTTAACGACTATTCATTTAAGAGGATGCTAGTGGAGTTAGATCACAAAACCCACCCAATCAAGCAATTTTTTGGTCACATTGCAATAGTGAATGGAGAAAAGGACGAAACACCAAATCCACGAGATATATACTGGAAAAAATAAATAAATACAGTTGGGGTATTTACTTTGCCAAAGCTGCCTTTGCCGAGGACCATGAGGAAATTGAAATCAGTCGCTCGAATGATATCTCTCCGCCCCATGTTATGGGGAATTTCCGTTTCTTTATTCGAGGCTTCTTTGGGTTTGACGATTACAGAAGATTTCTAAAGCCAAACAGAAAAAATAAATAAATAATTACCAAGTTAAAAACGAAGAATATCAATTTCAGAATTTACCAGGACGTAATGTGACAATAGTTACAAGAAATGTTTAATTTCAAGCTACCTTCATTTGATTGCGACATGCCAAGATATCCGTGCCTTCCGTAGCAACAGGGACATTATAGAACTCTCCTTCTTCGGCTGTCAGTAACTTGAACCACCCTTCCACGGGTGCTTTGATGATTTCCGAAATGCCAAATGACAATGAGCCCATGAAATCATTTCGCGAAGTGCGATCCCAATCCCACACTTCGATCAAAAGACGTCGGTCTTTGTCTTCAGCTTTCAAATCACTGGCGAAAACAGAACAAAGGATATATATTCCATTTAGACAATACCTATTCATTTTTTCACAAACGACTGATCTTTTCAGGCAAAAATCGATTAGCTCGACAAAATAGAAGAATAAGGCGAAAAGACACTTCAACTTTGCAACCCGAGTTAAGATGCTTGCGTCGACTTACAAGCACAAGCGCCTTTGTAAGCTTCTTTGAAACAACTTTAAAACTTTTCATTTGACAGTGTGGTGAACAGTAGTGAGATGCTTTCAACCGTATTAACACAACTAAAGTCGCAACTAAATTCATTACAAGTGACATGTAATTTCCTTGTTAATAAACGGACTATTATGAATTTGGTATCAAAAAATAAATAAAATACTGAAAAAATATTTTTAGGTTCTGCCTTTGGTTAAAAAGGCGTGAATTTTCTGTAAAATTCAGTTAGCCACGTGAATGCAATGCTAATTCATTTTTCTCCCGTTTTCGCTACTCAGTCATATCCCAGAGACGGTTATTTAAAGACACAACATGTCTTTTTTCAGAAAAATCAATCCTGTAAAGTCCATGCTACCGGGGTAACAACACATGGCTAAGTTTCGAAGTCAACAGCGAAGGAAGAAATAACTCACAAAGTAAGTGTCTCGTTCCACTCGGGATTCAAGGAGGCTTTGATGGTTTTGGTTTTCTTCTTGATGTTATCCGTATCTGGAATAAGCCGCGCTTTTACGTACGGATCCGAAAGTCCGTTAGGATCCATGGGAATTAGGTTTTTGCCTTGGCGCACTAGTAAAACGTTCCAAAAAAGATTTATTTCATGGTTTCAAAACTCAATCATTCGGACATCAGAAGGACTTCTTGATCAAACAAGGAAGAACACGTAAAAAAAAAAGAAATATAAATTTTATAGCCTACATATTAGCTTACTATAGATTATTAACCTGTTTTGAAAATTCATGTACATTTAGCCGAATTTTTATTGAGCTATACTGTTATATAATGAATTGAAATTCTTAACAGATAAATATCTACTCATATACATCAATTTTCTTCCATAAGATAAAGCTTACATGCAAAAAATATTGATATTTTTAATATTAATAATAATTACTATTAATATTATTATATCAATAATAATAATAATAATAATAATAATAATAATAATAATAATAATAATAATAATAATAATAATATACAATTAAAAAATAAATCTGTGATCTATTATTCTACGCGAAAATTTGTTCAAATTACGGTTGCTAAGTAAATTTACCCTCGAAGTATTGGGCTATTAACCTAATCATATTGATTGGATTACTACTGGGTTCTAAAAAGTGCTTTAGAAACGATCATTAAATGTGTCTAAACCCTGAAACTCCACTTGTTTTCCACTTGCAAGACTTTTGATGGATTGTTCCCGTTGCAATCGTGCCCAGTGAACATTACGATGTGAAGTATACACATTTCGCTCGTTAAAAGCAAAATGTTCAGAAAAGTTGCCACGGCCTGTACAAAGATACAGGTTATTTGAGTTTCAGCTTGTGCTCCTATAGAAAGAAGTGCACACTTCGGGGCAACGCGATTGTTTACACTTGAGAGATCGTAAGTCGTTCAGTGTGGACGCGGGATAACAACGCCATCTCTATGCTGGTAATTCAGAGCGTTTTTCCGGCTTATCGTCCTCACAAAATAGATTTCATGACGCAAACAAGGCGCCAAAAGACCTGTCTTCATAAAAAAAAACATATTTGTAGAAATTCACCTGCATCGTTGACCAACGCTTTTGCAGCGCTGACAAGTAAGTGTCCATAACCAAAATAGCGCTACAGATACAGCTTTTACGACTTGCTTTTCGTTTCTCTAAACAACAACATAACCCGGAAAACGTTTCGTCATTCCAAATGCAAAAGACAACTAGCTGGAAGCCCTAAAGTGAGTCCTGACAATTGCAGTTTCGAAATAGCTACTTAACTTGTATGAACCTCACCCAAAAAATAAAAATTAAATAAAATACTTTCTACCAAACTGAAAACATTCCTAATAATTGTTAACAAACTATGGCAATGTTTTTTAAAATCTGTTTTATTTTACTTTTTTAAGAAATCTGCTACAATAATGAAATTTTTGCTTGCTTCATTCATTTTGCTTACCTTCAAGAGTGAGTTTATCACGGGTACAGGTAATTTTGAGTTCGATTCTCCCTCGGCGTTCGGTATGGTCACATCCACACAAGTTGGGTACGCTAATTTGACATCGCTTGTGCACATTCATATCGCACGCTAGAGAACAAAAGTTTGTTTGGTTGGGATAAAGATTCAAGGTGGGGATAAAACAAAAAGTTCAAGGGTTATCGCCAAGCCATGCATATTTTTTAAATTGTTATTTCAAAAAAGAAATGTAAAAATTTTAAAACAATTTTTGCATGCAAGGAAGCTTTTTGTTTAATAAAAGACAACTAACTTTTGCATCGAAATCCTTGCTTGAGAACGCCATAAAGCATAGAGCCACAATGGTCGCAGAAGGTGGGTGAAGAGTAAGTGTGTTCTTCCCATGAATGGGACACTAACGAAGCCTTTTTTGGTTTGAGTGCAATTTTCCAAAAACCAGCGACACAAAGTAAACAGATGAAAAAATGGCAAAAATTTGGTCAGAAAGTGACATAGAAACAAAAATTAAGAGAAAAAGCCAGCCATGTAGGGGTTAGGGTGGTAAGGTGGGCGGGGAGGCAGAAACGAAAGACAAAAATGCAAAAGAAAAACTGGATTAGATTCCGGACCAAAAAACGTTTGTTAGAAACACAAGTCAGCATTGGTATTAGTAAATTGAACAAACACGACAATCAGTTTTGTTTGATTCACATCCTCAGACCACTAAATGACAATCTCCGTGATCCCAGGAACGTGGACACTGCATGGAGGAAGGAGAGTGCAGATTTGGTGACGTCGTACGAAAAAGGCAAGGAAGTCAATAAAGAAAGCGTTGAAGAAATTGTTTTTTTGTATGGGGCTTATATTCAAGCAAAAAGGCATAAATTGTGAGCTTTTTATTAAAAAATAATAAAAAAGACAGCAAAAGCAGAGTGTTATCTGGTTTATTTCCCAAGCCCCCCGGAGGAGAAAGATTTTTTTTTTTTGGGTGTTAGTAGAAAAGGACATTATCCTCATACGGTGTTAGGAGATTTGGGTTCTTTCCCTTTTTATTTTTTTACCTTCGCATTTCATGCCTTGGTGAATGACGCCATAGAGTAAAGAACCACAATGGTCGCAAAAGGTGGGGCTGCCGTAGGAATGAACGCGAAACTTGTGGGTCGTCCGTGAATCCTAACAGGGACTTATTACGGTGCTTGTCTTTTTTCGTACTCATTCAGAATCCGAAACGTCTGTAACTTGCTCCTTTGCATTTCCAAGCGTGTATCTAAATTCCCAAAGTATTTTCCAACAGAGAACTGGTTCGCCTTTACTATTAATTCCTTGGATACAGAAATGCCTTAAATCGATATATTATCACACGGTTTTGAGCACTAGCAGATCAGATACCTCCATAAACGGACATATCGAATAAAGGAGGTGGTAAAGCGTATGAGTGTTATACACCTATATGACATATATCGGATAAAGGAAGCGGCCGAGTAATAAGAACGAGATAGTTCCACAAAGCGATATATCGGTGGCAAATCCTAGGCATATCACAAACTCGGCAATTGACATACAACGGATAAGGGGGGAAATGGTAGTCGAGAGGTGTTCGAACAATCCTATTTGACGGATAGATTGTACCTTTAATAGTCGCTATATCAGATAAGGGAATTACGGAAGCCTTTGATGTGTCACGTGTTTCCTTTAATTACTGTTAATCGGATAAAGGAGGTATAGGCGCCTTCAATGCAAAAAGAGAGGGAATAATGGGACACATTTCACTGTCAAGAGGTTAATCTACAATGTAGTATCGGTTTAGAGAGGTATGTCTTAATTGGGATAATTTGGCTGCAGCTGTGCGATGTACCTAGTTCGCTGCAGGCGTTTATGTGTTTCGCTGAGGAAAAGGAACGGTCGGTGAGACCCCAGCTGAGGGAGCTATGACAAAGTATGCGCCCCTTGGGGGCATTACTTCCTGTCTGTGTCGCTCCGTGAGTTTCCCCGCGGCACTTTACCGTCTCTTCTGAGCGTTCTGCGTCTTATCCCCATCTCGACGACTTACAAGCTCGCTTCGCTTCGTCCTTTGACCAGAATCAAATCGCAGAAAAGTAAGAATGAATTTCTGCTGCCCAGAAAGATGGTCCGTCGGCTTTCCTAAGAATCAATTTGCTCTTTCTCGTGCGAACCTAAAGTTGCGCTGACACGACATGTCATCACGCTAGGATCGTTGTAAACGGACTGAAAGATCGACAAAGGTGTTTCTGCTTTAACCATGTTTCGAGACCATTACGTTCAGAAACATATTTTTATTCTTTTCCGGCTACTGTTCAATTTTACGCTTACTTACTCAAACGGCGTGATTTTTCTCCGCTTTATTTACAAAAATCAGGTGACAAATGTTACCCTGCGAGAAGCCTTTAAACCTTTGTTAAATGGGAAAATACTGAACTCAATGTGTTCTGCTCGTTGTAAAGCGATCCAAAGAATTTCGTAATTTAGAATGCGGTAAGTGGCTAGGAGGATGTTATACATTACAGGCCTGGGTATAAACGAAACTGACCCCGAAAACAGAAGTAGTTTGAAGACGCAAGGCTTGTTTTTACGTTCTTTTGACTCCTTCATGGAGGTCGTAAAAAGCGAGCGAAGCAATGTGACTTGGACGCAAAGGAAACAGACAGTGCAGTTCGCAACAATAAAGTCGGAAAAATCGACAGCCATGTGCGGATGTAGTCTATAAAAACCCTGTCGACAGAATGTGCAGATTCGCCTCCAGGCAATCCCCAATGTTTCTAGACATAGCTGTCACTTCTCAACAATGAAACTCTGCTACGCTGCAATATGCTTTGTGCCCTGTGGGAGTTAAGAAACAACGAGTATATTCGGATTGAGTGCTGTTTACTATACAGCACATTAGAGGTAAATGATTGTGGATCCGCGTCGTCCATTTTAGTGCACTCTACGAGAAGAAAGCGAATTTCGGTTAAGCTCAGCGTATTTCGTCCTGCATAAGCTTAATATAGCCTATATCACGCCTGTTGCCTTTAATCTCTGTCTCCCTCAGCCTTGGCGAGCAAGCCACCAGCGTCATGCAAGCTTAGAGAAATTAATTGAAAAGTGTAACGATTCAATTAGATTCCCAAGGTAGCACATTCGCTTCCTTTACGTGAACCCATTTCTCCCTGTTTCTGCGATAGACCAGTCCCAAAATTGCACCCCATTAAAGCCAATTTCGATCTAATTTTGTCACTAAACACTTTCCATGCTCGAAATTGTCCTCGGCACACAAAAGGTCAAAAAAGCCACGTGGCCTCTTGAAACCATTTCATCTCTTTTGTATTTTATCTCCCTGTCATAGATTCTACCTTTTGAAAGGGCTAACAAAGCCCAGAAGGTACAGAACGAACAGTGCAAGAACCTTTTCTCCGTCTAAACAAGCGAACAGAAGAAAGGGAGAATATACAAATACTAAAGCTCAATAAAGAAAGGGAGGCCCCCACCATGTTCTCTTATTAGCTGCCAATTTACCAAGTAGCTTCACAATGCCAACTGCTCAGGTTTTTGGCACATGGACTCGTATTTAGCTAAGCAACCTACGCACTGGTCTTAAATCAATACTTTACGTGTAACTTAGCCATGGTTCCCCGCATTTTTTTTTTTTTTTTTTTTTTTTTTTTTTTTTTGACTACACGACTCCTCAACAAGACATTTTCCTGACAAAAAAAGAAAGTCCGTGTACGAACGTGTGCACGACTTCCCTCATTTGTTTCGCGCCAACGGGCTACAAATCATCTTCGTTATGCTACAAGAATTTCCTTCACTCGTTAAATCGGTGCTTGCTGTCGTTAGGCATGTATCACTATGTACTACGCTTCCTTGCGTCCTACCTAGCTAGCTTCAAAACTGAATCAATAATCTCGCGGTTTCCTTTTCAACACAAAAAATGGCCTTCCATGGTACCCAAGCCCACGCGGCGAAACAAATCAGGACGATTACTCCCCGTACCCTGCCGGCTTATAACGCTATCCTGCCTCGCAACACCGGCTAGAATTCTCTCACCGCTGCGACGCTCCTTTCAAGCCCACCTTTCGAGCCCTTTGGAAGGCCGAATCCTGAAGAAATACTCTACAGATCGAACAAATTTGGTCCCATTCTTAAGGTGCGATTTTTAACTCTTATTTGCCACGTTTCCAACTCATCAGTGCAACAGATCTCACGTATCTGTTTCCGAGAGCAGAGCAGAATCTTAAAAAAAAAAAAAAAAAAAAAAAAAAAAAAAACGGAGAGTCCAAAGAAACTTGGAAATGGTACTTTAAAAAATTCCTTTTTTGTGTGTACCCAAGTGTATTTTGGAGGTTTGTCAACGAGCATTCGTTTCACATGCCAAAGCTGTGACGGTCTCTCGATTTTAAGGAGAAGCAGCTCTGTACGACAAGATAGCGTACATCTTCGCAGTATACTAATATGTGATGACTCTTCGTAAGAATCTTATTCCAGTCGCGCGAATTCGGACCCGATTCTCCCTGTCATAACTTGTTTAGGGCCATACGTGAGGTGAATAAGTCATTTCCTGATCGGTTGGCGCTCGTTTCATTTGTATCTCATCGATCCAAACTGAAACAACGTCTCCGTTTCTTTACCAATGGATTTTCTGAACGAACGAAATACTATTGACACATCCTTTTCCGCGTGAGTTTTCCTGTGTGCCTTCCCATTATGCATTGAACTGGATGAAGTTTGGTTTATGAAATATTACTACATAGGTACGCCTACTCTGAACAGTACAACTTTAATTTTGTCAACCCAAAAATAGAAACTCTCGAGGAAGTCAACCTCCCATGCACAGACTATGTCATAAATAATTTCTTTTCTCCTATTTTTACGTTATTTTTCTTAAAATGTAAGACTCCGTTTGTGGATAAAGAGTTGTTTTCAGATTCACGTGCGACATCTGGCGAAAGCGGAAGAGCTACGGATATCTCCTGCACGCCCTCTTGGAAACCAACTTTTAAAGTCCCATAAGCTTCTGTATTGTTTTGCCACGTGTTAATAAAAAAAAACAACTAATCCTTCCTTTATGACTCAGCTACACATGACATAATGCAATAATGTGAAAACTGCAAATTCTACGCTTTTATTAAGCGGAACAAAACTAAATAATTATTAGACTGTCTTACGACAAATGAGTTTGCTGTTTTGACGGCACGCACCGCTAGGTGGCGTAATATGGAAACAACTCTATTATGAGTGCACTGACTGTCCCCTAAAATAATCATTAAAAGTGCAAAATATGCCATATTCTCTACTGCTATTCTGTATTGTAATTTCTACTATAGTCCCAATACAGTAAACCGATTTTGTCAATTATCCGACTTGTCAACCTCCTTCCAGTTCCCGCCTAGCTCATAGAAAATCGGAGTTGTACTGTACATATTGTATACATTTCATCGAAGCTGCTTTGCTCTACAAAAAATTCCTCTAACGTCGTCGTGACTCTGCTTACAACTAGTTTAAAACTTCCAGTGTAAGAGAAACAGACTTCGGGAGTGACTATGCTTTATAGGTAGACTCCTTTCTGTCGCGACCAGGGTTGAAATTTGGTCCTCACGCATTCAAGACTTCGCTTATCACTGCACACCACGTGAACGAATCCACATCCCCTTTAGAATTTTTTATAAATCTTAAAGCTTGAGAGATCGAAGGTAAAAGCTCCTGACGAACTGTGAATAAAAGGAGTAAATTTCGCTCGCCAAACAATGTGCCTATTGGAGCAATACACGCCTAGCAGCAACCATACATTTTGTAGAAATATCGGGAATAATGTAAGCACGGTAATTATTACTGTGCTCGAGAAACGCGATTCCTTTTTCGACCTCACATTTTCCATAAAAGATGCAAGTAGGAAGGACGAAGACTGGATGATAAAAGCTTGTAAGCTCTTTTATGATATCGTATCCATCATGCTTCCTCTCTCTCGACCTGCTTAGAGCACTGTCTCTGACGCGGACTAAAAAGGAACCAGCGCCTTTGCCGTTCCATCAATTCCAACAGGCTTTTGCGAGGCGGAAATCGCAAGCGACTAAATCGATACAAATTTTCCGCGAGGCAGATACATCCCCCGTCACTTCACTTCGCGTTACGTGTCAGATACCAGAAATACTCCCACGGAAATTCAAGTGACAAATCCGCAAAGTCCTCCAGGGACACTTTCTTTGCTCCGTTAAAAAAAAAAAAAAAAAAAAAAAAAAAAAAAAAAACTTTGCAAATCCTATGGATAGAACTTTGCACAAGCTCTAGACATGAAGACTTAACCAGCGACCTATGTCACATGAACTATCGGGCAACTATATAAAAGTCGAGAGAAGTTTTGTACTGATATCGATTACTGTGCAACACTTCAAACGTCCAACCTTCGGAACCCTATTACTGCGCCTCCCTGTATTCCTGCCCTAGTTACTGATACACCATCCCTGAAGGTAAGTTTGCGAAACACCCCTAGGGTATTAAAAATAACCCTAGGGGCTTTTTTTCCACCTCAGGCAGTAAACTGGTAATTTCTTGTATGATTCTTCCCTTCTTGTCAATATCTTCTGTTTCTGAGGCAAAATTTTCATTGTAGCGATCGCGAGTATGGCCATTTACAAACTATGGCCAGCCATAAACGTTGAAGTTGAAGGTTAAAGAAGTTTAAAGAAGATGCAACCGCTCTTCAGTGCTTGTGCTTCAAGCGTTGCTGTTCATCGATCGCCAGCTTCTGTCCTAAAGATTTATTACGTTTCTGTTTATCCCAGCAATTCCTCTCGCAACTCAAAGCGAACCTCAAAGTCAACAAGAAGACGCTTGCGCGGGTGATGTCACCTCCAGGTAAGTTTGTACCGTCTTTTACACCGTGTCCCACAACCCAGCAAACATAACGACCAACAATCTTCCATGTTTATCTAGCCATCTTAAATACACAAAACACAGCCATGGCACCAAAAAAAAGAGCTATCTATTACTGTTTCCTCCTCGGCGCCCAGACGCTCTCAGCGACTTTTTCTAAGCCGTTGCTGTCGCTGCAAAAATGATTCCTTCTTTCTATTACGACTGCGTGCCCAATGTGGTTTACTCCGAATTATAAAAAAGTTAATTTCCTTTTGTAAGCAAGAACTCGCAGCCATTTTATCTATTTTTGCCTACTTTTTTCTATTATTTTCGCGAGTAGTATGAATTAGAGATATTAGATTCCTTTGGTCTTAAATTTTCCGCATGGCTGAAGCCGGGATCATGTGTAAAACGCCGGAATTGCTGCAAAGAAACTGGCCTTTTTCTCTCCCCTGCGGAGCGAGGCAAACAACAGTAATTAAACTAGACTTGGGAGCTTTTTGTAGCCCCATAAAGCTTGCCAGGTCGCTAAGGTTATTGCTTGACATTTTCAGAATTTCGAGCACCCAGGGAGCTTAACTTATTTCTCTCTCGTCCTTCGGTCGGACACAACCTGCACGAGTGATCTCTCCTAACTTCGAAGAACACTTACCGGTATCCCATACACACGAGGTCCTACAGCTTTGACACACTCGTCACAAGTACTTTCAATATTCCGTATTTTTCCCTGCTTTCTTTGTAGGGCACGTATTTCGCAATAATATGAATGACAATACAACTTACGTCCGAGTCGACGCCTTTGTCTGCTCCGGGACAAGTAAATGATACATATTCGTGGCATCGTTTATGGACCACAAAACTACAAACTGCAAAAAGAAAGTCACAAAGGAAACATTAGATGTGAAATGACTCGAAGCATAACACGAGCATAGCAATTTTATGGGCTATAAAACTAAAGAGCTTTTCCAGTGCCATTTCAAATCAGGTTAACGAGTCAAAATGGCCCACATTAAAGACAATCAGTGTTTCCAAGTTGGTATAGGTCGAAGAATAAGATTAAACTTGTATAAGAATTATTCCAATTAATATTAGTACTTCCCATTTTAGAGGTCTTTATTATTATTATTATTATTATTATTATTTTTACTGAGAGAATGTGAGCGCAGCTCGCTATCGTCACCTAAATGGCCGCACTTTACTGTTGATAGTAAGAACTTTTGTATAAGTAAAAAAAATCCATTTGAGTCGCCCGAAGATTTTAGTTTGGTTTAGTTCGATTTTAGACAGCAGAAATCTGAAAAACAGTGCAGAATGCTTAGATACGAATTCTAGGAGTTGACTGCGAGTAATTTAGCCTGGCTTCACTAAAGTATAAGCTATTGCAGGTGTTTACTGTTTAAGAAGCTCAAATTTTTTCGATTTTTACGACTTCGTTCCCACGAGGTGAAATGCATGGAAAAATACCAGTCAGTAGGGAGAGATAAGCTCAGTTCTCATACATATATGTACTACATCACGTCCTATAGTGTTAAAGTTCGGAAACGTTTTTCGATTCAACGTTTTTTTTTCGATCTCCCAAATCAATGAGCTAGTCTATTGTACTTAAACCATGGCTAGATAGAAAAAGAAAGCCTGCTTTGTGTTAAAACCGTTTCGGTGTTCAAATCGTAAGTTTAAAAGTAGGCCACATGTAAAAACCTTTACATGAAAAAAAAAGTAAATCCAAATGAATGATATTTATCAAACTGGTTAAAAATAACGGCTAAAAATAAATAAAACTGTTTTATTAATTGTACAGAATCGCACACTTGACTTGGCTTTGCTAACCTCTGCAGGCTATCTTTCCTCTGGAATTCCGCTTGTGTGGAGGATTCTAATACCGTTCCGATAAAGGCTAATTAAATTACGTGAATGCAATGACCTGACTTATTGCAGAACGAGAAAAGCTAACGGCTGACTCACACAAGTGATTAGCACCCTCGTTGATCCTAGGCTGGGGTAAGCGTTGCAATCTACCGACTAATTAGTTTACTGACAAATTAGGTTTTGTGCCGCTGGTAATGTTTATAGAGAATTATTCAGTGCTTCACGCCTTCTGTGGCGAAAAACAGCAGCAGATGATCAGATGCAAGACTAACTATAACGAACCTCTTTGGGGAAGCCAAAATCGCTCAGTGTTTCTAAAATGTGGTAGACTAGAAATTAACACTGCGGTCCCTAACAACAAATGTGTGTGTTTATGACATATATCCTCTTACGCACGCAATAAGATTAAGCAACAGTACGTTTCCTTTTTTACGCAAGAACTTTTTTCATGCTTTTCAGATATCAGATTATATCAACACAAATTAAGACGTTTAAATTTAGTTATATTTACATATACGATATACTAATTCTAAGCGCATATACTAAGAAATACATCTGTGAGAAATAAGATGCTTTTGACCGGTGCCAATGGAATTTTTTTACTCATTGCAAAAAATTCGCTATATTCTAGTTTTAGCATGCTTTTACTGAATTTTTTTATGAGAAAAAAAATAGAAACTTACTTTGGCACTGGTATCCTTGCTTGCCGAACCCCCTGTAGGAAGAAAAAACAAAACTAATAAATACATGTTCACAAAAATGCTCGCGTAATTCATTCAAGTCTCCTGACTAAGCTTAAAAGAAAAGATCAATACTGCAAAAGTAATTATTCCTTGTAAGAAGCTTACGCATCTTACGAAACCCATTACATTGAGTAGGCCGAACTTGCGGAAGTAAACCATTCATATCCGAACACACGCACCCTTATCGTTTCCACGAAGGGGTTGAAGGCATCCCCTTCGTTCTTCTCTTGCTGAAACATCATCAATCTTAAGAAACGCGAGTAGACGCTACTTTCGTAAAGGATGCTGCCACTCTACGCCTAGCAATTACTCTTGGCGTTGATAATTTGCTTTCAATCTTTTAAGCCCATATAATGTAAACTGATGGTGTATACTATTCATAGTACGCACGAAACCATACTGTTTGCCCATGTTTACACTACTTTCCTAGCCTTGGTTAACGTGTTGCGAACCTACGTCCATCTAGCGGGCTTCAGTAAATCTATTTATTATAGGATCCGTTCTGACACCGAACTACGCTCGAAACAAACTTTCTAGTGTTCCAGAATAACAATAACCTTTTTCCATATAAAAAATAATTAAAACAAACAAACAAAAATATACAACAACAAAATTAATAAAAGTGAATTTTAGGTGGGATGTAAGTACGGCATACATGCATACTTTGTGATAATCTAGTTTTACGACGGACCAAAGAAGAGGAAGTACCGAAGAATACTGTCAACCGATGGTTGTAGGCAGAATATAGAGGACGCAGCAATGGAATAAACGAGTATATGGTATCTTATAAGATTATTTAGAATAGTACTAATATTATATAGAGTAACAGGCTCTAACCTTTTACCAAACATCAGAAATATTCAATGATCAGAAATAGTCGATAATGTGCCCGTTAGATGGCAGAGTTTAATTTTAAAACAGAATCAACAACAACCGAACTGCACTAACGGCCGTTCACGGCATTTAAATAGCTATGACTTTAAACATAAAACGGAAGATTTTAAACCATTCCAATATACCCGATAGCAATCCAATACAGTTTAGACAACTTGTAAGGTTCAACTTGGGTAGTTCTTACCCATGAGTCATAAACTCGAATTAAGCTAATTTGTTCTACAGTATTGCTACATTTAACTCCAGATAATCTCCAGTATGCACGTCTGAGTGCAACCTGGACAAGATTATTCTCAAGGAACGTCGTACGGTGCAAACATAGCATTCACAGTACGATATTCGCGTCTTGGGATAACATAAATTTGTTATCCTTGGGTAACGTTACCCAGGGTAAGTCGTTTACGGTGAACATGTCCAACAAGCTCACGGGAGCATGTTCCCTTGACAACTTTTTTCTTCGTCCTAACTCACCCAACTTTTCCTTACCAGAATCATTACCCCTGACTCAGATGATGTAAGAACTTGCCCTGGGTATGACGAGGAACACAGACGTGCTGATCAATTTAATCAGTCCTAAGACGAGTGTCGGTAGCGTGACTTCTTGCAGTTAACCAAATAGCCGCTTCACAGTATCATGCCTTGAAGTTCAACTATCATAGCTTTTATGAGCAGCTTGGGGACTTTTTGCCAACTTTTTCGAACTTCAGGGGTACAAACATATCCGCCTACACTCCAATTTAGCTACGTCGGTGCCTTGCTCGGTTCCCAAATGATCTTTCTAAGTTGCTATCCGCGACACCAATCTTCTAAAGAGATCTCCAAGGCAGGTTCATCTACATTTTTAATATGTGGCTGTCAAAAGCGAAACGTGTTGCTTACTTCGTTATTTCTACACGCTTACAGCTAACTGTAATAAGATTCATTTGGTCAAGGTAAGAATAAACAATTCACTACATGAAGAACACTTACGACTATACGTCGGAAATTCAACGTGCTTCGGCGTTACAAACTAAACTAAACAATTATAAAATAAAAATTGGAAAAATTTGTGTATTTTCTTTCAGTGGAACACGAAATCGCTATACATGCATCGCATACGATAAGCAGCTTTTGTCAGTAAAAAAAAAAAAAGAAATGAGCAGGAATGTCATCACTGCACGGGACACTTGTCACCGCAATATCGGAAAACACGGACTTGTCCAATCCACTTTTCGTTTGACGTAAATTGAAATGTATGTCAATAACAGGAACAAGGACAACCTGTTCAAACTCTTGCTTTGGTTGCTTCCTAAAGAAGTGCCCCTTTTTCTTCTCATCTATCTCCCCCAATGGGCACTAACGGCCGCCATTTTTCACAAACTTGGCGTCATAGATAGTCAACAGCAATGCTGAAAAGCGCGTGAAAAACAAGACTCGAGTTTTTGGCCCACAATTGGTGTTATTAGCGTCCAAATACAAACGCCTCCGGCTCCCACATTGCTATCTAACCGAAGCCAAGTGCGAGAAGACAAACGTTTGTCCTATGGTTAAAAACCACTCATAAACGTGTTTTAATACCTCGCGCTTTCGATATAATGTCCAGATCTCCCAAACATGTTTCGAAAACGGGCCAAGTTTCTCCCGAACGCTTTATACAAACCCGTCGCCCTTAAAAGGCCAAGATTTTATGAACAGCTCAGATAAAGAGATGGTAGTGAACAAAAAGATAAACTGCTACGAGCGATGCATATCAGAACGAAACTAGGAAAAGAGGCCTGTTCGGTCTTATGAAAGGTGAGAGAAGGTAGCGAGAAGGACGTAACAATCAAAAGGAGCTGTGATTTATGGAGGAAATAAATCGCGTCCAGCTCAGTTACGAAAAGCTGAACTTTTCAGTCATTTGTGGAAGTTCAAGTTCTGTCACGCGAGGGGATTAACTGATTATGCGGTGCCTGTTGGGGGGAAATAGGGGGATGTGTAGGGAAAAGCATCCCAGACGCTATGGCTTGCCTTGTTCTCACCTAATAAATAATAACTTTACTCGCCATATGTGTATTAACAGCCCTGACGGGCAGAAACTTCGTAGCTTCATTTCGAAATGCGTTGACTTTTAATTTCAAAAAGGAGTAGGTGACATTGCTTTTTAATATCTTTAGTGTTTTAACACGAACCATGTCGCACCGCAACACATAATCGTCAGCAGCTTCCTTTACAGTTGAACTCAATAAATATTTACTGTCACCTAATAAATACATGATAAAAGGAGACACAAATCCGCTGATTTAAGGAGACCGACAATTTCGTTCTGAAATATGTTTGGATGTAACATTGCAACAGCGAGTAAAGCGACTGACTTACTTTGCCATTTGCTTACTTACATAAGCCTATTCCTTCCGTTTGCAAAGATCTTTCGTTTCGCTAGTTTGAAGCGACCTATAATCCTTACAGACATCTACCAATTTCAGACATTCTATTGACTTTGTCATTCAGCTCGTCATTGCTTAACTTGGGCGAATTACTTCCCAGAATGGGAACTTGGCGAACTTCTCTTGAATTTGAATTACAAATCTGTATTTCACTTTTCCAATGTATCATCGCGCTTAAGAAGTAATGTATGGGCTTTAAAACTAAGTAAAACTTCTTCCAAGAAAAGAAAAGAGAACACAAATACGCGAGAAATTAAACGAGCATTTTTCAAGAAAATTTGAATTTCAGAAATTGCTTAGTCATTTAAACATTTCAGTCCTAGCTTTTATGCTTACTTGGGTCTTAAAGTTAATTTTATCATTACTTATTTTATCATTACTCATTACTTATTTTATTTAACCCCTGAAAATTCAAAGATAAAAGAACGTTTCAACCAAAACTGGATTGGGATTAGTGGTTGGGGAGACAATATCTTATTACTCTTTGGAAAATGCAGTAAAACTGAAGTCAAGGCAATACAATTTCTTCTGCGGAGCAAGATTTTCCCCTCATATTTCCTTCTATACCGATACTATCAGAGGATAATTTCATTTTTGCACTCCCTAAAAATGGTTATTCCAAAAGCCCGCGGCTTTCACTGTGCAACTTTGGGGTTTTCCTTCAGAACGCTTGAGCTTCCGTTTTCTTGTGGTCAAAAATGAACTTAAAATCATTCGAAGCCTTAAAAAACCGCACGCGTCGATTTCGTCTCCACTTCGGAACGTGACGTTATAAAAAGTAAGCCAAAGTTAGGAATTGTGGCCCTAGGGGCATTTTGTCGATAAAGACGTTTCGATACGGTCGTATTTATTCCAACTTGATTAACGTGAAGCTTGTATCGCAGAACATTTTTCCTGTATTTGCGGTTGCACTTGGTAAAGTCTTTACTACACTTTTTATCAATATTATAACGCATTGTTTTTCTATCTTTAAAAAATGCAAAGAGCTCCCCATTCAGTTGGGATTTTTTTACCTAGTAAAGTCATAGTATGCAAAATACACACGACAGGCAAACAGGCTTGGAGGGCGGAAATCACATTTCCAACACTTGAGATGCAACAAAAGTTTCCTGCGTCAGAATGGCTGAACTTGGGACAAACTGTTTAGAAACACGAGCTCACCTAGGCCTGCTCTTTTATTTTCCTTTCGGAGGCCTAACAAACCATTAATCCCCGTGCCACAACAGTTGTCCATACAAATGGATGGGAAGTTCAAACTCGACGAGAAATACGTCCTCTTCCTTTTCTTCTTTTTTTTACGTGCGTGTTCCGTGTTCCCGCGTATTACTGCTACTCAAGCGTAAAAATTAGTTGTATTTTTCATCAGTTTTTTCACTCTATACGTAGATTTTTATAGGTTAATTTATTTACAGGTCTAAAATAAAAATATCCTAAGTTTAGTACCTGTCAAATAATCTATTTTTGTACTAGTTTTCCTAGTTGCGTTAATTTGTACGTACTGCAAATTGATCTTCCTGAATTATTTTATATACAAAGATTCAATTAAAAAAATAATAAATTTAACATAAAAGTGGAGTAGTTCTCTATAATACGCCCCGTGAGATTATTGCTCTATTTTAGTTCCTTTTTTAAGAACCAAGAGTTCTTTTAGTAAAATTTTTGCACTAATATTTTAATAAACGTGGATGAATTAGGATTAGTAAGAGTTTATGAAAAACATTACGATTTAAGAAATAGGGTTAAAAATATATACACACATCCTCGAGACCACTTTTCCCTCTCCTGTGGTCGCAGTAGGGTTAAAAAATAGGGTAAATTGCATCACAGATTACCATTACAATTACAGTGTTATTATTCATTTGTTTTGGTTTCAGACTCTTTTGGTGTGAAAATTTAACGTCATTTAATTTTACCTAATCTAACCTGACCTAATGCCATAGGTTGGATAATAGACAAGTACCTAAATGGGAATAAATAATCGTATATACACTTCAAGTTATTACACTGATTAAAGAGTAATGCCAGATCATAGGAACAATGTTGGAGTGACGGAACGTGAAAAACGTCTCGCTGGCAGGCCATTAGTGTCGATGCATTAACTTGCTGCAAAAATCATGAGTATATTCCTAGGGGAACTTTCTTTATTTTCCTGGATACTTGGTTTCTTGCATAGATAATAGTATCTTGCACTTGTCTACGTAAGGATTCAGTGTTTGATGGGGTTTCCTATGGCTGGAGCTGCCGACCAATGACTGTCACGGAACTACAAATTAGTCTCAACTGCCACAGCACACTAAATAGGGTTACCGCTAACTATCCAAAAAAGGCAAGAAAACAGCAGTGAAAAATGGTGAGTAAATGAGCTTACCAGATGAAGTCCTTGCAATGCGAGCAGAAAGTAGGTTGTTTGAAGAACCGGGGAATAAATTTATGATCTTTAACGACATAGACATTTTTCTTCTTTAACGCACCTTTTCGGCCGCGTTGTTTTAAACCAAACAAAGTGTTAGTATCACCAGTGCCTGGGCCATCGTCACTTAACGAAAGCTTTTCGTCGTCCGCCATCTTCAACAACACAAGACTATCTACCTGCCTAACTGCCGCCTTTCTGTGGACACTATTAACAATCGAGACTGGTTCTGATGCCTTCACAAACATGCGCACGCCTTTCCAAGTCCCGTCGGTCCGGCCTGCGGTCCCTTGCAGCGGCACCGACTTGCCTGGTCACGCAGCCGCAGCCCGGGCCTGTGAACCGGTTTCCTGTTTGACGTTTTCTGACCCATCTTAGCACACTGTAATGTTTGACATACAAAAAACGAGTATGAAGCTTGGTATTACCTACAGTTTTATGGGTCATGAGTGTTCTAATAGTTTTAATAGAAACGCGGCAAGGTTTCGTTTTTTGGGGGTGTTATCCGGTTATATGAAGCATGCAAGACTATATGCAATGTTTCGGAGCGGGACATTTTTCCGGGACGGCATTTCTTTCACTTTTCTGCCAGTTTTAGTCCAAAGACCCGACAAGAGCCTTAGTAACGGACAGAAATTCATAGCAGAGGGGTTAATTGCTATCACAGCAAGAGGGACCCGTGCCGAAATACTGGTTGTGAGGAAAGTATCAGGCTTACAATTCAGCTTTGACGAACCCTGCGGTTTGGACGAACGAGCGGGTTTATCATAAGATACCTATTACAGGACTAGGCGAGGCTGAACCCGCGTTCGCGGTTCAGTATTAAAAACTGCCTGAGAGGTTCGCTAGACCTAAACAAACTATGAAATATTTTTCTGACCTTACATTCTTGAAGTGCTTGTAAAAATGGAACTGCCAGATATTATAAATACACCAGGAGAATATGTTGAGACGGTAATTTCAAGTTGTAATCATTTAGGATAGGCTAATTTTTTGTCTATTTTAGCATACCGGAAACAAAGTTAGCAGACAATCTGTTCTGTGTGGATCCCAAAATATTATACTAAATGGGAAAACCATTGTACAGACTGGAAGTATGATTAGAGGGGATCTTGCAAATGTACGAACTGGTCAGTACTGCATTGTTGAGAAACGAGCAGTTTTGAGACCGCCCTTCAAGAAATTCTCCAAAGGGTAGGCATTTCATATTCTTAAATTCCATACATTTCTTGGCAGTAATATAACGGAATTAGCAGATTACCATAAACGTGTATCACTTAAAAGGCTTCGTGGGTTTTCGTTGTTTATTCAAAGTAATAGTGACATGATCAGAAGTTTATGGGACAAGTAAATCGAACCATTTAAGTTCCATTTTTTTTTTGCAAAATTAGCTGTCGTGATCTTGGTTTTTCTTAACAAAATCCATTGTTTGCTTGTATGACTGTGTATTTCTTCGTAATAGAAGTATTATCAAGGTAAACTATAATAGATTTTTTCATTTATTTTTTCAGTATGCGGTTTTATAGTGAATTCGTATGCTTTTCTTTCAGAGTGGCATTTTTCCCTTTACACATTGGGGACCATGTGTACATTGGTGAAAATTCTATAGTCAACGCTGCCATAGTAGGCTCTTACGTCCATATAGGAAAAAACTGCGTCATAGTAAGTTAACTTTGTCATGCAAATGGAAAAGTATTCACTTCTGTGCGTTTCTTTCCGTAGGGCCGTCGCTGTATTCTGAAGGATTGTTGCATGATTGCAGATAATACCGTCTTAGCTCCTGAAACAGTCGTTCCGCCTTTCACCGTTTTTTCCGGCTCGCCTGGTTTGATTACTTCAGACGTTCCGGAGTGCATGCAAGATCTAATGGTGGAATACACTAAAAGCTACTACCAGCACTTTATTACTGAAAAGTAAAACTTGTAAAAACCTTCCACATACATTGCAATATACATTTTATACTTTTGTTCCCTTTTTCTGCTGTAGGCAGCTAACGTAAATAAAATTCACACACTTAAAGCCGTTGCCCGCCTTCTTGACTGGTTAATAATGTATGCACTTTCTTGCTGAACTCCGGACCTACTCGTCTTGTTGAAGCTAATAGGCCTGCTCCTCGTCGTACTTTTATGTCTTGCAACAATAATGCGGCTTGACTCTGAGAACTGCATTCCTCGTACGCCTTGTAAATACAAATATAAAAAATATATAAAAATTAATCTATCAATTTGTTTCTTAATTTTTTTTTTATAATTTTAAAAAGTAAATAAAACTGTAATAAGCGAGGCTATCAAACATAGTCTTAACAAAAGAATTACGAAATCAACAATAAATTAAAAATATAAAATTATAAAAAAGTTTTAAGTTTTTCTGCATCAACTAGTAAAGTTGACAAGATGCATTACGAACAATAAAAGAGAACTTCGTTGGTATTAATAGCAAAAGGAACAACGGAAAAAAAATAGATAAATTAGACATTATTATTCTTTTTTAATTTATTTATTTATTTTTGGTTACTTTCATGAGATCGGAAGGTGAAGGATAATCAGCAGCGACAGCTTGGGCGGTTTCTAAGCTGGCCAGGGGTAACTGTAGCAACTGGTGGACCCAGACCCGAGCTAAGCCCTTGCCAGTTTGGGAATCCACTTTAATTCCTGCGCTTTCCCCAGGGGCGTAAAACTCAAAACCAACGTCCTCTTTTTCTCGCCTGGAAGACCGCACAAGTTTTAATGAACATGCCGCTGCGAAAGAAATTGATCGTAAAACGTATACTTAAAAGGCGCTTCAGCGACGGACTTAGTGATTCGCGCAACGGTGGCCGCTAACTCGGTGGCGGATTCGAGGAGCCAACACATGCAATCATGCTCCAGTTGCAGTTGGAGTAGCGCTGACTCAACTTGCACTCTTGTTACTCCAAAATCGGATGACAGACTTGGATTGCCTTGGACTCTCGCTCTGTAATTGCGTCGATCCTGGGTCTTTTGAGTCCTAAAGGGTGAAAAGCTGTAATAGCAAAACTTCCAGCGAAGAACTTGACGGAATTCTCGGAAATGAAGCAATACTCGAAAAGGGCACCGAACTTGCGCTTCAGAATTCACATAATGAAAAACTTTTTAAGAGGACTAAAAACCCTAAGCTCACATCTAGTTCATCAATAAAGACTGAATTCAATTTATCCATGTGAAAAGGACTTTCAAACTTATCTATCGCAACCGATAGTTCGCCATGCAAATCTATCTCCTAAATTGATGAACTACTATAAGCTATTGTAAAATCACTATAATAAGATTTACGGCGAGCATTGCACGGAAAATGTGTTTAACGTCAATTAAAAACACATTGGAAATATACTTCGAAATATCTTTCGAAAAATATCTGTCAACTTTTGAAATTATTGAATATAACTTCACTTTCACGGAAGTTTTGAAGAAACGGCGATGAAAACTTCTCTATGTAACCGGACCATAAGAAAATGTAATTTCAAAACGTAATTAAGGCTATGAAATACACTTGATGTGAAATATGTTATTCAAAATGCGTACTTGAAATGTTGTTCAAGGCCCAGTACTAAAACAGTTATTCGTTTTGTCAGAGCTCCTTTTGCTCGTTTAACCAGGCTTCCTAAGGTTTCGTCACGTGAATTAAGTTTGAGTTGATTTTCGACCAAAGTTAAGAAATCTTGTGCTACGAAAACTAACAACGCTTGATCTTCTTCCGTGAACACACTACGCGAACAAATCTACAAGACAGAAATTAAGTACATAATTAAATATATTTTTTTAAATAATTAGTTACAGATTCATTTTCGTCGAGGTAGACTTGCGTAGAATTCCGCTTCCATGTGATAGCATTAGGAATAACCTGTTGTTCAATAAGGCATTTGACTTCCAAGGCTTGCAACTGAGAGAGAATCTCTCCGCCACCAGCGATGGAGGACAATAGCACGGGATCCAGTATGGCAGTCATATACTGAAATTAGCACGTGAAAAAGAAACTTACACAACCGTTCGATAGTCTCTTCTCTTTCTATATACTTTCATGCATTCGCCAGGTTTGAGGCTTTTCCTCGCTGCTGCCTCAGCAGCTTTCAAAGCTTTATCAACAGCTTTGTTCGTTTTAGAAGGATTCTGCTGTTTCACCCGGCCCTTATTTGCAACATTCTCCTTTTTGGAAGGTGACGATGAAGTTTGGGAAATGCTAGATGCTGACCTTTTCAGCTCACGCGATGACGCTGCTGTAGTACCAGTGCTGCAAGACGCGTTAATTTATTTATAGTTGTACAAAACCGGTGATAACAAGTTTATGCAGTCTTACCTGGATTCCACACTTGGGTTTTTCGTTGGGCGTAAAGGTTCGTTTCGAGTAGGATTAGGCGTTTTTCTTAGCTTTGGATAAGGATCGTTTAGAAAACTGTAATAAAATAAATCAATTTAATAACAGTTTCATTACAATATTGTTGTACCTGTCATCGTCAGATGAACTTGGAGAAATGTTGTGTATATTACTCTTTGAAGACGGTAACTGTTCCCGTGGCTGAGTTTGTGACAAAACCGAAATTTCTGGCTCAGGCTCCGATTCGGAGCTCGAAAGATCAATAATATCAGCCTGAATGCTACGATTCGCCATTTTTAGAAACAAAAATAATTTTCTGCCAAGTATTCTAAATTTTGGTACACGATTTAATGGAAAGTAATATTTTGACGTCCTTTTGTTTACAACTTGAATCAATTTCAATTTAGCGCCATAAATACAGCGGCTAAATTTTAAATCTTGTCAGTAAGCCCTCTAGTGGGAATAATTTACACTGTTCACACTAGCGGACTTGTCAAACGGATAAAATTACCCAATATTGGTTTAAAAGTGGTGTTTTGGGTGCGAAATACAACTAAATTTTTAAACTTGCGTTGAAATAGTAAATGAAAATGACAAATACTAAACGAGGAAAAAAGAGCTGCACGAAATAGAGTCAAAAGTTAGAGAATCAATATACAGAAGCGACGCGTGCCGTACACGAAGTTACTTTCCACCACAATAAAATATAATACTTTATAACGAACAGATAGAACAATTCGTGCCTCTTTGCTCAAAAGACCCTGATTTATTTAAAATTTTTAATAAAGTTTTCTATTAATAATTATCATCTTCTGTAGAAAGTAGTATTCGAGGTTTATTGAACTAACGAATCCTTTGATAAGAACTGCACGAAATCACGGTTCCTCTCCTTTCAAATCACTAGTGCCTTGGGATTTGTCGTCTTTTTCTGCTACATAAGTGAAATCCTTTGGAAGCGCGAAAGCTAATATTCGATCTCTTCCTCAAACTGTCCTTCTTTGCCTAAATCGAAGTCGTGTTTGCTCAATGCAGGACATTCAAGAAAGACAGCGTAGTAGATTATAAGAGTTAGTCCAGATCTGCCGGATGTGCAGAGAATGGAATTGCTAAAAAATGTATAGTGGTAACGGATTTCGTTCCACGGGAATTATTTTTTCCCTCATGACTCTTATTAACTGTTTCCACCTAAGTGCTGCGTTTCCGTTGAAGTTCAAAATTCATGCACCAAGTACCCCTGCAATTCTACTCCCGGAAAAATTACTAAAAGTTTCAGGTTTTCTCAACAAAGCTCTAGGCTCTCGTCGAATATCTTTCTTTTCTTTAGACGTGTATCCATGCTCAACGGTTCACGGAGTATATTCATTTGTCACGGCGGTGTTTTCCCGACTTTTCCCAAAATGAGAAAGAAAAATGTCGCAGATTTTTGCCACTCGCTAGGCTTGAATCAAGGGGTGCAGAAATGCGCCACCTATTGACTTGGCTTGATCAATAAACGATTACAGTGGCTCTGGCTGACAGAAACAGATAACGAGTCATTTTCTATGCCTGGGAACTAATGAAGGTACAAAAAATATAACTGCTCAAACTTTTCCTCCTTTCCCCCGGAATCGCTTTATAAGGGATCCACTTACAATCAATACATGTCAATCTCTATGTAGCAAGTTTGTCGAGCCATCTGTATGTGTATGTCCATAGATCACTTCTGCTGACTCACATGACTCTTTTACGGGGAAAACTCTTATCCCTTACACCCTGCAAAATCTGCTGCGGATATCTAGTGCTGTTCCCCATTATGATCATCCTGATAGAAAAGCGATTGAATTTGCTTTTGCAGCGCCAGCGCGTCCCATCCCAATCTTGACGCAGCGTACTTCCGAGCAATTACGTACTCAATACAGCGTAAGATATCATATGACACGGCGAGCTTGCCGGACTTTTTATTAGGATTCACTTGACAGATAGTCTTTTTGTACCCACGAGAAAGAGAGCGAAAGCATGGGGAAAAGTAATAGCCATGTGAAAAAAGTGCAAAATCCCCGCCGGCATTTTTAAGCGCCTGTGCGAAGTGGTTCTCCGTGCTATCGCGGGTTTGTGAAAGAAATACTGTCCAAATGTTGGACATCACTTGTCGGAAGTGGAGCGCTTGCAGAAAGAAAGTTTCGGTAGGAGGACTGTAGGCCTAAGTTTTCACGCATGGCGTTCTTTATAAGTTATCAATGCAACGGAAGAAGGAGCGATTCCGCTGCGAGACGGAAGCCAGTATTAGTGTGTTAGAGTGACAGCAATGTTTCGATCATGCTGCGCAACCTGGGTCGAAAACGTGCCCATTTCTACTTTTTTTCGGGTAATATAAACTAATACTTCATTTACATAAGCGCAACTAGTAGCTGCTAGAAATTTGTCTTTGCCAAAATTTCTTCTTGTTGAAGTGAACGAACAGTAGAGTTTAACTTGGTTTGCTTTGTAACCTGTTTCACCTCGTTCAACTAGCGAACTTAAGTGAACCATTGGAAGAATTAAAAAATAAAGTGCATATTGGATCATTTCATTGAGAAGCAAAAATTCAGCTGCTGTTTGTTTTTATAACCTTTTACAAATGTACGGGTGAACTACTTCATGTCAGCCTAATTCATTAATCAGCAAAGGAATGTTCCTGATGTTATGCTAAAGAAACGCGAAAGTCCGTCTTTGGGGGATATACACGGTACAAAAAAAAAAAATAACAAAAACGTTACTTCTTTACGTCCAAAGATATGATTGATTGAAAGTGAAGTGAGGTTTCGTTTAAAGTGCTTTTTCCAAATTTCGATTACGAGTAGAACTATACAAAAAATAATTTAAACACGAATCCTTTTACCGTATTTTTTTTTAAAAAAAATATTTTTCATGTATTTTTTACTTCTTAGTATTTTTACTTTTTTCCTCTAAATCAAAGTGTAAGTGATCTTGAAGAGCTTGATCTTCAAGGAAAATCTCCATTATAAACGGTTTTTCTATATTTCAACCTCTATTCTCTCACGTAGTTTCTTACAGCTGGATTTGACGACATTAGGAGAGTAGTGAATGTATTTAACGGATTACTTCACATTACTTGTTACATTCGACTTTAAGTACACGTGCTTTCAACATTCCCAAATTAATTACGAGTTAATACTGCTTTGATCATTTATACCAGCTTAAAAATATAAGGAATATCAATCGTATTAAATAATAATAGGAGAAAAATGCAAGCAACGAATGCTGCAAAATAATAAATTTAACAGAAACAAAAAATCTTGAAAAAGCTTCCCTTTTACAAGTGAATCCCTTTGTCCGGTTTCCACTATTGTAAGTTACATCTATGTTGCACTTTATTTTTAGTACAGTTGGGCATCGAAAAATACAACGGATAATAAAAAAATTCTAATAATTAATACTTGAAGTAACATGTACCTTAAATGTTCAGACTTATGCAATGCTGGATAATTAATTTACAATTTTCCCTCCACAGGTTGTGTATTTTTGGTAGTCCTTAGCGTCTTGCATAACTGTAGTTACTACCACCGCAGTCATGGGCCGGTAGTGTCGGACATGAACTCGTGGCTTGGGTCGAATCCGGGCAATAGTAGTTGGCAGTTAATTTCTGGGGATGGCTACGGCGTTCATTGCTTGAATACTTCGACTACGCCTCCTTTTCCCATTTGCGTGTATTCCCCTCCAGCGGACCACTACGTGTCGGCTCAACTGCAGCACGAAGGGGTGTGGGAGCCAGAAATTACGAGCCTGTTCGAGCAGGCTTTAAGCCACTACCCTGAGGCTACGGTCCTCGATTTGGGTTCCCATGTTGGCTACTACAGTTTGATGGCCGCGACCTTGGGTCACTCCGTACTGGCAGTAGATCCCGTAGTGTCGAGTTTACTCCGGTTGGCTTTAGCCATGCAGCTGAGCAACACGACCCATCAAATTCGCCTTATCCCCCATGCAATGGCCGCCCAGAGACAATGGGCCAGTCTGGTTTACCGAAAGGGCAATTTGGGAGGAACCAGCGTTCGCCTAATCGAGCCAGACAGTAGCTTCCAATACTTGCCCAGTATGAGATCGCAACGGGAGTTTGTACCAGGAAATGAGCCACCGGCTGGCTCGTCGACTCTTCATTTGCATCAGCAACCAAAACATGGAGGAAATGAGAAAGCGCGGGAAAACAGAGATAACGTTCGTACCATACGTCTGGATGATCTAGTGCCCTTCATTGGCCGCAACGTAGTCATCCTTAAAGTCGATATCGGTAAAATACTAGTTTCTTGACACTCTTTCTTTTTATATACACTCGCTGTTGTTTTTATACGCTCCGTTGTCTAAGACTTTCGATCCATTTCAAGAATGAATTTTCCTTTATTTTTTGCGCTCTAAAAAGTAATCTTGCGTAACGCAACAAAGATATCAACAGCAGAAATCCTGTACTTAACTTCCCTCCCTCCTTTCGCTCCCTAGTCGTGTAATCCTGTAAAGCAGCAGGCAAAAGGGACTGAGAGAAGTTACTCCTCATGGATCATGAGTGTTTGCCTTGCGAAACTCTGTAGTTTTATGGATGTCACGCTCTACCGCTTACCAAAAGGACAGCTTGTCTTGGCGCTGTGCTTTTACCCGCGCGCTAGGGCAGAAATATTGTCCCCGGAAAGCTTCCCAGTTTATAACGGCCTATTCTGGAGAGTATTTCCGCCTGGATACAAGAACCTTTTGTACTACGCCACCCGCGCACTACAGACAAGTTTATAGCCCTTGCTTTAGGAGAATCTAAGCCCGATGCTTAGCTGTAATCACTGCAGTAATAAGGGGAAATATGGCTACGGAAGACCCTTCAATGCTTAGCACTGGTAGAGGTGTAGATCCCCAGATAAGAGAGCGAGAAATCTTGTTGACTTCCTAGGCTTGTAAAAGTTTTAGGTGCGTTTCTTATTCTTGGACGCGGCAGAAATAAGGACCCCTAGGAATGATTAAGATAAGCTTGTCTTTCATGGTCCGTTTTCGTAAAAATGATTTAGCCAGATAAAATGTAAGCTTTGCTTTAGTGATGCTAAAGAAAGGCCATAATTACTGCGGCAGAAATGAAAGATTGTGATAAGGAATGAGAGGCATGAGGATTGTCCGGTGCTTAGGTGCTCAATCATAGGGAGTCATGAACGGAAGTAAGTGTTTTTGTCCTCGTTTCTTTCACTTGTTCGTTTTCGAGCCCAGAAAGAAGCCACAATTGTCGTCGGAAGAAAGTTTTTCTAACACAAACTCTGGTAGTACAATCCTTTTGGGGGGTGTACAATGGAGAACAATAGCACACCATTTATTATATTGTTGACAAAACATGACAGGCGCATTGTCTCATGGGTAATAATTAACACAGAAGATATGGAGTGGAAGAGCGCGATAAAAATAGCGTTAGTGGAGAAGTAATTGCTCCTTAGTAAAATAAATATTTCATCCAGCGTAGTCATATTTCTTTCCTGCATACATAAACGTGCGATTTTAAACACCCAAGGTCCAGTGAAGCTTTTTTACTGTACATACAAAATTTGAAATGTTCGTTTTCCTATTTCTAGCGAACGAGTTGCTTCTACTTTCTCGCACTTCAATATTTCCATCCAGTAAACGTCAAGGGTGCGAGCACTTAAACGTCATAGGCTATAATCCAACAGAGAAGTCTAGAAGTACGGCTTGAAAGCTTTTCGGCCGGCTAGCTTCATTACTCCCAGCAGCAATAGTGTTGTCAGCTTTCCTGTTGTCACATCTAATGAGGTCCTTCTCGAAACGGACTAATTCTGTGTTGACAGTTGTCTTCCCTTTTAGACTTCTTTACGTGCTATGTAGTCTGGGTTCTTTCTAATCTTCTTTTTTATCTATCTTTTTCTACTCGGCGACTGTTATCTGGATCTACAGAGGGTTACGAATGTGCTGCCATAGAGGGAGGACTACGGCTATTAGACCAGTTTTTCATCCCCTATATCTTCATGGAATGGAGTGTCATGTTCCAACGACAGCACAAACTGGGTGCCCCTTGCCGCACTCCCAACTTGCAAGCTATGATAAATACTCTTTCACAACGCAGTTTTATACCTTATATTAGTTACAATGGAATGCCACTAGACCCGTCCAAAGCTACCACGCATTGGCATCGTGAGGACATCTTCTGGCGACACCGAGATGCACCGCTCTTACATGTCAAATGACAAGTTGTCATAAGAACGTTTTTACTGTTTATGTTGTTTCTTAACTCAATACATAATTTGACAATCCCAGTGTTGAGTTTGTATACTGTGGCGTTCCGTATCCGGCTTGAGCCTTGTCACTCCCCAGGCTCCTTGGATGCTTTCCTAAAAGCGTCGTCTTTGGGGACTCGATGAGGTAATGTAAGGTGATTGCGGGGAGAGCGACAGGTCAGGGCTAATGAAGGTGATAAAAGACCAAGGAGAGAGGCAATTCAGGGAGTCAGTCAGTCAGGGTTGGTCAGTGAGGACTAGCCTGAGAGAAAGAGTGGTTGAAGTAATGTTTGTCTCGTAGAGATTGTAGTGTAGTTGGGAAGTGGAACTTACAATAAACGGAATTTGAAAAAGTGTAGAACGTAACAATACTAACTATGGTGAATTTTTTTAAAAAATCTGCAGCTGCTCAATACTATTTTGTACAGATATTTGAAGAAATAGGATAAGAGTCTCTGTGTGCTTTGCAATGTATGTACTGGAGGAAAGTTTTACTAATTAGGAGAAATAAGCTATATTTGCCCAGTACGTTGATTCTGCTTAAAGAATACAGGATCACGTGGTCTTTTAACCAATCTTGGGCAGCATCTGTCAACACAAAGCAAGATGGACGGCGGCGACGCGAAGATCGCACAGCAATTTTTCTCGCTACAATAAGGTTTAATTTTCTTAAACTAGCAACTATTATTGCGACAGATTTTGAGCTCAACAATGGACACGAGCTTACGCTGAGTTGATTTTTTTTAATCCTACGTTATAACAGGTATCCTTTATTTCTCTCTTCATTCCTCGTGTGCCACATCGCAAGGAAAAATATCGGTTTTCATACATCTGTGAATGCAACGCGATAGAAACTCTTTACAATACTATGAAAAGCTGTATTGTCAAGATTTGACCAAAGTTGTGTGGCCTGCTGCCAAACTTCGAATATAATCCAAGCACATTATTCTGCTTTATCCCGTGTACCAGTGCACGTCGCATGTGCACACAGGCGCCATGAAAAGGGCCGTGATTAAAAAAAGAAGATTCATTTAAAAAGAGTATTGTCAAGTTATTTTTTGTATTGGACCTAATCCTTCACACAGCTTGCAGCAACATTCCTGGGTCCATAGAGAGAAAATGGGGCATTTGGGTATTTAAATGGTTTCCATTTTTCATGAGTCTGATTGTACGCCGAAGTCAGCAAATTGCTGCTCGTTCGCTTCAGTCAACTCAATTCAGAATTGGAAGGAGAAAGGAAGCTAACTGAACAAAATTAGCCAATTTACTTTATCAGACGTTTTATTAGATTACAAAATCAAATTATAAATGAGTTCTTTTTGTAACATCCTTTTAGACTTTAACGTAATTTTTATGTGACGTTTATTTTTTAAGTATTGTTTCTTTTACTTATTAACGTAAAATTTATTTAATATTTAATTAATCATGAATCTTCGAGAATGATTATATAACCATAATGATGAAGACAAACGAATCATTTTCTGTCAGTGGAGATTAAGTTTCACATTAATTTCCTGTACAATTCACTTTACCATTAATTTGTAAAGTTATTTGAGCGTCTGATCCTCAAAATAAACATTAACAAAAAATTTTATTTATTATTTACGTAAATTTTGATTTTCGGTAACCCTTAATACTGATAGTTGATTAATATTATTTTTAAAAAAATCCACTTTCCAATTAATATCTTTTACCTTAACGGAATGCGTAGTAGAGTAATATCTTGCACATCTTGACTCACAACGTAACAATATTGATGAAAAAAAAAATAACTGCAATTTGCTCTTTTCGTCTTAATAGAGCTAATAGTCGAAAAAAGTGTAGTAATACCGGCAGCACAGGTTTGTCATGACCCGCCTTGAACAACTCAAGAAGCGATTCTAAGATTGGGTTTCCAAATTTTAGCCAACTTCGATAAAGTTTCGTCACGATTTCGGCATTGTTGTGGTTTGGAAATGTTCGCTGTGGCCACTGCTCCAGAGTTCATCGACTTTCACTTGTAATTTATGGGATATCTATGGCTCTCGTTAATGCAGGCTAGCAACGCGTTTACAAAGTAAATAATAAGACCACCGTAACTGGCGTTCTCGGATATTTTTTTATTTATTTTGTAGGAAAAAAATCGACAAGTGGCTTAGCAACGAGAAGTGCTTCAATATAATTCTGAGTTTTGACCTGACTCGTAAAGAAGCATTGATACACGGGCAATATCAAGTAATGCTGCTACTTTCTACGAAAACTTTTGAACGTATGTTTGTATTCTATGGAATAACTCACACAAAATAGTAACAATACATAAATACTTAACTATCAAAATATTACTTTTGTAAAAAGAAAAAAAAAATCAAAGAGGCCAGAATTTTTTCCGATTCTGTTAATGCTGGAAGCTAAACATATTAGTAACTTATCAAAGTGTCAACATTTGTTTGAGCACAGGCTGTGTTGGGGTTTCGGCCGAACCGATCCTATCAAAAGCGTACGTGTTTTCGCAATAAATCTGTTGCTTGGAGCTTTGCCAAAGTCCCGCTGTATAGAAGAGCCTGAGGTCTATGGTCCATCCATGATAGTCTCTTATCGTTTCCCCCTTTTATTCCCCCAAACTGGTTTACTGTTCACAATGTTTTGACTCAGTTACTGTGTTCAGTTCCCCTTGTGCGCAGTTGTGGGAGCGTAAAAAACTCATAATATAAGGTGTTACTTGAAGCTGCACAAGTTTTGACGATGGAAATATCTTTCCATGGAAAACGCGCTTTGGTAACCGGAGCTGGCAAAGGTCATTCAAATGCAAATAAAGCACTTAAAATAGGAGAAGCTGTCATAAACCGGCTATTCACGACTTTTTACAGGCATCGGCCGCGAATTGGCCAAAAGGTTACACGAATGCGGTGCATCTGTGTATGCCGTATCTAGAACGGAAGCTGATTTAACGTCACTCAAAGATGAAAGCCCAGCTATTCACACCATTACCTTGGATTTAGCCGACTGGGATGCCACCCGTCAAACTTTAGAAAGCCTTGGACCCATAGATTTACTGGTCAACAATGCGGCAGCGGCCATTCTTGAACCTTTCTTAGAAATACGGCCTGAAACGTTTGACAAGTTAGCTAGAACACCCTAGATCTCTTCATCTATCTTTGTCAACCACTCAGAAGCTTAGAATGTCTGTTGCAGGCTGTTTAACGTGAACGTCAAGGCTGTCATCAACGTTTCCCAAGTTGTGGCTAAAGGAATGGTGGAACGAAAACAAGGTGGCGCCATAGTCAACATTTCCTCCCAAGTACGGAAAATCTCGAATAATTCAAATTCTAAGCTTTCCCGCCCTTTCAAGCATTTCAGGAATTTCGTTCTTGCCATACCGATCTTACGTATTCATAAAGTCTATATAGTTAAATATTGCGCAAGGGTACATTTAAATACCAAATTTAATTTGCGAGAAAACACTGATTTCTGAAAAAATTCCTAAAGAACTCAGCAAGTAGCGTAATCTAGCAGAAGCAAAGTTTGAATAAGCTTGTTTTATACAGTCAATACAAACGAAAACAGGGTAGTATTTACACAGAAATGTCAGCAAATCCGTAGCAAGTTATGTAGTCTAGTGGGGGATGTTAACAAATTCCTTCCTTCAAGTTTCCCGCCTTTTTAGATTTGACTACTTGGACTTGCTAACGAATATAAATAGTCGCTCCTTTTTATTATTATTATTTTATTTGTTTAAAGAATGCTTGCAATATATTTTTTATAACGGTTCAAATGGTATTCCAACTGACTGGCACAAATGACTTGATATTATGTTTTATGCAATTTTGTTTATTATAAACTATGTTTATAATTCAATAAGCAAGTTTACGATAAACATTTGCCGTACTTAGTCGTGTCTAACTGTGTTCTTTTCAACCATGAAGGCTTAATTAGAACAACTGGACCAGATTTCAGATGAGCAAAATCAAAAACAGTTAAGAAAACTAAAATCTTTTAGAAAATACTTGAAATTTTGTTGCGTAACATCTGGTGACAATCCGGGGATATGAAAACTTTTTGGGCTTCTTTTTCAGTAGTATGATGTGCTAATTGGTTGCTTTTGGTGGTGTTTGTATGATTCCTCTGTTTTGGTTTAGGCGTCGATGGGGGCTCTGAGGGATCACACTGTCTACTGTGGAACGAAGGGCGCCTTAGACATAATTTCCAAGGTTATGGCTCAGGAGTTGGGTCCACATGGGATTCGCGTTAATTGCGTCAATCCGACAGTCGTGATGACTGATATGGGTCGAATTGGTTGGTCAGACCCCGCCAAAGCAGAGCCTATGCGAGCCAAGATTCCTCTAGGGAAGTTTGCCGGTACGCAAGACACTCTTAAATATTTCACAAAGCTGAGGAAAAACACCACGCTGAGTGGCTTCTACTTTTCTTCCTTTCCGTTCGCCTTTCCTTTTTCCTTAAATATTTGTAACGTTTCTGTTTCCCAGCGTTTTACTAATCGGCTCGTTAACTCGAACTGTTTTCCTTTCTCACAAAACAGAAGTCGAAGATGTGGTCAATGCCATCGTTTTCTTACTATCCGAGAAGGCTAGCATGATTAACGGAGTTTGTTTACCCGTTGACGGAGGATGCCTCGCTTGCTGCTGAATAGCTATTCTCTTCTTAAAATGTTGATAAAGTGCAGCCATAGAATTGGTAGATAATTTAACCCAAGACTAATGTTGATTCGGTTATTACCTATTTTATTCATAATGGGATTCATGTTAATCATGTATCAACGTTGTGTAAAATTGTTTGAAATATAATTGTTTCAATCGTGTACCGCATATTTTGAGATATTTTTATTTTTACAATTCTCTACAGGATACCTAATGTTTTAGAAATTTTCCTTGTTCACTATAGCATAATAAATTGGAGTTGCTGAGAGTAATTGTGGTGAATAATAGCCTGGCTCAAGGTGCCTAATATTTTTCACTTTCTTTTCCAAGCGAGACGTATTTTTAACTGATATTAATGTTTGGATTACAATACGCTATCGTACCTTCTTAACAAGCGAAAGTGACACAGTCGGCAAGGAAAAGTGTTGCGTTAGCTTTGCGATAACAACTATCGGCCACGTGTGTAGCCACCAATTTCCCTTTTTAGACACTAGAGGAAACCGGAAAGAAATATTCAAGGGACAAAAAGGTACTGTACAAAACACACACACAAGCCAGGCTCCGTATCCCGATGTTGTTCTTCCTTTTAACCTCATTAGCTATGCTTATCACAACTCAACTTTCTCCTTCTTTAGCAACCAATAACCTACATACACGTATCAGCTTCCAAGGCAAACACACTCAAAAGGCGACGGTCCCTTTTTACCCTCTTAAGTCTGACACGTAAATATACTAATGTCCTTTCACTTAGGGCTGCAAGTTTTTGATAAACAAGAACCTAAGTTTCCGAATATATAATATTCCACGGTTCGTTTGTTTCCTTCCCTATACAAAAGATTTTGCATAGTATTTTATCAGTGTAAATGCGTTTATTGCTATTCAGCAGATTTTCATTTTTATTTTTCTTGTAATGTTTACTTGTTGACTTTCCAGTTGACCAATTATCCATTTAATCAATTTTCGCTGTTTTTACGTTGTTTTACTATAGCTTAGCTTAAACGGCCAGTTTATAAAAATTTCATTGCTCGTTTATATTTTTATTTCCAAAACGTCTTTGTAGCTTAGTTAACTCAACCGTCCAGCTGACAAAGAATTACTTAGGTACTCGATTATCCCAAACATTGACACAGTTGTACTTCATTCAATCCGAACTTTCACTGAAATTTGGCTACGGTTCCTTGGTTTCCTTTAGCAAATTTACTCATAATAAAAGGAACAAAGTTTTTGGTGGTAATATCCAATACATTCGGAGCAAGTGTACCGCAACGGCATTAAAAAAATATCGGCTGGAGGGTTTCCCATTGACAATTATGGCTGATATCGACAGAAAGTACTGCCTAGTACCATATTTGTCCGCAGTTGGGTGGTTCATGGTCGACATAATACAGTAAGGGAACGGAAGTGGTTAATTCCTCTCAGTCATCATGAACTATAACAATTTCTCCCTAACAAATCACGCCCGTACACACGACTCATTCTGCGCAAAAGTACGTCAGCACAAAAACTGTCCCTTTCAGTCCTCTCCATAGCACAGATAAACTATGCTTCTCTTCAAAAATAGAAAAAAAGGGTCTCTCTTTTGCTTTCAGCCTTATTTCTTTCATTGCTTTTCAAGGCGGATCGTCGTTTCCTGATGTAGTTTCCCTTTTATGCTTGTGAATGGGATCTAATATATCAGAGCTGGCTATAAGAGGGGGTAAAGGCAAGGAAGAAGGAACCCAGGTCCCGCCCCTTACTTGTACTATAACCGTGAATCACTCAGCCGGGGATGGCTATTAGGCTGTGCTTAGTCAGTATCTCTAATTTTGATAGCTCGACTGCACACAACGGCACACTGAAAGAGAAACAGTTACGACGTAGCACTCCAAACGCCAAAAAGGCACAACATACGAAACCAGAAACGAGTTAGGCCACCATAAGAAGGAAATTTGGTTAGTACTCGGCGCATTTGATTTGCATCAGAGAAATGAAGGCAAGAAACATTGTCTGCCTTCTTCCTGTGTTTTTTCTGATCTTGATGATACGAAAAATTCACTTTTTTTTTGGCTCGTGGCCGTTTTTGGTCAGTGACCCGGTCGGAGCCTTGTTACGGTAGAGTGCATTAGAGGGGGAAGTTGGACAATAAAGAGCCAAGTAAGAGAAGAGAGCAGCTGGTCTAAAATGGAAGGGGACGAATGCATTAAAGCTGCCAGCAAACATGGTGAGGCGGGTGTTGCAGTGTGTTACGCATAATGGTAGTCACTCAACTCGGCCCTCCCTCTGGAAAATGTGTATTGTAATTATAATAGCTTGGTTACAGATACAAGCCAACCGTTTCTAAAAACGATCTACCGAGGTTTTATCTCTGCAGTTTGTGGAGCCATTAAACACGTAAAGGCTCTGTACTGTACTGCACGCCACTTCGCTAACTGCAAAAACAGACAATTTAACACTGGAAAACCGGGCCTCAACAGGCGACAGTTTTATGAAGCCTGAGGCGTTATTGTAGGGCTTTAACAAGATCTGGCAACTATCTTCATTCCCGGCCAACTTCCTTAATTAACAATTTTGGGAAGGGAGCGAAATTCTAGCCGAGGAAAAATGAAGGACTGTAATAAAGTTTAGTAAAGAATAAGTCAGATTTAGGTGGTGCAGTAAGAAGGTGCTGTAAGTTACGGCATTAATACTTGTAGCATTTTTAAGACGGCGCTGCAGTAATTTTTCACTCAGGAGTGTGACGGAAAACTAATCTTATTGGTGAAGACAACTTCATCGATAAAGCGCTCGTCCGTGATGAAAGATGTGTCAAAAAGGCTACAAGATTCCAGAAATAAAATTGGTTGATATTATAGCATGTTATTTTCCGTGAGAAAACTTGTCACTCCAATTGTTGCTGTACTTGTAAAATAAACTGTACTTAGCTTTACGAAAGACAAAAGATAATTTTCTTGACGTAGTACACTTACCATTCGAAACACTAATTCTATTATCACCAAAAATTTGCTAATTTACAAGCTATTATTTTCTTTATTTCACTTATATTTGCTTATATTTTATTCAGTTTTAAAGTACAGTATTTATTTCATTTGTAAACGTTTTCTAACAAAAAGACCTTGTGTGAGTCTCAAGAATGACTTCTGCAATTATAGCTAAGCAAATACAGAAATACCCTAAATGCCGGAGAAATTTTCTAAATAAAACTACGGTGTTTCTGAGTTGCATCCGACGCTTTTCCGGATTTCGCATAAGAATATTTTTGAGAATTGCTTCTAATTTGTCCAAAACCACAATAAAAAATATATACAATAGAACACAAATATAATTTTAATTCTCAACAGCGTAGTTTTGTTTTTCCATTTTAGTTCAGAAGGTATATTTTATACAATTTGTTACCACTACATACATAGTACGAATGATATTCCTTTCTGGCACGAAAAACTTTTTTTTTTTTTTTTTTTTTTTTTTAGCTTAAAGGGAGGATAAGACTCCCACGCGACTTCACTGAATCGAGATTTGATGGCTGGTGATTTTTATTTCCCTTCGAGGGAGTTGACACACAAACGAGCATTTCAATGACAAATCTCCATTTTCCGTGAGCATTACTTTTCCCTATGACTTCTACGAGGGCCTTGGTTTTATTTTAGGCTTGAACATAAATTAAACTTGATTTTACACCCTTTTGACGCGAGTAAGAGGGAGGAGTTTCAAGTCCGTTTCTTCGCGGGGGTTTTCCTTTTACTAACCCTGAAAGAATTACGAGAAAAATAATGTAGTGTAATAGGAATACTTGCGTTAACGCTCTAAGTTGAAACATTTGCTTGTCGACAAAAAATAATGGCAGGGTGAAGGACAGGGTTGGAAGTTGCGCGAGTTGAGGTCTTAATTGTATCCAGACCACTGTTAACTAAGCAACTGGTGCATTGTTAAGGATTTAGTTCATGAAGATAAGACAGATCTTGCGTAAGAATCCGTAGAAATCTCCAATGAATGCGTACTCGATTGGGGTGCTAAGATGTGCGTTGACACCCGCATATTGACAACTCTATGCGTGACAGCTTGTCAATCTCTTTCTTACAAGTCCACACTACAGTAACGGTACTACACCACAACCACTTCCCCTGGTACACAAACGTTTTATAGCTTTTAGAATACTGCAAGTTACGGCCGTACGGAGTGTGTGCATTGTCCGTAATTGTTCTGCTCTTTCGTGGTAACCTTTCGATCGTTTTTCTTCTCATGTGGTTCAGCCGTTATTCCCTGAATACCAGCGTGTAAGAAAGGTTTTTATTGCTCCTTTGTTAGGGGAAGGGGATAATAATGGAATATAATTACAATTTCCAAGGTTTATGGTTACAAACCACGAGTTCTCTCAAGTTCAAATTTCAGAGATTGACAAGAGATTATTTGCTGGTGCCTCCACAACTCAAAGCGTTTTGGAGTGTATAAAAGCTAACACGATGGGCTCTCGAGAAGTTAATGACGGTTACCAATAATCCCTTTAACTCATTCCAAGGAAAGGCGAAAATAGCTTAGTGAGCTTTTGGAGGGGGTTAAAGTCGGCTAAGGAATCACATACTGCGTCTTTTCTGGTGTATTGGGAACCACAATAATGAAAGGGTGCAGTATGCGTGTGGTAGGTGGGGGATTTGTATCGACTTAATTGACTTTAGAAGTAAAACGCGTTAAGGGGCGGCGAAAAGGCTTTAAGTGGATCGAAAGTTGAGGAACGTTGTTAGGGTTGACGTTTCGGGGTGGAAGGGAGCTCGTGGTCCGCTTCTTTGAAAGGATTTTAACAGGTTCAAGAGATTATTTTTCCTTTTTTTCCCATTTCTTCGTGTCTGGCTGGGCGTAACAATGGCGCATGAGCAACGTTTATCATCCAGAAATGAGATCTGCTCAGGAGGGTCGCGCAAAAATCAATGAACCGTCCTTCTTTCTTGTGTCGGTTCTTTGATGAGCAACTCGAGAAGAAAAGAAGGCGGCCGAGGTTGACTTTGGCGGGGGAGACGGGAAAACAAGTGGCTTGCCTGTGTCTTTGAGGGGGAAAAACTTGGCCAATCTACAGACATATGTATTCTACAGGGAGGAAATATAGAACAAAAACTATACTTGTTCTCCGGGGTTTTCGATATTTTGTGTTCTCATTGAACCGCTACTACGTAACAAAGGACTCGAGGGCAATACAGAAAACATCTTCACGACTTCTTGTCACCTTACCCTTAACGAGGGGCTTATGTGTGCCCCAGACTCTCGACAAAAGGAGCGCAATCATGACTAAGCGACTCGTGTACTCTTGTAGCTAGTCCCATCCCTGGGTATTAAAACAGAAAAAAGGCTAACAGTAACGAAATGCTAAGTATTGGTAAGCACGAAACAGAAGCAGTCCTTTTGCACTCCATGTTGAATTACATTCTTGAGTGACTCTACAGAAAAAAAGGAACCGCCGTCAGCAACGACACTTGTTAGCCCAAGTCAAGTATTCATTGATCCGTTTCCGGGGTGCAAAAATTCAGCCGTGAAGTTGGTAGCTTTTTCCACTGGACCAGGTAATTTTTTACTTTTTCTTCTCTGACTGTGAACATGACCTACCTCGGCTCGTTTTAACCATCTCACGCAGTAGGGGTCTGTATCAGACAACAAAAGAAAAGCCCGTGTTTTGTTCGCCACTGACCAAAGGGCATCCGCTGCCTCCAGGTTAGTGGAGGTAGAAGAAAAGGCAATACAATCGAGATGACCTCAACCTCAGCACTATTCTTAAAAGGGAGGCAGGACCAACTACCCTAGATTTTCAGGGGAGAAAAGCTATTGTTGTTAGGTTGACGGTTTGATACCAAAAGTCGCATAGTGCTAATAGTCAATGGGGCAGCAGAAGTCGCTGAAAAGTTTGGGTTTCCGTCCAAAAGGAAGGTTTCTGGGTGCACCATGTGTTCATCAGAGAGGTTTGGGGTATAAGGGTCGGTAAGGCGAGAAGAGCAAGGAAGCGAGGGTGAACGAAGATCGAAATGAGTCCGCCTAAGCCCTTGGTGCTGATTAAGCACACAAAAGCTAAACAGGCCCAGACTTGTTCACGTGACACCATCAACTATCCCTGCGGCATATCTTCCAATTCCAATTTCCCCAATATAAGCTGTTTCCATGGTTTCGTAGCAATTAGAATTTCTGGATAGCCAAATGTCATTCGGAAATTTTTTTAAGCAATATCTGGGAAACGACACATCCAAGTAAGTATGTGCATAGCAAATACAATACTGTATCAATTTATAGAGATGGAGAAGTTTTGCTTTAAATAGCAATACAGTAGAGATAAATATTTACAATAACAAGCGTTCAGAATTAACTAGTACTTAAACATTAATAGTACAAATTGGACATACAATTTTAGTTATAATTTTATAGCCTAAAATTAAACATTAGAGTTATTACATATAAGGCAGTATGAAATAGACCATTAACTTGAATATTCTTAGAATGAGAAAGTAGCACCAAAAGTGTGCAGTGATGTATTTACGAGATAAATGAACCAGTAAAGCAACTTAATTTTCTTTTTTAAGTTCACTGTTTGTTACAGGAACTTGTGTCACAGGGATAATACATTTTCGCTATGGAGTGGTTAAGGCTTTTATAACAGTACCTTAATTCCTTTGAAATCTAGGCACAATATGACAACTACTGTTAATAACATTCAGTGACAAACCCTTAAAAACGAAGCTTTATCGCCCTGGAACAAAGTGGGTCATTCCTGACGGTTAATTTTGATTGAAACTGCCCTAAAGTGACGTTAAGCACTTTCAAAAATTAAGTCTCATTTATTATTTATCGACTTCGGAGCAAACCTGAGTCATCGGGGAGGCTTCGGATAATCGAGCCTTCGTGTTGTACATGTTCGAACTATCGAGGTTTTCCTGTAGCGTAAAACAGATTGAAACCTGAGTAGTGCGCTCTCTATGGGAAATAGCTCCAGGGCGCGAAGCTTGTTGGCTTAACGCGGTCCTTCTGGCCCGCCTTCGGCCTGGTGTTTCCACTCTTGGTCGCATCCAGGCAGGGCCCTTCCCTGGCTTGAACTCACGGACCGACCGAAGGGCTAGTGCGGGGACTTTGCCTCAAACTAGCTTAGTAATACAAAAGCACGGGTAGTGGGAAGTTCGTGAGACGCATCTGCTGTTAGCGAAGTGTTCCTTACAACACAAAGGCTGGGAATTCTTTCGTTTTCAGTGACCACTACAATCTTACCATGAACCTATTGGATATTACGTGTTTCTCATCCTAGTGCTGCGTGGCCAATCTAGTGTAAGTTTGCCTAACATTGACTTGGTAACCCGTCTTACGGAGGTGCATGAATATAGTGTTTTCTTATTGTTTTGTCCATTAAGGCGAGGTTACACTTGTTCACACTCGTTCGTTCACACTTCGGAATAATCATTTAATTTTCGGATTGAACTGTTTCCTGTTACAGTAATACTTTGCGTCGCCGGATTAAAATTTAATAAGCGAGCCTACAGGAAATATTCAATTAGTGAAGCTAGTGAAGAGTATCGTTACGCAGGATACAGTGAAACTAGTTCAACAAAAGGGGAAATAATGAAAAATGAGTATCCATCACAAATTACATCTTAGGGCTATTTAGGCGTAATGACCATGGCATACTGGCTGGTGAAGTTGGGTATCTTGCCTTTAAAAGCATTTCGAGTAAAAAAAAAGTTGCATTAGCACAGACAGGCTAAGTTGACAGCAAGAAAAAATGTACGTATTGACTAATTTATGGTATGACTTGAACACGCTTGCAAGCTACTTTAGGGGGTCCATTTCCTGTGTTGAAAGGAGTCTCGCGAAGTTACACTTTCAAGTTCAACCCACGGATATGGTATAACATAGCGTCCGTGTTTTATGTTTTATGCTCTATTCCTGATGTGGCGTGCATAATACTCAAATTTCGCGAAACGAAAAGCTCCACCTTGGCAGGCAAGTTAAGACACGCCAAGTCTCTTGTTTTGGAGCTGTAGGCAAGAGGTTTCCATGAAGACCATCGAGTTTCTAACGAAAGGCCTCTCAAAGGACCCACTCGAGAATTTGGGGAATTCTATGTTAGGATCTTCCTTTCGTATTCACACGCCATCGGGTAATTTCAGGCAAAGGGGGGTTCTCTAAGCTCATCGTGTAAAACTAGCAACGGTTTGGTGTCTGCATTACATTACACTACTGCGATCACGAGCATAACTAGGGCTTTTTTTTACGGGATTGAGGTGATCCGCATCGCTGATTTCCCCAAGGACCATAACACGGGACACAGGGATGTGGAGGGTGGGTTTTTGGGGTAAATGAACCTTTTCGCTTGCACCGTTTTTGTTTTTTTATGCCACATACGCAAGTGGGTCTCTTCGTTTTCCACATTAGCATATCCTACGTTTAAAAGTCCTTTTTTTGCTTTCCTTTTGGCTTAAAAATGAGCATTTCCCTTTCGCTGCGTGTCATGTACTACTTAGAAAGCCTTTCGGGAGAAAGTTCAAGGGTATTTCAGTATCCATCTGTGGCTTTGTGATCTCCTTTCCATGTTTTTTATGTGTGCTTCCTCATTTTCTAAGTCGCTTTTCCACCCACAACTTTTCATACATGAGCTATGAACCGATCTCTTGTTACCAATGTTTGAAGGAGGTGAAAATTTTAATGATCACAAGTTTTTACATAGAATTCTTTTGTCCCAATTTCTAGCTTACGGCCATGACGCAACGCTAAGACACAACTGGGAAATTTTCCAAGTGAACCAAGTCCACCAGCTTACAAAGTTTGGGTTTTGCTAAATATGGCGGTAAACCGACGCGTCGAGGATGCCCACCACCGTGCTGCCCAGCGAACTTCTTCCAATCCTTCGGGAATACCTCGGAACAGTGCCTCACTACCGAATGTCTTTCGTCCTCCCCAACTGCCGACGCCGCAGCATCCACGGCACCCTCGGCGACCCCATTCCACCTTTGAGCCCCATCAGCTGCCGCTTAACCCTAGCCTTCCTAAGGATCACCCAGTGGTACCGGCCCCGCATGCACCGCGAAATGGCAATAACGTCATACGGAGTGCTGGAAACAGCTCACGAACTTTGGTGTCGACACAGTGTCAGACGGAAGAATCGGCCATGTTAACGTTGGCTAATAGTTCGGGCGGTCAACGCCACTGTGATTCTGCTGTTGCGGTTAGTGCGAGTGTAAACAATGCAGCCGGGAACCCGGCCCTGACTTCCGTTACACCCTCGAGTCCTGTGGCCCCGACACTTTTAGACCACCATCCTGTACCGCGTCGACGACGCGAACGGAGGGAAAGGCGGCAACACCATCGCCGGTCCCAACCTCTCCCTCCGCAACCGTTGCAGCAACACTTGCAGCAGCAGTTGCAAATGCAAGACCCGGCAGCAGTCCCAACGCCTACGGGGCACCCCGTCCTCATCCACCGCACGAGTTTACCGAGCCCGCCTGCTCAGACCGAGTTGCTTCTCTCGATGCTGAACCCCGCTCCCACGCCGAACATGAACCCGGCAGCCGGGGAAGCAGCACCCGGGCCCGCGGCCGCGCATTCCCCAGGCTCGGCCAGCAGTGGCAACGAGCGCTTGCCTGACATCCTCCACTCGCATATACCACCGGCTTACTCCACGTTGCCCCAAAACAGTGAACGGAGAATGGGCCTTGGGCCGATTCCTTTACCCCCTCCTGCGTTTCCAGGATTACTTGCTCCTTTACCCTTACTGCCTACCCCGTCTAACCCTCTGGAAGTACCACCGGGAACGACCACGCTCCCGGGAACCAGTCCGATGCCGGTCACAGCGGCGCCGCCGTCGCCGGGTTTCTACCCTTTCCCGCATGGAAGTCGAAGGTAAATCGGCACATTTTATATTCGCGTATGATAATGAGCTAAAAGGGGCAAAAATCAGATTCACGAGAACACGATTAAAACGCGTGTTACCAAATTAGGTTCTGGGAAGCCCAAAAGCCTGGCTTTTCTTGTTCTTTCGCGAAAGAAAACCGGTTTTAAGAACGAAGGCAAAAACTGTCAGGGTAAAGAGCCCCCCCTTCGCTTCTCAAAACTTCTTCGCCTTGGAGAAGAATGGAAAGACTTTCACAGCGGGCATCCCTATACTGAGAAAAAGATTGTCGTGTATATACAAAAGGGTTGGCCTTTCCCCCGAAATTCAATTTTAAGGATGGATACACTTTGCCATCGAAGCTCATTCAACTCCTTCCAACCCCCCTCTTATCTCAGTTGCCCGTGCTTGTACCAGTATCGTCCTTTCCATGTGAGCTTTCGCTTAGGTCTGTCCCAGAACGCCGCACGGAATTACAAAGGATTTAAGCGAGCCCACAATCAAAATTTCCCCCGATTTATTTTAAAGGAAACTATTCCGAAAGTTAAGTAGAAACACGCCGCTTTACCCCGAAAAGTCTATTAGCATTACAGGTACTGAAGTCAATAAAACGAGAGCGTTGGAGCGTTAAGCTCGTTGGCGGGAGTGTGACGTTAAATGACAGAACCGTCAATTCAAAATTTCATTTCGAGTGTTCCCCAAGTCCGAATTAGTCGGGCGCCGTCGTGTCACGCGTCACGTGTCTGGAAGTGGCGCAATGGTCGTGAGAAAACTTGCGAGGTCTGACGTTTGAGGCAACTAATGCCAATTTCCGTTGGTTGCTTTGGTGTTCAAGTTGATTGCACTCAGTGACAAATTCTATGTAGAAGCACAGCACTCATTTCTAAGTGCATGAGCGCCATATCCTTGTGCTCAATAGACTTGTTTCCAAGATACGCTACTAAGTAGTACGTACAGTATAATCCATAGCCCAACCTCCGGCACTTGCCCTAAGATTGAATAGTAACTACTGAATTGTTTAATCTTGTCCTATTTAGTAAAAGTGTAAAAGCTTGCAAACTTTGAACTAATGTGTGCCTCTTAAGAAGCTTGTGACAAAACGGACATAGTTCCAGTAAGTAGATGTCACTAGTAAATTTGGAAACAAATATACTTGCATATTTGGACATAGATTGCAGCCACATTTGGTCCCTGATGAGCCATTGTTATTCATTCTTGTGTTGACTACTGTAAGGATGTGTTTCGCGCCATTATATGCTGCAAAGGGAAAAAAAATAGATGTAAATAAAAAATGTAACGTAGGACCAAATATTGCGACATTCGATACGCAACGATAGCAGCTTATGTACAATCGGTCAACGAGAATCCACGTGGGCTTGATACTTGTTAGGAGCGTTCGATTAGTCGTTCGGTCCCCGCGGTTTACGAGGATCAGGAGAAAAAGGCTGGAGTAACGAACAGTGAACTTCCCGCTGAGCTTTTTAGCCAAGCTAATTGACGCTACTACTGGTACATGGGAACTGCATTGAAGGAAGTACACCGACGTGACTTGCCAGATGATCTGAAGCTTATTAATGTCAATAAGAGCCAAATGGCAGCTGGGAGTGCAGTCTGAAAGCGGCAAGATCCATCTAATGCTTTGCTCCTGCCGGGATTTTCATTTTTCCCATGTTACAGCAGCTGCTTGCCCAATGCTACTTTGGTTCAATAGCGTGGCACTTCGTTCCAACACAACAAACTCAACAAAAGACGGGTTGCCCCGGAATGAAAATCCCCCGGACGTGATTACCATTGAGATTATGCATATTTCTCCGCAACCCTCTTTTTGGTAAACTAGGCTTGCTGGCGCACCAAAGGGTGCAGCAGGCCCTCGTCTATTTTTTCATCCCCCTTTTTCATTTCGGTGTTCTCTTCCTAGCTTGCAAACTCGCACTGAAATACTCAGGCCTGCCAGCCTAAGCTCATTAGTTATCTGTCACGAACAGCCCCATGAAACATTAGATGGTTCTCCCTCCGAAGAAATATAACGAAGTGTTTGTCTCCCTTTACGCAAAGCAGCAAGTATGGGCAAAGATTGACGCAGAACTGTCGCTCCCCCCCCCCCAAAACGCTACTCACAGTCCAGTCAAGTGGAAATCAAACCCAAGGACTATGTTTGCGCCACAATTTCTCCATTTGGCACGTTGATAGTCCAAACAATCTTGCTTTGCGAAAGGAAGAACACGAGTACGATTTACAGCCCATTGGCCGCAGGGAGATAGCTCTCCCAGACCCATAAAACCTTTAAAAAGCACTGTTTTATAACTTAGGGAAGTTGCCTATAGCTTTTCATCGCTTTCTACGTGAATCGATAAACTCAACGAGCTGCAACACTGATACGAACCGGAACCCTAGTTGCGTTAGGGAAAATACCTTTTTTTCGAGGAAACAACAAAAGGCTTTAAAAAGTATGCAATTTCTCTCCGGTTCCTGTGTCTTGTGCCAACATAACGAAAAGTGGGTTTGACCTCAATAACGCCCAATCTAAGATTCTTCTCCTCCTCCAACCTACTTTTCTCTCACTGCACGATCAGCGAACCTGAGTTAAAGAAAAAACATGCCTCGTTTAAAAGTACGGCACATTTCCACTATATAGTGCAAAAATGCTTTTTCACGGTTCCTTTATTGCACCACTGGCAGAGCAGGTGGCATTTAGAAACAGCATAAACATGGCTACAAGTGATGTACTCGGATATGAAACTGCGACGAGGGGGATATTTCGCCCTAAGTGCCTACTGAAAAAGAAACCTTGATACTGATTTCGCGTTAGATAACATCTGTTGATATCCGTAGTAGGTATAATGTAGTGTGTACGTTTTGAATACGACAAAACTCTCCCGGTTGGTATAAAATGAAATAAGGAGTAAAAGGGGCTCCCATGAGTTTCCATTTGCAGTCCTCCCTCTTTTCCAAGGGGTGCGTAAAGCTTAAACGAGCGTCGGTATTGATCTTCTACTAAGAGTAGTTCTCGTGGATGTTCGTGTTACACTGTGGGGTGATGATTAACCTCGCCCAGCGAGCATACCAACACTCAAACTCTTTGTGCGTAGAAGCTTTTGTCTGTTCCACTTTGCTCATTTACGCGTATGGAATCGAGCGACGACGTCGTAACAGGTTTCATTGGTCTCCCGAGAATTTTTATCGCCTTTTAAGATTTCAGTGCACATTGCACTAATTAACCACAGAGCACAATGCAACAAAAGCCCAAAGGAATGACATTTTGTGTGCCGTGTACGTCTCTGAGTACAAAACCGAGATAAGGAAATGTGCGTCAATAGCGCGCACAAGTTAAACGAAAGTCTAAAATATTCCACAGGAGAAACGCTCGCTACTCAGTATTTAATGGCTCTGTGCTGTGAGAATATAACGAAACATACCTCGTGTTACTTCACCCCCGTGTTAATTACACTCGGCGTTGCCTTAATTGTTGCACGTATTCGCGTTAGATCGTAGCGTGAAGTAAACGCTGGGCTTCTTTACACTTACTACTGCGAGCCGTGGAAACCCACCATATTAGGCGTAGGTTTTACTCTACGGTAAGAGTCACCCAGAGCAATCAGGGGTAAGATAGACTGACTAACTACTCAAGAAAGTGAGTTAAATGCACAATGTTACTTGGAAAGGGCTGAATTCACATTTCAGAGTAACTTAATAGGTTTTCACTTTAGGTCGACTTGCCTAGAGTGAACATGGGGTATTTCTCTAAAACCTCCGATGAGGCCTTCGTTTCACAAGCTTATTTTAGCGCGCAAAACCGGGCTAAAATAGTTATGAAGGCCCACAAAATATGTACAAACTCTTTATGGAAGAATAACATAGGAAGTTGTCAGACACTCCACATAAGTGACCGCATTTCAGACGAATATTAGGTATTACGAACTTCAGCTATAAGTGAAAAGTTTCCTTTTCCTTTACGTGTTCATATAACGAGTTTTACTGTATAGCTATATGTGTAGAGCGACCTTGCATAAAGGTCAAATTCTAAATACGCGTCACTTGCGCGATGAAGCCTCCGTAGACCTTCGCTTGTTGATTGACAGCACAATGTTATTCGGACTTTTGGCACGCACATGATGCGCTTTTAGAATACGAGCTCTCATATTTTATAGCCCGGGTGCTGCACTGCACACATAACGAAAGACACACATAAAATGGAGAAACGACCAGAAATGCTATCTTTATGGACATTCCCAAGGTTTCCATCGCATATCTCTCCAGCGTTTCCCCGTCTCCCCAAGCTGAACCCCTGGGAGAATTCTTCGTCTTTCACGTCTAAAAGGAATCAACGTGACAAGAAGGGACTCATCCTTTTCTGTGTTTGTATTGTTGCCGTAACTGTCGAGTTTCATCGCTGCAATCACGACACGTGGTCGGGTGAGGGATTGGGTCTAAATGCTTCAGGTGTAAAAGGTATTTTCCAAGAGGGGTAAAAACCTAAATTAAACCACGAAGAGGATCGAAATCCCGGAACTATTTTATCTCCCATCACAACCCCAACTCTTACCTGGAAAGTCTTCAAGAATCCATCAAGACCCTTTTGTACAGTACTTGTATAAATGTCCCTAAACAGGGAGTAGGGAGGGGGTAAGTTGTGACCATTTCTTTTGTGTACCAAAACCCAACCCCCTCCTTGTTCGGGTAAGCTTCCCAAGAGATTCATATGTCTTTAAGAGGGGGGCTGAGGCATAAAAGCCACAAAAAGTAAAAGACTTGAGGATTTTTGGGAAAAAAAGACCAGACAGGAATACAGAGCTGTGGGGTCTTGACGGACCCCCATTTCTTTCACCCCACATGATCTCCAGTAACACATCCTCCTCCGAAACCTGTGTTAAAGCGATCAAGAACATAGTTACGAATTGGACATTGGGGTGTCGAGAGCTTATATAAGGCTTCTGTACACAATGCCTAGAGAAGGAAGTTATTTCAGGGGGACGAAATGAATAGGAAGTAAAGAATCTTCTCTTTTTGTGGTGCGTGAAAGGGAAGGTAGAATAATCATATAAAAATGCCTATGGCTAAGCTTGGCTTGTTTCACGATTGTTTCCTTACAACAATACCTTAAAAAGCGAAATGGAACTCGGAGTGATAAGGGGGGAGGGGAAGAAGCCTGCTTTTTAAAGAAAGGGCGTTGGCTTGGAAAAGAAGTCCGCTAGGAAGAGACAATATCCCAAAGGGGAAGTTAAGTCGGTCGGTATTCACGGAGGCATATGGCTTTTGTCAGATTTTCAAGTTTGGACGGCTGAGGAACGTGGAAGAGTGGTCTTGAAAAATTTCCGAGCCTCAGACCCGGTACGTGTTTATAAGCCAGCGTTTTCGAAGTGTCTTTTAAGGTTAAAGGCAGCTGAAAAGGCAAGCCAAGCAGAGCGATATTTCACGTGCTTAAATATACAAAAAGCAATACGTATGGGAATACCTGGTGCTGTTGGGTGTTGGGAAAGAAAGGAAAGGTTTATTAATGTTATGGAAATATAAACGTTCCATCTATTCTGGGTAAGAAACCGTTATTTGTGGGGCTTCAAGGTAACGCTATCAAGTCAAGAAAAATAATAAAGAAAAATTAAAAAAGAAAACAGCTGAATATGCTCCTTCCTAAGTGAAGCAGGTCTGTCATTAAGTTTGTTTGGAGGGTCGAGTTTTTGTAGCACGATTCCTCTTCATCTCGGTACGCCCGTGGTGTGCAATTTCTGGATGATGGTAGGTGAAGAGGTGGCCCATGTGATCTAACGGTGCTTTATGCCTGTTTCCCATTGTCCTTATTTGGCTACACGTACACAGCTGGTATTATGGGTTTCCAAAGATAAAGAATAACAACGGGGTTCAAACCGAGCGACACAAAAGGTTCAATCTGGTGCAGTTAAGACGAACAAGCTGCTTGTGTTAAGAAATACGCGCATTGACAAGCCAGCGTCACGGAGGATGCAGTTCTAAGGTTACGCAGCGTACTGTTATTTGTCAGCGTTGTAAGAAAGGTTAACTGTTAATGGAGTGGAGAAAATGGACTCGTTTTGCTGGTTGGCAGGGAAATTTGATCTTTCAAAACCTATCAGGAGTTCTGTTCAAGCGTAACAAAAACGCTATGAAGATCTTGGGAACTTGGGGAACTCGGGACTTGGCCTTTTACCTGCAAGATTCACTGGGTCGGTGACCAACTTTGCCTCTAGATAAATGGTGGCACAATTGGACTCGCGAGGGAGCTTCCGAAACATTTCAGAATGATGACCACGGTAGACAAGGCCGTTTCTGCTCGAGTGATCTAAAACCTCGGTTAAAGGTTAGGCGAAGTAATCTGACGACCAAGTTTCGTCCGAACAAAGACGCAGGTCCGGACAGGTTTCTTTTAAGGAGAAGCCTTACAAAAAGGGCAACTTAGGAATGGCTTCGTTGAAAATGAGAACGTTGGGGCTTGAAGTTGCAAGCTTGACAGCTTTTTGACACTTCCTGTGGCGAAAAGAAAAGATAATAAACGGCGTTTAATAAACAAACGCTTGCTTATTGACAAGGGTTGATTGTTTGCTTTTCTATTGGGGGATGGGGTGCAAGATGAGTGAATTGCTACATTAAGCGATCTGGTCAGTGTATATTTGGAAAATAATATCGTCGTGTAAACGTCACGTTGTTTTGAGCTGTTTGAACAAGGCAATTACAAGCTTACAGGCAAAGAGATTAGCCTAACAAAAAGGGGGGAACTAATGGTATTTGCCAGCCTTCTGTTAGCATGCCATTTGCTGTGCTAGGATTTATGCATCGTTGTGTATGCAATTCCCTCTGCAACACGTCAGTAGGCTAGGCCGTTTTGTAATGAGTTCTGATAACGCTTGAGGCATGACGTATGGAATACGTAGATAAATACAGTTCTTGACATTAAGTATCTTGGGATACTTTCCATCCGGAAGTTTTCCCTACTGGCCCATAGTTTTGCCTGCGTTCACACTTAGAACTGAAAGTTAGGGAAAATATTGGTTTATTTAATTGTCTGAGGCATTAAGTGCTACTAAACTAAATACCCTACCCAGTAGGCATAATATTCTTTATGTGCTGTAAAGTGTCAAAAATTAAGTATTTATGTTGGGTTAAGCTCAATCAACAGAACAGATTTTACCTTTAATTCAGTTCGGTTGAATTGGGCTTGGGCTACCATTTCTGTATTGGAATTAAATTGACTTAGGAACTCTTATTGGACAAAATTGATTTAAAAATGAGTTCGCTAAAATATTTTTTTTTTTACTTGGGAAGTTTTAGCAAAGTGGGCGTTAAACGGGTTTCAAACGTCAATTAAACGTCTTTCAAACATTGTATTAACATTTTGTAATAAGTATTCGTCTTATGGACGTCACTTTCGCATACTTGTGTTACGTTGGTATATGGGGAAATATAAAAAAGAACTCGTTTTTATCGACTATGTGCGAAAACTGACCGCTTTTAATTGAACAAAAATAAAGCACTGGAATTTTTTTTACTTGTTTTCACATTGACATCGAAACTCATACATACATGAATTGACTTCATGTAAGATTTTATTTTCCAATTATTTCCGTGCGACTTTCCTGGAAAATTTCACATGTAAAGTTTATGTGAATTTATTCGACTAGAAAAATTAGGTATGAATAATAAAAATAAAATTTAAATTCGGTTGACCTGCAAGTGACACTCGGCTGACTTGTATCCCTGGAAATGAATCATTTGTCAGGTCTGGTTCAGACAGGTCACCTTGGGAAAAAGGAATACCAGAAGGGTTTTCAAGCCATCTGCGGGGGTAAAATGACCCAGGGGTAAATACGCCATTGACACTTCCGCATAACTCATAGCATTACACAGAGACAATTCACCTTATGAACTACTTGACCTGTCTCACTACATCATTTTACGGAATTTTGAAACACCGCGTAAAAGACTTTATAAATTGTAATATATCAAGGATTTGTCATGGCAGTGTCCAGTTGTATAAACTGCCATGGCTAATAAATATGCATAGGAAGTCTACATGGAGAATATTGAATCTCATGGCATGAGTATTCATTGGTTGCATTTCTACCTTTTTGTAGATCGCGGGGTTCCGTCTACACCGGCGAAGACCAAGGAAAATCATGTTGTGGTGTCATGGTGACGCAAACAGTCTCAATCCGATGGTTTATTGTCATGATTGCCTTTGTGGGTATTTGCTGCGCTGTCGTGGGAACAGTCCTGGGAGCTATGAGAGCATCTGGCAGGGAACATCTCACTGTGTCTCTGCTCATGATTGGTAAGTGAAAGTTGCCCGTTTTGCAACTCTTCTTCATTTGCCTCTCTGAAGTATGCCCCGTGTGAGGAAAAACGCATAAAAGCACATTCTCTCCTAATTTACCATTCGCGTTATATCTATGACGCATGTACCTAAAATGGCCAGCTTCGCAACTTGTATAAAACCGCAATCCGGAATAACTGCTTTTCCCTTGCCGCAATCAGAGGCGTCGTTTTTCAAGAATATAACAGTTCCTGTGCTCTGGGTCAGAAGGGTGTAACACTTGGGTTTTGCGGACACACTTTTTCTGCTATTACGTGCAGCTTTTTCTATTTCCAGTCAATTGCAGTGCTTACCTAGTACAAGCAATTTTTTGGATCTGAACGACTACAACGGTATTTTTCCTTGCACGAGTGATGTTCCCATTGTAAGAAAAAAATACGCTAGGACTAAAAAACGCGAAAATCCATACTTAATTTCCTTTTATCCGCTGGTAACTTTACCATTTTTCCACATGACGAAGCTGGCTTTTTCTTCCCTCATGCTTTGTTGCCGTGAAAATTACCACACTGTCTACTACCAAACCATTGTATGTGGTTATTACCTAATTTCTTTTTTTTTTCCTTCATTTTTTCCGGGGGGCACCCGAAACAGGCGTGGGCATTGTACTTATAACGGTGAGTGGAATTGCCTGGCGACTTACGTCCCAAGATGCGCCATCGTGTCGAATGATGTTGGGGCTTGGATCGGGAAATGGTGCGGATATGGCTGACACGGAACCCAACAGAAGGTTTACCGGACGTATGGTACCCTCTTATGGACGCCCTCATCATCCTTATGCAGGTATAAGCATAGAAAAAATAATACTAGTGGAAAAATTAACAACAAAATGTAAAATTCAAAAATAGAAAAGAAATTAAAGCGTGAAGAAAACAATCTACTGATGACATGTTTTACGTTACAACAGCCATGATTTATCCCGAGTTCCAGTACCGACCACCGCCACCGTCTTACCAAGCGTCTATGCAAGATTACAGGTTGCGATTGTTGTTGTTAGACCGCGACCGGCAACAAAGTGGAAACAATGGTACCAGTCATGCACAAGCGTCCACCCTTTCACCTCCGCCCACCTACCGTTCACAAGCCAGTACGCTTAGGTAAGCCAAAATACAGCTGTTTTCTGTAACGGTGTAAAAAATCGAACGTTTTTATCCTAAACTTGTCTAAATCGTTGTTCACACTTGGCTATTTATCCTGGGCAAGTTCGAAATAATTAAACGTTTCTAAAAATACCGCTTTAAAATTAGTTTCATTATGTTATGTAATTGTGAGTTTGCATTGGGAACCATTGAATTGTGATAACGTGAGGTCGTAACCTTTTTACGAATGGTCACCACGCAAACCGTAAAAACCGTCTGGAGTAACTGGAGTGCAATTTACCCAACTTGGGTAAGATATAAGCGAACAAAAATACTATAGGTTTATTCCGTCAGTTAAACTAGTGTGAACTCGTGAAACTTTCATTGTAAATATTTTCTTAGTTAAGAGTTTATTAGCCTTAACAACACACACATACGCTGAAATCGAACAAACTCAGTATTTATCCAGGTTTCAGAGAGCATTTGTGTAAGCTTTGTGGCCAGATTATCGTAATGCTATTAAGCAACTTTTAAGCTATTATATTCTGTGTAGAGTAAATAAGAATAAAACCCGCCAATACGCTACGCCAATGATTGTTTCGATTTTTTAAAATAAGAATAAAATACTTGGTTTGCGTTCTACGTTGTTTGGAATTAAAATACAAAGTTAACGTGCGAGAAACGGTTAAAGTACGAACACAAACTAGTTGTAAATTTTTTAAGATTTATGTCACGTTTGCCAGTAAACTTATAAGCATTATTTTGTTTTTCACAGGCCACCCTTGCTATTTGGACGGGACCAAGAGAGTCGGCCGCCGAGCTACCGATCAAGAGCCGCGTCTACACGAGAGGCGGTCCAGCAATTTCCACAAACTCAGCTGCCTGGCGTGGAGGCAACTGGGGATAATTTGAGTGCGTGTCACTCGAGGGAAGTTTCCCGTCTAAGTGCGATTTCCCAGTCTTCGAATTCCCATGGCGGCGGGGGACAACGGATTTTCCAGGAAAGTGTTCACGAAATCCAAGTTGTCAACGTGCCAAGTCAGAGTCAGGAGAGCAGGAAGAGTCCGGTGGATCACAAGCAGCAGTCCCAGTTGGCGGAATCGATCGAGCCGAGCCGTTATCACCATCGGTCGGCGTCTTCCACCTCGTCGAGCCAAGTGACTCACGCAACGTCCGCCAGGGATAAATCCAAAGACAATAATACAGTGACTATCGTGCAGACGACGGACTCGAGTCAAGTTATGGCTCAAGATGCCTCCGCAATCGTTCTAACTGTGCCATCACCCAAAATGTACTCAACCAATAACTTAAGCAATGTGGATGTCACTGTTCATGCAAACGTCCCAAATTTGGACAGTATTCAAGTCTTAGCCCAATTATAGAATGCCTCTTTCCCAAATAAAAACTAATGGTATTTTACGACTACCGTGATGAAACATTCTTTGCAAAAACCTCCTCCCAAGAACAAACAAAATAACTGTTTACCTTGCTTCATCTGAAAATAGGGACCAGACAAGAAAAAGCTTTTTCCCATGTCTGTGTTACCGGATTAAAGCGTTCTTTAGCTCAGGGATTTACTGTAATGTTTACAGTGACGGTGTCCTTCTAAACTGCTATTTCATACAACTTTTTCTCACCAGCAACAGTCAAACTGACAAATACCAACTTTATTTTTTTTTTTTTGCGCGAAATGGCTTCCGGATTGTGTAAAACTGACAACCAAAACCGAAAAGTTTGCAATATTTTTTCTCATTGTTGTAGTTCGTATACGGCTTTTGTACAGTTTTTAAGTCATGTGCACGAAATAAATGCGTAAAAAAGTCAATTGAAATCAGAAACCTTGTTTAATCCTCTTTTGTCTCATTTTTTAAATGGTACATGGTCATGGGAAATTCACAATTACGCGAAAACCAAATTTTCCCAGGAGTTGTTACTTCACAAGCAATCTGTACCGAACCTGCGAGATACAAGAAAAACGCTAGTTTTTTACAGAAAAAAGAGAAATTGAAAAAATAGAAGCGTTTGTAAGCAAAAGTCCAAGAAAGAGTTCACACATGTTCTTACTCAATGATTCCATGAAAGAGGCCAAGGTTTGCTCGTTTCTCACCGTGCAGGCTACGTACGCAGTCGCGCCTCTGTATAAAGCACGTTTTATGACGGAGACCAAAGCCGGGATAATGGATTCGTCATAAACGACGTCTATAAACGCACACAATACGGTTTAAAACAGATTTAAAGTTACTCATGTCGTGATACAAAACCTGCTGCGAGTACGATATCACAATCGAGATCTTGGTCTTTACATTCTTCCCAATCCAGTTCCGACACGCTTATATCTGTACTTTTCCACCGGGAGGCTAAATTGCAAGTTTCCTCTATTGTAGCAAGATCTAAGTTTACGCGGACATTGTGCGTCAACTGTTCAAGAACTTTGCCATGGCAGTCCGTAAAATTGTACGCCGAAGGCTCGCATGCGAGTACACATGATAAGCCTGCGAAACCCATTCCTGCGCCAAGCTCGAGTATTCGCTTTCCTTTGAAGAGGTGCGAATTGTTCAGACAAAAGTCTGCAAGAAGGTACGAAGCCTAAATAGGGGGTAGTTTCCCTCTTTGATGAACTTAAAGGTGCACGGCACGTTACCTGCCACGTCCGCAAGCCAGTCGTACCGCACGAGATGAGACTTGCCTTCTCACGTAAGCTGACAGTTACACCGTTTGGCAGGAATAAAGTGCGGTAGCCGAATTCTTCGTTATTCTGAAGCAACTCCATGTATTTTTCCAGGGCCAGCTCATGTACTTCCCAACTTCTTTCTTCCACCTGTGGAGTTAATGACAATAAGTTAATTTGCTAACGATAATGGCAAAAATAAGAAATAAATATACATGAACTATTTAAAAAAATACACCTTGGAGATAAACATTTTCAGAAAAGCTTTTCGGTAGGATGGTGTAGGGGGGTATTTTATGGACAACGGGTGCAAAATCGTTGTTTCAAGCCATTTATTTTGCGCTTCTGTGGTTAAATCAGACGGCACGCTATTAAAATCCCATTCCTGTAATAAATTTGTACACACAGAAATGCCGTTTCGCACTGAACGTTGATAAGAAAAAAGTTTTAGTTTATTTAGCTATTTTATGTCACCTCCCAAGGTAGCGCAGACACATTTACGTTTCTAAAATAACCTTCTTGCATGTTTCCCCTCTCAATATTTTCCTGTTCACACAATGTTTTTCATTCAAACTGAAATAAATATGGTCTCGAACGCCATCTATTAATTCAATTGTTTTGTCGATGTAATAATTCAACCTATCTTTCACGCCATCTAGAAAGGAATTCAGGAAATAAGAGGTTTAAATGATTTGCTTTATTATTATTTGAGAGCGACAACGTGGCCGATAGGTACCGCAGTCTGTACGAAAAATCAAATAAGTGAAATATCAATTCTGTGGCAACTGCATATTTTCAAAATCATAGCTTTAACAAAGGTAATTTTCGATCAGTATTATTTAGTACGCCAAAAAGGTGCTTCAAAGGATATATATGTGGATAATTGTTGAAATACGTACTGTAATCTTTTATGTTTATTAAACCTAGTGTATTCACAAGATTTCAGATTCCAGAGATGTTTTAGTTATCCCCCAGAGATGCCAGAATCTCAAGTAGCCGATAGCGTCTCTTCCTCGAAACCAGTGTTTCGTTGAATCCACGTGTTGAAATCTTCCCAACCTGATTCATCAGGGACCAGAGGACACCAAATTTGAACGAAAAAAACGTAAGTCAGGAAGGGCACTTGTTGCTTGGGTCAGAGATTGAAGAGGTTCAGTTCGTTTCTGTCGCTTTAGCTGTGAACACGTCAGCGTTCTCTGAGTCTGAAGTCTATTTTTGCCGTTCTCAAATATGGAATCTCCTGATAATTTTGACGACCCAGGTATTATTTGTTTCGCGGAAATCGCTTTTGTACAGGGTTCTTAGAAGAAAAATGACAAGGATTTGAAACCATTCGTTTGATTTTAGCCAGTCAGTGTCTGTTGTTCGCACGCTTCTTTCGCGTTCTGCGTAACTTGCGTGCTTATTTCTTCATAGAATTGAAATAATTATAACTGGAAATACGTTCTATTCTCCTCGACTTATTTCCCTGGAGAATTTCCTGTTATTTTGTGCAAACTCGCTAAGTGAAGGTGTAGAAACCTCTAAGGGGGCATTTTCTCTATAACCCCAACGCTATTGCATTTCGAAAAATCACTTCCTGGTCACCTAAGTACTGTCACGCCACGAGCTCACTTGAGTATAAAAAAAGCACAAAAGGTGTCCCTTTTCCCAGTTCTTGTTGTTGAAGTTGCGCACCTCGGCGTCGCTGACTTGAACGGTGCCATGTTGCACCTGTTCGGGGGTAACGATGCCGAAGGTTATATGAGGGGTAAGAACCATATGGACAAAGAGTCTGGTTTTGAGCAAGCGAGGTGAAGTAGCGAGGGCCCTTCCTGAGAGTTGTAATCGAAAGGAATACATGTGTTAAAAATTGACGTGACAATACATTTCCAGTTAGTCTCGTTTGAACTTTCACAACTTTACGTTTCAGCCAAAGATTAGTTAAGGACACGTTGCAAATAGGTGACCAACTAGTAGGACAAACACATTAGAAAACAGTAGTAGACATGTCCATGATGTGCGATACACATGACTCGTTTGCCTTCAGACCTCGATACAGAATTAAACGTTGCGTTTCGTTGCTTTTTCGCAGAAGACGATGTGATGGACCGTTCACCAAGTCGTCGCCGTAGGTATGGTAGTGGAAGTCCAGAGTGCCATAGTCGGCGCCGATCCCCCACGAAATCACATGACCGACGTCTCAGCCGCTCACGTTCCCGGAATCGGCGCAGGTCGCGTTCATTCTCACCACCGGAACATGTGTCTGAGGATTCGTGGCCCTCACGCCGACGCCACCGCTCTCGTAGCGGATCTCCTTCTCCGGATCGCCCGTATAAATCCCACAGAAGGTCTCGAGGACTTGAGTGTTGGAAGTGTGAAGCTTCATTTCGCTCCAATCAGGCCTTACGAGATCATATACGATCTGGTGGCTGCCGGAACACAAGAGAAGTCAACATTCACAAATGTTATTACTGCCGTGTAGAATTCAGCTCAGCACACTCTCTAATGGCTCATATTAAGGACAAGCAACATCAGCTTCCTAAGTCTATCATAATGGCTATACAGCGCGACGACACAAGAGCCTCTGCTAGCAGCAATTTGACAGGATCCGTGGACAAGCTCGTATTGCTGGAAAAACCGGCAGATGAGTTCTTTCGGTGCCACGTCTGTCCTAAGAAATTTTTCGACAAAACGGCATTATACTTTCACATGGCATCAGTGAATCATTTCACTGAAGCAGATCGTGAGAAAGGCCTGGATAAAATGCTAGGCAATGTAGGGCCTTCTAAGTCGGGTACGTACGCTTGCGTCGTTTGCCGTAAGACCTTTCTGGATCATGGAGCTTTGTTTTATCATATAGGCTCGACAAAGCATTTTCCTCCTGAAGATGAAAGGAGACCACACAGTTCGTCCTCTTCCAATTCTGCAGAATCAGGTCCTTCTGCGTTATCACAAGCGGCACCACCGCCCCCTGTAACGCAAACGCATTCTGGTGGTAGTTTTGTGCCGACATTGGTTCCTGTAGACAATAATGATAAAGGAGTCAATCAAACCGCTCATGATAACAATGGTATCGAATCTCCCGGTCTCGGAACAACCCTACCTTTCCCATTCCCCGCAAATCCTCCTCAAACGGCGTATCCAGACATTTACTACATAAGCCGTTTTACGTCGCCACCTGCGTCTCCAGAAGCCAATTTGCAATACTTGCACAGTGTGATGAGAAACCCTTCCCCACCCACTGCGCCGGTTTCCTCCGAGGTGGATCGCACGTGGAATCCAACATCCTTTGACTCTACTCGCCAAGCCCCAACAGCCGTGTACCGAAATAGTGCCCAGCATGGGTATCCACCACCTGCTGCAAATGCTTATGGTCACAGTGCCTATGCGCTAAGTCAACGCTATATTCCCTATAATACTCGCCCTATGGAGAGTCTCAACGAACAAATGGTCATTACTCCGCAAAATAACATAACAGCCAACTCTGCGTATATGGGAGCTCAGCCTCAGTACGGAGCTTACCATGAAGCGTATGATAGACCTAATGCTGTTACTCCTGGTGCTTTACAGCCGCAAGATCCACGATACAAGACGCAGATTTGTTCTTCCGTGGATTCAAGGAAAGGAAACTCGTCCCAGTCAAGCGATCGTAGCAGTAATAGTAGCACAGTCATGTCTAGTGGCCCTCCGCTCGCTCCACTGGACGATATGATGGCACCACGCATACTTACAGGGTCGTTTACGCGTACTTCATCGGTTCAACAGAGGGTACCTGGTACCATATTGCCTGGCACTGTGCCTTCCCCTGCGGTACTTCGACCACCTGCTCCGTCACCGCCCGTACTTCGTCTCCCTGTGCCTTTTCCATCTGTACGTGGCCCACCTGAATCGACAAATGTGCACGGTAGCTGTAGTAACATTCCTCCGCCTTGGGTTATTCCCGAAGTTCCTGTGATAAATGCGCATTCTGATCGTTTTGCTAATACCCAGCCAGTTACTTCTTTGAGGGTCGAAGTGCCATATGCTAGAGTGGCACCAGCCGTACCTGTTGAGTCTGCTCCTTCAGCTCCTCCACCGCCTATTATACCTGTTGAACTGAGGATCCAGTATAATCGAGTCTCACCACCTATATCTTTACAAGAGTTGCCCAGGTTCTCGCCAGAAGTTGAACCTTCGCCCGTTGAAGAGGACAGGCCAGTAACACCAGAGACACCCACGGAAGAGCCGGAAGACCCGTTCGTTCCGCGAAGGTTGCCTGACGATGACGTCGAGAGATACTCGCCAAGTGTTGTTTTGGACGAGGAAGATTCTGGCAAGGAATCTGAAGAAGAAAAAGAAAATCCTGTAGTGTCTAAGAGAGAGATGCTTTTGGGTAGTGTCCCAGAATTTTGCTCGGATTGCAACAATCCGTTAGACCCAGTATTTTGCCTTAGTTACAACGTCATGCATCGTCGTTGGCACGTGTGTTGTATAGAGTGTGGTTGGGAAACTGTTGCAATGCAATAGTTAAGGTTATTACGTTCATAAACGATTCTGGCAAACCTCAGTGGAGAGCTGTTTGCTTAGGTCGCTTTTGTGTTCGAGTTTAGTGGCTTTGTATGGAAGACAATGGTACTTGTGTCTTTTCGTGCTTTGTGGTCAGTGTTGCACATAAGTTTTGCGCTCGCTAATGTTTCTTCCTTCACTTTTTAAAGCGAGAATTCTTCGTAAGCATTTGCAGCAGCTCTTTCTTGGGTCACGGACATTAGCTCGCAGGCTGGAATGCCGAGTAAAGACACAAATGTTCTGCAATATTATTACTTAAACACTCGGCCTCGTTAGCTCACGGAAAGCAAATGCACTCCAGGTGAACGCAAAAGATGCGAAAGCTTCTGGTGAAAGTTGATGAATTTCGCATTTAATTTCTAATTGTTATTTAATTATGAAAATCCTGCTCATTTTCACGAAATCAAGACAAGAACCAATTTTTCACTAAGGAAAATACCCCAGGGGACTGACACATTTCAAGGCAAAGAGTGGAATTTGGGAAAACGTCAGTTATCCCGAAGGAAACTAATTTTTTGTCCGAAACTGTGGTGAACGCCATCTATTGATGTAAATAACTGATTCTGCAGAGTTCTCATAAACTTATTTTGGCGTGGAAAGAGGAACCGTACGAAAGTGATGTGCGATAAACTGAGCGTAGTGCCGAAAAATGGTGCACCGGAAGGACTCGAAAATCAGCTGATTTTCATTGCTAGTTACCTAGATAAGTACCTAAGCTCTTTGAAAACTGAGTTCCACGAGAAATGGTAAACACTTTCTTTGACATACTTTAAGAACACTTAACACATAGGAACACTTCGTTCTTTAGCAACAATCTAACGAAAGCCGAATGGGATACAGCCGAAGAACATGCGACGAGTACAAAAGTTGTTGGAAACTATATGGATTATTTCGGGTCGTTCAGAAACCATGCGTGGCGTTTTGTTCCCGAGGAAATGCTTTTTCTTCTAGAAAACGTAAAAATATCATAATATATAATTCATTAAATATTATTGACTCATTTACCCGTGTAGTTCTACATGGACTTGGCTTATCGTGGCGTTCCGGTGTCAATTCAACAAGCTTTACAGTTCTCTAAAGTAAATCTTTACAGCTATAAAGTTTATGCCAGTTTGTGTCGTCAGAGTTATCGACTTAAGCGGAGCAGTAGTCAGCTGAAATATCCTGAAGACAAGATTGACAAAAGTACAGAGAAATTGGGGACATATGTCTTACCACGGGAGCAAGAATTCCGAAATTTACTACGTTTAATACCCAATATCATGGATGAGTATCCTATTGTCTGTGATAGTCTTGAGTCCTTCCCGGAGGGTACTATTACGCATGTTGATGTAAATATTCGTACCAAGGCTGTTCTAGTGAAGATAAATGCTTTTGCACTTTATAGAAACTGAAAGACTGCCTGCGGTATTGGAAGAGGCAATATTTGTCTCCAGAAGCTGACATCTCGAAGAAACAACGCTTGATAACCCCAGAAGCTGGAGATGACGATACAGTTTCCGATGTGTTCGTTCACCGGAAGTCGAGAAGTAAAAATCTCCTAAGATTCCTTGGTTTATTTATTCTTTTTCAGTTGTTCGAAGCAGGTTACAAATGATTAAAGCCGCAGTTAAACCCCAAAGCCAAAGTCTTCCGGAATACGACGTATATGTACCTAAAATCCACTTTCGAAAATCGGATGCTGGTGCAGCATCGTACCACCTTCGAATTCTCCCGTAAGAGCTTTATTGTATATTCTCTGATTCCATGCTATATTTGGTACTAATGCGAACCCATGACTTCTATTGCAGGTGGATGTCATCAGTTCCTGAAGTTGTCCCGAGTGATTGTATGCTCTACGCGGTAAGTGGTTGTGGTCAAATCGCAATGTATTCTGCACAAAATGTAAAAGCGTCGCTACAAGGATCATAATCCTCTAATGTGATAATAAAGTATTTGAATATTGACAAACTAAGCAATCCCCGCTATATTGGAATGAAAATAATCAAAACCCCTTTTAGTTGGCATTACCACATCGGATCATCACTTTAATGGCACCGCCTTCGCCGGTTTTGGCCGCCGTGAAGGCCTTGACTGAATCTTCCAGTTGGAACCGATGAGTGATCAGAGGTTTCACATCAATTTTGCCCGTGGCAATCATATCCAACGCAATGGGATAGCTGAACCAAAACATTATCAGCTATTTCACTAATAAAACTACCCTTTATTTACCAGTTGGCGTAACGGAAAATTCCGCGGATATCCACTTCACGGACAGCGGCATTCACGACGGGAATGTTCACATTAGCCGGTCCTAGGCCGACTAATACCAGCATACCGCCGCTTTTGGTAGCCTTGTGAGAAATACGACATATAGATTTCGTGTCAAGGGTTCTTAGCTTACATAAATGCCAATCTGAATCGAAGATTCGGCGCCGCTGCACTCGATGGTGATATTCGGTGCACCGCCCAGGGCCTTGACGATGTTTGCGGCATGCTCCTCTGACGAAGGACCGGCTTCAATCAAGTATGTGAAATCCGCTCCCAACGATTTTGCAACGGATAAGCGGTTGGCCGAAATATCTAATCAAAATCAAAATTCTTCCCATGCTTTCCATACTATTTAGCCGAACTAACCCGTCATAATCACGGATGAGGCGCCCATGGCTTTAGCTGTCAATAAGGACACCAAACCAATCGGTCCTGCCCCACAAATAAGTACAGTTTTGCCGATAGTAACACCAGCCCTGCGGCAAGCATGGACTCCAACTGAAAGAGGTTCCAACAAAGCGCCTTCTTCCAAAGTTACGTGGTCAGGTAACCTAACAATAAACGCTATTAATCCGCAAACAAAAATAATTACTATTTTGTCAGGAAAATATTTATTTGAAAGTTTAAAGACGAACCACGTCGATTATCAGACGTAAAATTGGTTAGAACATCCTTGAACTTTGGTGTATAAAAAAAAAAAAAAAATGTAGTAACTCTCTACGAACTTGAAGCAAAAGTCGGCCGCGTGGGTATAATATCTGCAAAGATTTCCGTGAACAGGTGGAGTGGCGCAGAAAATGACATCCTTGCACAGATTGTAGCTGCCTTGTTTACAGAAATCGCAGTAGCGACAAGGAACTCCGGGCTCAATCGCTACTCGATCGCCTGCAAAATACGATAACAAGTTAACAAAATTATTGATTTCAGGCGAAGTTGCGTAAAATGGTGCAGCAAATTCGGTGAATTCAACTTGGAATCAAGAGTAACCATATAATATTGTTCACTGAAAAAGGAAGTACCTTTTTGGAGGTTCTTAACATTTTCTCCGCATTCGACAACGATACCAGCCGATTCGTGACCCAAAACCATCGGTTCTCGGACTACAAAGTCCCCAATAGCCCCTTTAGTCCAATACGATACATCAGAGCCGCAGATACCCACGGCTTGCATTTCAAGAAGAACCTCTGCAATAACATATGAATTAAAACGGAGCGATTTTTCAAATTTCGTTAAGTTTACCATTGGGACCGGGCTTCGGAAGCGGAATAGGTTCCTACAAAGGAGGAAAGACGAATAATGAGAAATTTATTTCGTGCACTTTTTGGGAAGAGAACGTGACAGAGCAAGTTTGAGTTCGAATTTTGTTGCAAAAACAGTTTTGAATGTGCCCGCGCATTTTAACTGTACTATCAGTGGCCAAATATATTACATACTACGGTACAAAAATCTATGTGTAGAATTTACTGTACGCTTTATTTTATTACGGACATTAAATGTTAATGTGAACTTAAGAGCAATTCCAACAAGTAAACAAGTATATAAGATAAAGAAGATAAAAGACTAGATAGCTTGTGAAACCCTTCCACGGTTTCGAGTACCTATTCCTTCGTAAAAACATTTAATTTCGACGCACAATAAATTACGCGTAACCGTAATTCTTTAGACAAAGGGAGTAATACTCTTACAATGCGAATATCATCCTTTTTGTGCAAGACAGCAGCTAAATTTTCGACAACCATTTTCAGCGACTTTACTTGCTAGCCTCTTCACGTCAACACACCTGACTTCACTGAATTTATCTCGTCGAGATCGACGGAACGGGGCGGTCTGCTGCATACGGCGGGCGAAAAAAAATCGATAGTAGCGCCACATAGTGCGATAAACGTGCAAGTGTTCGTTACTTGTGCGAACAACGCCGTGTGCTTGGTACAGGAAGCATTCTGAAAGATTGTTTTGGCACCCGGTTTTTTGAATCTTTCTGAAAATGAGCAAAGCACACCCTCCCGAGTTGAAGAAGTATATATATTTCTGTCTACTTTTTCTATGAGTGCTTAATTATTTTCATTTGTTTACAGGTTTATGGACAAAAAGCTGACATGTAAGTTTCAACGCGGTCAAACAACTTTTTTTGACATTTTTCCTAAATTAATCTTTCCGTGAGGATTTTGTTACATTATTCTTATTTACTTAATGCACTTAATTCATCTATTACTCTCGTTTAGAAGAATTTACTGTAGGGAAATGTCTTTCTGTATTCTGAGTCGTTATATTCATTCTGAACGTAAAATTCTTTTCTTTTCACCGCCCCAATGCTTTGGGGACCAAAATATGCGTAACAAACGCTTTAATTATGTCACCCATTTTTTTTCTATTTATAATCTTCAGAATATTTTCAGGACTATCTTGTTAGAGTAAAGAAATGCTCGAAAAACTCCTATTCTAGCTATTTGATGTGTGATTAAAATGCTAGACGAAAAAGTACCTCTTTCATTCAGAATTATATGTGGGCAACTTTACTGGGTAACCTAATCCGTTTTACTTTATTACGTAATCGTAAAGCTTAAGTTGTCAATGCTATATAATATAATAGAAATGAAGTGTCAGATTTTTACGGTCTCTAATAATAATTAACTACTAACGTATTATAACTTCAAATATGTAGTGAAGCTCAACGGTGGTCGTAACGTGACCGGTACTTTGCGCGGTTTCGATCCCTTTATGAATCTGGTCTTAGACGAGGCTGTTGAACATTCCAAAGCCGGTCAACTCAATAACGTAGGGATGGTGGTAAGTGTAGTTTTCCTTCGTTAGCTATACAAAGAAATACTAACGTAATAAACCTTCACCATAGGTAATCCGCGGAAACAGCATAATCATGGTGGAAGCATTAGAGCGCATTTAAACGTCACTGTCAACCCTTTGAATCAATACAAGCGTTTATTTCTATCTTTCATTCCATGGAATACTACATTTTGGACCTCAAGTTTGCTATATCCGTCTCAGACAAGATTCCTTTGCTTTCAATCTCCTTGAGCCACTCTGCACACTCAGAGAAGCCGATGTCGATAGAATACTTTATGATCGCCTGCGGAAATTGAATAGAACACCATAAGAATAAGCTTGTTATTAATCTAATATTTACGCATACCGTAAGGACAGAGGGTTTGTTTTGATTAATGGCTTCTGTAAGGTAATTCTTCACCGTGGATGACTGAGGAAAACCAGAAACAGTATCTGCCTCTGTAGACAATTTCTGGAACACTTTAGATGCATTCTTAAGTTGACCGTGCTTCACGCAGATATCAAGCAGGTCGCCCAAGATCTCTCCAGTCCAGCTGAAATTTGTGCGTATAAATTAATTTTACATTGTAACCAACTATAATCCAAAGTACTGGAAATTGACAGCTTTGCCGACACTTTTCATTCCTTCCATGGTCTCCCAGATATTCCAAGCAGTATTAAAGCCTTGCTTTGCTTCCTCTGATTCGATATCTTTGTTGGATCTCGCCAAAAGGTGCAAGATATTTGCCACGGTTTTTTGCCGAGCGCCGAGGTCAAAATAAACAGCGTCGGTCCATAAAGCAGGTAGTAATTCAACTGCGGTGTTCTGAATCACGACGTCCAAAATCGCCTAAAATCCGTCAAAAATTAAATAATTAAACGGTTCTATTCCATTGAAACTTACGTACCTCAAATACACTTGGCTCGGGTACGTAAATGTTAGGAACTAATTGACGGTAGGTTTCCATGACAGACTCCAAAGGCTCACAGTTACAAAGAACCATGAAATAATTCCGGCTGAAGGGAATATGGGGGATAAATTAGCAAATCAATGAAAGATCGAAGCAAAAAGCGACACTTACTAGTAGATAGACATTTTAAGGGCGTCTGACATGTGTGTACCGAGTCCACCTTCTAACCTGTGTACGCGGCGAGCGATGTCACTATTCTGCATGTGATGATACGCAACTTCCATTGCGCGCGGGAAGAAATAGGTGTCTTTTGCGTCTACTACTTCTGGAACGCCTTCCTTTTCCATCCGCTCGACGATGTCTATCAACACTGAGCTCGGGGGTCCCTCTAATTATTAAAAAAAAAATACTTAATAAAAAGGAATATCGTAAATAACGAAAAGTCGAATGAGTATTCAAGTTTAATAGACACGCTGCACTTACTGTCACGGCAGTAAATATTTAGAAGAAAATAATAGGATGCCAAACTTGGTTGGATTTCCAGGCTCTGGAACTCGGCGAGAATTTGAGTGGCATAGTTTTGGGCTTGACGGTTATTCGAGACGGCAGAGATGCTTTCCAGTGCGGCGTTTAGCGTTCTGATATTGGGAAGTAAGCTCTCGTTATGGATAGCTTGTAAAAGTTCCTGAAAGGGAATAATTAAGAAATAGTTCTGTTGCGAATTTTTCAACCTTTACCAAAACAAGATTCCATTTCATATCGCCACCTTCTTTTAAGTAGCCTGCGGCTATGATAAGACTATTGTATGTCTCAATGTCTAATTTGAGTGACTTTTCACGCGCTTCTTCATATTTTCTAAACGCCCCTTCCACATTATGGTAAGCAACATAGCCTCTAATGAGGGCGCAGTAATGCGCGCTCGTTTTGCTCTCGAATTCGTTGAAAATAACGTCAGCTAGGTTATTGTCCCTGGAAAACAAACACTAATTAAATTTTCAAACAAACTGGGTAGGAGAACCTACTTCCAAGTTTTCGTTGGTTTCTCACGAAGTTTTGTATTGCTCTTGTACCACCTTTCTTGCGGAAGCTCAGCATCTAACGGATCTTCGCAGTTGTAAAGGCAAAGCATTTCAAAGAAACTTTGCTTCAAGTCATCGGAGATACCTATTACGACCATTGCCGGTATTACTGCATTCTTAGTTACTTTCAATTAAAGAACATTTACCGCTGCTTGATGTTAATGCAGAATACACGTTGATGGCTTCGGCAACGCGGGCTTGCTTAATTAATGCGCTTAAAATTTCTTCGTTGACTTCACTGCCTTCTGCATACTTCCATTTAGGTGAGAAAGCCTACGTAAAAACAAATAAGAACTTTAAATTCAATGTAGCTGGAAATTAGTTTGTCTAGTACTGTGATAAAGGGCTCAGCCACTTTGTGGTTGAACAACTTCGAATGTTCATCCCGGATCCACATAGCTGCTTTTCGTCCAGATTCTTTGGCTAATGCATAGTTGCGCTTTGCGCCATTCGACAACGGGGTTAAATACGGATCATCGTGGTAGGTGTATTGTGGTCCAGTGCTATCGACGCCAACGGTGCCGGCCAATGCCTGAACAGTCAAGAATGCCCAACAAATGTTAGAAATCAGTCAATGTTTAGTTCTATCCTGGCTGAGCTTGTTTCTTACTCTTAGAATATCAGTCGAGCTGCGTGGTATTCTTTTCGGTATTACAGGGATTTCTGAAATTGCCGATTGACTGTGGATGAAAAATTTCAAGTTCCCCAGCACATCGGTGGTCACCAAACTGTAGATTTTCACGCGAAAACGTTAAATTTTGCACAAAGTGAAATCTTAGAGTGATGAATACCTTTTGAAGCGCAACGAATTTGCAAGTGTACTATACATGATGAATGCAAACTAGTTATACGATAGCCACATGAGAAGAATCAGATCAGAGTTGTTTATATTCTCTGTTTGGCGAAAAGCACGAGGAGTCAAAATTGTTGTTCTTTGGCCGACTGCCTTGTGCTGCCACCTTTGATAGTTGGATGAACAGTGCGGAGAACTGCATGGAAAGATTTGTCGTGCTTATAATCTTGACTTAGTAGTTTTAGTTGTAGACGTCTGAAATGAAGAAAAAAAAATGAAAAATAATAATAAGAATTTAACTATTCTGAATTTCTTACTAGTCGTGATTTTTCTCACCGGTCTCAAAATTACGTACTTGGGGCAAAAATCTCCCATTGGTAATTAAGTGCCAGCGGGCCACGTGGCCAGGGTTCGTGTCGTATTTCTTTAAGACCTATTTTTTTTTTTTTTTTTTTTTTTTTTTTTTTTAGGCGAAAACCGTGTGCGTGTTCCCTTCAATTATGCCCGATTCCCAGAGTACGCCGTACTTAAGAACTTTTTTTAAATCAATTGTATTTATTGCACATTTTTATATATAATGTATTGGCTTGTCATGCAATGATTTTTCTTTTGCTTGTTTCCGTGTTCACCATTTTTCAGAAAATCCGGTAGGGGGTCAAACACCCCATTTAGCCCTGGAAACAAGTAATTTATACTTGCATGAAAACCTTTTAAGCACGTTTAAATGTGTGGCCTCAATAACTCAGTAGTCGTTTACCATTAAATTATTGCTACAGTGTAAAGGTAAACGACGACTATTAAGGTTATAAAACGCTTTATACCCAGAGAGCCAAAGCTGACAACGAGCAATGCTCACTTTGGGGGAAAGAAACTGAGCAGAAAAACCACAGTAATATATATTAATGAGTAATGTATTGGTGCAATGGATCATGCACAGTTTAACTTTTCCTAACCGTCGTCTGTATCAAACACTTTAGTTCTCTTTTGGTATCTATATCAAGCGGCTCCCCAGAAAGAGATTGCAGAAATGATCTTACGAAAATTAAATTCCCTCTTAGTAGTCTTTCCACAGACTGAACATGTTTAGTAAATACTCAATGACTACAGTTTTCACAATATCTAAGTACCGTATTGCAATTACGTTCGTGACGATCGTTAAAAAATACACTGGCATCCCCCCACGTTAAAATCGCCTAATGAATAGTAAAGCTGAAGTAACCTTGCAATTTTCTCCAATGAAATGCGCCATTCTGTGTAAAACAGGGACGTATATCGTAACTACTACGATCCGTTTGGAGAACGGTGCGTAACGCGAAATGCGAACACTCAGGTTTCCGGTTTTCTGTGCGCGATTGTTGTTGATCAGGCACGACTTAGATGTAGAGTGAGAAGAGAGACTACACTGATTTCGGAGGTACGTGTGCTTATTTGATTATTTGATTATTAATAACATATTTGATTATTGGCAGCGAAACCTTGTAATAATTGATTTAACACCAAATACGCCAAGAAAATCCTCTATCCCGATGCAATATGTATGTGGAACGAATAGTGATGATTTGACTAAACTCAATTCGAATACGAAACTTTTAGTACTGAAGCAAAATTACTTTTAAGTGTAGAAAGGGTAAAGTAATGCCAGGACAGCTTTTTAACTCGATATCTCCCTATCCAGTAGACTACAAAAGCTAAGGTTCAAACAAATTTGAAGAGAGTGCCCCCCAAAAAAATAATAAATAATAATTCCCTTTATGTGACAAATGTATGAATGTCCCCAATAAAGCGCTTAAGTGAATGACCATAAAATGTCTGTAAAACGTGACCATAAATGAGCAACGTGAGCACCTTACGGCTTCCCGGGTGCGTTACTAATCAGTCAGGTGGGAGCGCGCTAACGATTCACTTCTTCAGTTGCCATTGGTATCAGAAATAAAAATTTCTTACTACATTATCCGGAATATATGTTAAAAAAATGGTTATATATAATACATTATATATAATATATTCAAGAAATATTAGGGCGACAATCTTGACAATCTGTAAGTAAAGTAAAAAATAGGCGTGAAGGCCGATCGATAATTAAATTTTGTAGGCTTAGCATGTTTGGCGGAAAATACGGGGGAAATGACAAGGTCTCGATGTACATTTAAATCTGGGGGTACTTCGAATCTACAACAACTAATGAACAGCAGTACTGAAGTAACCTGGCAATTTTCTTTAACGGCATGCGCCATTTTATGTGAGAAACAGAAATGTGTTTCGTACTCCTACGATCCATTCAATAACCAGTGTGTTACGCGGAACGTGAATACCAAATTTCCGGGTTATCTTTGTGGATTGGCTGTGGATCAAGCAAGACTACGCTGTAATGTGAAAGGAGAAGCCTACGTTGCCTTCGGAGGTAGGTACAGTTTTGAGATCTTGGGCGAACTCAAAAAATATAATGAAAAATATTGATTTATTGCTAACACACCAGGAAAGTACTCGACTGCGATGCAGTGTGTTTGCGGGACAGACAGGCAGGCAACTCGGATTAATTGGATAGTACACAATAATACACCCTCATATGATTGCGTCAACACTTGTACGGGACGTCCTTGCGTAATTAAAGTAGGACTCTTTGAAACATGCGGGGTTTGTAATGGTGATGAAAATATTTGCAAACCAGTTTATAGTTTAAACAATGTCTATGCTTCTATTTGCACACCAATTGCGTAAAGTCGGTGAGATTATAAACTAGGACGTTTTTATGTTTTTGCACTGTACTATGCTTGTTTTCAGAAATGAACTTTCACAAGTACCTTTTCAAGTTACTATTTCACCTGTTTTACTAGCTCGTACGAAAGTTGTTTGGTGAAAGAAAATAAAAAAGTCATTACTGTAGAATTCCACAGAAAGTAAATGTAACGTGTATTCGTCACTATAAAAATACTTTAACACCTGTAATGTCAACGCCTATCAAATGTACTGAGCAAAAACTTCACTATCCTGTCAATAAATCCAAAAAAAAAAAGAAAATTGAATCCTGATAAAAGCTTCCATTGCCCTAAAGCCTTTATTACTTCCCTGGTTGTTTTTGTTGCCGTACGAAAACGGTCCCTATGATAAAAAGCTGTCTATAAGCATAATTCTAAGTAGAAACAAGCTGGGTTTGCATTATGTTGCTTATCACGGCTTAAGGGTCTGCTTATATTATTAAGACTCGATAAACGTTAACAATAAAGCTTATGGTGCAAAAATGGCGATAACAAAGGACCGGCAAAACGCGCTATAGTTCGCAGTGACACGACATAGTCACGAGTAAGGCCCCACCCTCCTCGAAGCTTGCATTTTCTTACGGGGAAAGTAGGCGAAATCGCAAATGTTCATAAAACTCATACTAACTCTTCTCCCTCCCCCCAGCACAAACCATGATATGGCCCTGTCCATAAAGTATAGTAATATTGTTCGATATATCAAAGTTCGCTGTATCGAACCTTGTGGGTTTTGTTTATCAGGATCTTTCAACTTCTTCAAAATGTCTGACAACTTGCTACTCAAGGGCTCTACTATTGCGCCAATTACATGGCAAGAAATAGCGTATATTTTCAAATACATCCACCTTATTAGGGAAGTAAAGTCATTGTCATCCGATGTAAGCATGCATAAACAAAACCGACAGTAATTAAAACTATACTGGTGCCGCTTCCCTTTTTTTTCTCTGGGAACCATTTGTAGTTTTAGTACATCGTTTAGTGATGAAGCCATGCTGACCTTTTGTTTTCTTTTGTCCCATCTGTTGACAATCAATGCTCTCCCTTTTTTCAGCGCACTCGTCCATACATACATGCAAACAAGCAAAATGCCCATAGGTAGGCCTCGTACAACGTGGCAAGACTATTCTGCCAACCTTAGTAAAGAAAGGCTCGGCATCCCAGCTAATCTCCGAGCTAATGTCCGTGACCCAAGATAGGGCTGATTGGAGGACACTCCTAAGTTTACTCAAACCACGACCCGAGTAATAGGAACTGTGATTTCGAAAATGTACCTATGTACATGAAACTAAACACGAGCTCTTTGGTGATCAGCCTACTCACTTCCTTGTTAAAATACGGTCTTGTTTGGATATTTGTTTTAAAAAAATTCGTACTTCAATCCTGTTCCTTGTGACCTTCAGATTAGATAGGGCTCAGTGGCGACCCACTTCGTAAATTGGTTTACTCTTTGAAAGCCAGAACCGCACGAGAAGTCCGTATTAACTTTGGCGGCTTGGCGACTTCGTACATTTCATTCAGTCACTGATCATGGAAGACCACCTACTCCCGGTAAGCTCTTCCTTTCTTTTCATGTTAAGCTTAATGTAGTGCACTATATTTAAAGTAAAATTTACGGTTTCACACTAGTTTTGCACGTGTATGTACACTGCTTACTCGGTGCGATCTTGTGTTGCTAAAAAATTTGAAGTGTAAAAAAATGTGTAATCATTGTATTTAGAGCAATAAGTTACAAACCCATAGATCGTTAAATTTGCTGTGAATTGCGGTTCAGTCTTGCAGTAGTGCAACATTCGTCAATACCCTGGAAACTTCTCTTAAATGATTTCAGAAAACGTTACTTTATGTGAAAAATAGCAAGAGAGTCTATTAGGTTATACTCTTTACAAAGCTACCTAAATATTGATTATTTAACAAAAGTACAAGCGAACTGTCACTATTTATTACATTAATGGAAAAAATCTAAAGTAGAATTTCGTTTTTAACTAACACATTCATAACAATTTGTCCGCTACTGTATACGGTTTGCAAGATTCCAAGTTTTGTACCCTAGATAAAAAGTGATGGAGCGAAATTCGGATATAATGAACAGCAATTCTGGTTCCGGGAAGATCGTTACAATGAGACTCTACTGTAACATTCTGCATATTCAAGAGATGTGGCACTTTTTTTGTGTTTTAGCAACGGAATTGTTCCTATTCAGTTCAATTCCGGAATTTTGCCACTTGATTCTAGACCAACACTCCTTTAATTTTCTCGTAGCTGAAAGCTGTGAAGGACAAAGTACACGGCGTGACGGGCATTTCATGGAACAGCTACGACGCAGAATATCAATATTTGCCAAGCGAAAACCTCGAACCAAAACACTTACAAGCTTCTCCTTTATGGAAAAGGTACTACCTTTCGCCGACAGTTATTGTTTTTAAAAAAACAACTCGTCGATGTGCCGACTAACTGGGTCATGTTGGTTAAAAAATTTAATCTACAAAATAGAAACATTAATAGGTGTAGCGATGTGGGTTTACTCCACAAGAAAGTCCAATTCATTAGACCGCTGTTTGGGGAGGATGAAAAGTTTCGACAAATGAAGGACCTAGTAGCGGGATACGACAAGGAAAATTCCACCGAGGTAATCAAGTGTAAAGTGTCAGAATATACTAAACAAATAAAACCCCATTTTAAAGAAAACTCAACCAAGGACTTCTTGCGACCTTAATACAATGTTGGAATTATTCCAAGCTGTCTTGAAAGGCGAACTACATAACGGAATGCTAGTGAAAGGGTATGCAATATCTCTAAGAGTTCGTACGCATAATAAACGTGGCATGTATACATTAACACGTTATATTCTTCTAGTGCAACGAACTTGCGCGGCTTGGGTGATCGTGAGAAATTCGACGAGAATCTAACCTTAGCAGTTCGGAAAGTTCTGGAAACTGAGGAAAAGGTCGAAAAAGTCTTGGTGGTCGCATGGGACTCGAAGCAGTCCCTTTCCATTGCCCAGGCGTTTTATGAAGAACCCAGGGTACTCTGTTTTTCGTTGCAAAAAGAATCCACCCCTTCGACTTCTTCGGTTTCGAACGTTGGAGAAAAGTGGGGACGGGGTTACAACTTCAACGTGCCGTATGGTCTTGAAGAACTGAACGATGCAGACTACTTGGCAGTCTTGCACCATCTGTTGCTTCCCGTTGCATATGAAGTAAGAAACAAACTACATTTTCCAGTGCGTAAACGCTTTCTTTATGGAGCTATTATTTAGTACAATCCAGATTTGGTGGTCATCAATGGGGTAATTTAGAGTTTACGGTAAATTTAGAACAGTACTCATAACATTGATTTTCCAGGTGACCGAAAGCTTAAGCTGCAAAATATCTGCACATCTAACTGCTTCTTTAATGAGCTTAGCTCACGGAAAGGTGGTAACCATTGTCGAGGTAGGAATTTGATTTTACTTTCATCTGTCGGTTTAGGGCGATTCATATTTCTCGTTTAGGATGGAAGTCATTTGGGCATTTCGTCGGAAACCGCTTTTGCTACATTGTGTAGTTTGACAGGGCGGCCCTTTTTAAATTCACTAACGGGAGGCAGAGCATCGGAAAGGTAGTTAATGCATATTGTATTTGAAAAGTAATCCTTCCACTACTAGTTTTTATTTCTTTATTATTTATTTTTATTTTTTTTAATATTTATTTTTTAAAATATTTGTTTGCTAGAGTACACAAGACCATTGTCGATACCATAAATGCACAGAGACCGTTTTGGAAATGTCTCCGGTTCCAAGGTATGGACGCAACGCCAGAAAATTATGAAGGAATCTCTGCCGAAGACAAGACGGTGTTCACACCCGCTAAGGACGCATCATCACGTTTGGCAAGAAATCGTGTAGCGTTTATTTACGATGACCGCATGTTAAATCATTACAGCTATACGGCTGTGTAAGTTGTCATGAATAGCATTTCTCATGCAATAATTCTTTCGTTAGTAATCATGTAGAAAGACCCGAGAGAATGACGTCGATTTATCATAGAATGGTTGATTATGGGCTAATTGATCGTTTACGACGTGTAGAGGTAATAGTGAACTGCACTAGAAGTTATTTAACTAATAATCATCTACATAATTGTTCTACATGTAGCACGGTTATATTACGTAAAGTAACTGAATAATTTAATAGGCTCAAATGGCTAATAAAGACCAGATTTTTATGTTGCACGAGCCAAGTTATATTGACCTGCTAGCAAGGGTAAAAAGTGACCAGGAGCTAAGACCGTACGTCTTCCATAAGGAAATTGACTCTGTTTCGTTTTGTCCGGACACTTACGAACTATCATTTCTTGCTGCCGGATCAGCTATTCAGGTAGTGTTGCATTTTAGAGTAGTTTTTTGGATAACACTTTAATTTTGTTAGAAATAAATTAGTAAAATAATTTTGATTTATAACGGCAAATGTCTAGTTGGTGGATACAATCTTGGACGGCGATACGGACTCTGGTATTGCAGTAATAAGGCCACCTGGTCATCACGCGGAACCGGGTGCTGCGTGTGGTTTTTGCGTGTTTAATAATACTGCATTAGCAGCCAAGCACGCCATAGAACAAAGGAACCTGTCGCGTGTTCTCATTGTCGATTGGGATGTCCATCACGGCAACGGCATCCAACGTATGTTCTTGGAAGATCCAAGAGTACTCTACATCTCTCTTCATGCTTTTAATGACTTTCCTGTACTACCTGAATTTACGAATTCGAGTGTTATCGGAAAAGGTCCCGGCACGGGTTTCAACATCAACATTCCTTGGAGTGAGGTAAAATCGTAGGCTTTTGCCTTGCTTTACGCGGTAACATGCATAGGAAAGCAATGGAGAAATACCGCGTAAGATGAGACTTTGTAAAAAAAAAATAATTTGTTGATATACTTTGTTTTGGGATTACGGTGAATTTGTTAAATGTAAAAGCTTGATTTGAATTTCAGCACGGAATGGGTGATCCAGAGTATTTTTCAGCATTTTTCAACATTGTTTTACCCGTCGCTTACGAATTCCAATCAGAACTGGTCCTCGTAGCTTGCGGATTGGATGCAGCCCGTGGGGATCCTTTAGGAAGTATTAAACTACCATCTTGAGAAGTTCAATGTACGTTTAATTACAGTGTCTGATTACTCTAGAATGCAACGTCTCTCCCGAAACTTACGGACATATGGCGAGTTTGTTGAAACCTTTAGCTAATGGTCGTGTAGGTGTGATTTTGGAAGGCGGGTACTACTTGGAATCCGTGTCTTACGGCATGGCCATGGTCGCTAAAGCATTATTGGGCGATCCTTTACCCAGACTACGATTAACTACTGTACCGCAATATTCAGCGCGGGAAGATATACGGCAAGTCAAAAAGGTGCTGCAGCCATACTGGCATTGCTTGCAATTCCCAATGCCCGTTTCGGCGTCTGTTGCGTCCAATATGTCCAATCTCGAAGAAACGGAAAAACCTGGAACTCTGAATTGGTGTCCACACTTAGATGTTATGATGCCTTTGGATATGAGTCCCGGTAAAGGCGTTGGTTATGGCAGACACTGCCAAGTTTGCTGGTATTTCGCCACTAACTCCTGCTGCCTTACGTGTTTTAAAGTAAGTACTTGAATTTTCACATAAATCTATTTTCTTCGAATTATTTTCGTCAAATTAATGGTATTTCGAACCACTTCCGAAATATAAGAAACCAATATATTTGACGATATACTATCACAGTAAATAAATAAAAAAAATATTTTATTTTTTTATTGTATTGTAGTCGTTGTGTTTCGTGAACAACTTGAACGGTCACAGTCGCGAGCATTACGAAGAAACTGGTCATGCTTTAACTTTGCATTTTGGCAATTTGAAGGTGTTATGTCATCCTTGCCAAAGTTGGGTTGAACACCCAGTAAGTGTCACAAATATTTCTTTCCTTATTGTGAATACTACCTTACCATGTGATCATTTTGTATAGGTTCTCGCGAAAGTGTATCAGAGAGCTCATTGGGAGCGTTATGGGGAACATCCCAGTTCGTACCCGGCCCTTGAAGATTAAGCGAACGTTCAATCTCCTGCAGTTTTCAGCTCACAGTAATAAAACTGGATAGTAATATATGGATGATACGTAGGCTTTCTTTTTCGAAATGATTTTCAGGATTTTAGTTATGCTGTGTCATTGAAGATATCGATCGGTAAAACCGACGGAGATGTAGAATGTGTTATGTAGTGAATTTCCTAGTATTCTTAAGAGATTCTATTTGTCAAACTGATTAACCAGAGAAGGTAATTTCAATTGAAATTTGAGTTTCTCGGAAAATGTAAACCTGCCTGCGTTACAATTTATAGTAACTGAGATAACTTTGGAGTTCATCAAGTGAAATACAAGGAGTACAATACATAACAATAGTACACAGTATTTAAAATTTTACACCTTATATTGTTACATATCTCTGAAAATTTGACACTACCATACGAAATGGAGGTTTGATAAATATTTATTATTTTGATTTACAAAGTCTCCGTAGTCCCCACTGAATTTTACACACGAGATGAGCTATTGTGCTAAAGCGGAAACTTGGCCTTGTTTCGGGTCAAAGTAGCGAATGTGTTCAACTTTAATTAAGACGATATTCTTTTGTCACGGACCAAACATAAGTTATTTTTTTGTAATCCAATGAACCTGCAACAAGCTAAGATCGCATTGTGAGCCACTGATTAAAGTCGTCATGAATAAAAAAATAAACTACCTGTTTGCATTCTACCATTGTTACAACGTCAAAAAGTAGTTCTTTTGACAAGCTCTGCAACTGTATAATCAAACATGGAAATGTCCGTTTTTTTAACGTATTTGGGACAAAAGGTTTCAAGGACTATTAGAAACACGCCATGATTTCAACTAGCACGAAACCACAAAAACTTGTCAAAGCTACGGAACCGCTTTGTTACGGACTCAGTCCAAGGTAGAGGCCTGGAAAGCTTACATCTCTCGCGATAATTCAAAGGTAAAAACAGTTCGTTGTGCTATTGTCGTTACTTTTTATTCGGGCCTAGAAATACATTCTCATAGTGAGTTTAATTGTGAAGTGTGAGACCACAAATTGTAAATTAACTACTTAGTCGTATTAAAAAAAGATTTTTCTTACTGCAGCTTGACGTTTTTAGTACAGTGTGTATTTTTGATGGGCTAAAGTTTACAAAGGATTAATTCGTTAAGAAGTAAACTGGTTCTCTTTAGCAGGCAGCTAACTCTGATTAAAATCAATTATTAGTTAAGAACAATTATTACGTATTATTTTAATTATTGCTTAACTTATAAATTACTATAATTATTGCTTAACATTTATTACTATTATATCAAATGCTAAGTTACACCAAACTCTTAATTTCACGAAGACTAAATTAATTTCTGTTTAATTGACTTAATTTAGACTTACTAGTCTAGGTGATCTTGCGCCAAATTGAAATAAAACAGTAAACAGCAAATTTTCGAGTACGAGGATAATATTTTACACAATACTTATTCTCTTCATGTGTAGGTTTGCATTCGCATTATCCGTGAGACAATACCCCTCTTCCGTAAATAGTGATCAAACATGGAAGACTACTTACAACCGGTAATGTGTCCAAATTATTCGTAGCGTTCGATAGATGCTGATAAATTCCTTTGTTTGTGATACTCAAAATGTTTCAAAACTGATTGAATGATTTGATATTAAATTTTCTAAAATGATTACTTCAGATTAGAGTTTTAGCATTCATTGCTTTTATTTGCAGTTAAAGTTAATGCGAAATAAAGTGCGCGGATTAACTGGCATCTTATGGGACGGAGACGACGAAGAAATCAAGCTTTCAAGGTAAAGAAGAACGAAGAAAAAAAAAACTAACTTGTAAAACTCTATCCAGCATTTCCTTTTAGCAATTAGCGAAAAAAGCGAGTGCCTAAGGCTGTAGCAGGAGGTTACTCTTCTTTGCATGGAAAATGAAATAGTATTATATCCACTGTATTTTTATACTGAGGTTTTCTGCACTCACTTTATTTCCTTGAGAATTTACGTTTATTTTGTTAAATTAATGCGCACGAAAAATACTTGATTTCGCAGGTTTCAAGAGGAAGGTTTATCACTGGACAGAATTAAATTCTTCAAACCTTATTTTTCGAACAAAATCCACATGGGTGAAGCCAAAGATTCCAGGATAATTGGAATAATGCATTGGATTGAGGTATGGAATAAATTACAAAGAAAAGTACAAGTGAAACCATGCGTGTTTTAGGAAACTCATCAAAAAACCGTTTCGGAAGATCACGCAATCTCAGAACTGTTTCAGTCTGTCGTGAAAGGTGATGTACACAATGGAATCTTTGTTATTCGGTACGTATAATTTGTGGGTTGTTACTGTCATGAAAGCAATATGCAGACAATGGCATTAACGTGTCATAACGCTAGCACAACGGACGAAGCAGGTTTTACAGAGAAGGAGAAATACTACGAGAATCTAGCATTAGCTGTCCAAAAGACTTTCGAAACGAAGACAGAAGTTGAGAAAGTTTTGATCGTAACGTTGGACTCACAACAAACGCTTCCTTTGCGGAAAACGTTCGGTGCAACTTCAAGGGTACTTCACTTCTCGCTCGAGCAGGAATCTCACCATTCACCTACCTCTGCTCTGAACATTGGTGAAAAGCTTGAACAGGGTTACAACTTCAATTTGCTTTATGGTCCGGAAGAACAGGGCGAAGCGGACTACTTGGCCATTTTACATCACCTCTTACTTCCTGTAGCTTATGAAGTAACGCAAATATCTAAATTATGTTTTAGTCTGAATTCTGACAGTTGACTATACATTTTGCAGTACAATCCTGACTTGGTTATCATATGCAAGGTAAGTTATATAGTTAAAAGTAAATTAATTAATTTTTTAAAGAAAATTTATGACAGGCTTCGAAAAATTTACGCAGCGGAATATGTGAGCATCTAACTGCTTCGCTAATTGGTTTAGCCCATGGAAAAGTAATAGTTCTTGCGGAGGTAGACGGATTTTGTACCGGAGTTTTTGTACTCCTATTTTATTTATTTTTATGATACCTGACTTATGAGTTCTGCAACTTAAATAATACTAATACTAAATTGCTCTTATTTAGGATAAATGTGGCGTCGAATCCGTGTCGAACAATATCATAGCAATTTCACGCACTTTGACAGGACAAGCGTTACCAAATCTGCCAGTTGGAGGGAGAGCTTCAGACAGGTTAAATGACTTTTCTTTTATTTGAAATACGCTAGTTAAATGTTCATTGCACAGCGTGCACAAAGCCATTGTGGAGACTATAAGTGCGCAAAGGGTATATTGGAAATGTTTCCGGTTCCAAGGGACGGACGAAGATCATGAATCTTCCACAAAAAGCCTTTCCTACGCGGAAATACTAGTTTCACAAACCAGTGCAATTACCACCAACGCTAATAACACACTAACAAAATCGGCAGTTTCATCAAAAGGCGGTGTAGCATTCATTTACGATGAGCGTATGCTAGCGCATTACAGCTATACAGCATTGTAAGTTTAGTCGAAAACTGAATTTTTGCATAACGTGATATGACTTCGTGTTCTTTAGACATCACGTTGAAAGACCTGAAAGAATGAAATCAATTTATCACCGAATGCGTGAGTACGGGCTCATTGACCGCTGTCTACGAATTGAGGTTTGTTTCCACTGAACTATTTTGCCAACAGAAGCGTAAATTTAGCTTTAATTGTATTGTCAGGCACAAATGGCTACGAAAGATCAAATTCGTACACTGCATGAAGAAAGTTACATAGATCTAATAGCGAGAGTAAAAACTGACGAAGAACTAAAACCGCACCTTTTTAATGGGGAATACGACAGTACTTCGTGCTGTCCGGACACGTACGAACTGTCCTTGCTTGCTGCAGGCTCCGCTTTTAAGGTAAAGTCTAAATTTTACCTTAAAATTACCCATTTAACTATAACCAAAAGATTTGTTGGATGTAAATTGTTGTATGAAGCATTACTCTTGAAAACTGGTGAATTGATAATTATATATTTCTAGTTAGTAGATGCTATATTGGATGGCGTAGCAGCTAGCGGTATTGCTGTTATCCGGCCACCGGGTCACCATGCTGAAGCAGGTGCATCTTGCGGTTTCTGCATTTTCAACAATACGGCGTTGGCAGCTAAGCACGCCATAGAAGAGCGCAATCTTTCGCGTGTATTGATTGTTGACTGGGACATTCATCACGGCAACGGCATCCAAAGAATGTTTTACGAAGACCCGCGAGTTTTGTACATTTCCATACACGCATTCAAGGATTTCCCCGCGCAACCAGAAACTATGAACGCAAACGCCATTGGAATAGGTGCGGGAGCTGGTTGCAACATCAACATTCCTTGGAGTGAGGTAAGCTCAATTAAATTAATCATATTCAGGCTCTTTCATGTAGATCAGTTTTCTTCGTAAGTCTGGCTGAAGTCCAATCGAGACCCAATTACAATTGTCAAAACTTGTGATTGCCTATTATGTCCCAACGTGGACTTATCGTTACAAATAGGACGCAACTGGACTTGGTCACACTTAGGGTAGAATTCGTGCAGGCCTACAGCAAACTGTCATTGTAGCAAGCATTTCTGCTTCAGATAAAAAATTTGCATTTCACATATTATTTTCAATAATTTGCATTTCGTTTCAATTATATAAATCTGGTAGAGAAATTACTGCCACTTTGTAACGATGGTTATTATACATTACTGAGAATTATAAACCTTGATAGCACGGAATGGGCGATCCGGAGTACTTCTCAGCGTTTTTCGACATAGTATTGCCTGTCGCGTACGAATACCAGCCAGAACTGGTACTTGTAGCGTGCGGTTTTGATGCAGCTCGCGGAGATCCTCTAGGAAGTAATAGGAACTACCCTGTAAGAATTGCTTTACGCAGAATTACTATCTTTTTTATTATAGGATGTAATGTTTCGCCTGAAGCTTACGGGCATCTGGCGAGTTTGTTGAAACCATTAGCCAACGGGCGTTTGGGAGTGATTTTAGAAGGCGGTTACTGCTTGGAATCCGTGTCTTACGGCATGACCATGATCGCCAAATCATTGCTGGGTGATCCTTTACCCAAGTTACGGTTAATTTCTATTCCCCAACCCTCAGCGCGGGAAGATATACGACAAGTCAAAAAGGTGCTGCAGCCGTACTGGCAGTGTTTGCAGTTCCTGGTACCGCTTCCGACTTCTGTTACAAAATTGGAAGGAAATGGAGAATATGGAACTTTGGACTGGTGCCCACATTTGGACGCATTGGTGCCTATAGAGCCGAGTCCAGAAAAAGGCGTGGGTTTTGGTAGACTTTGCCCCGAGTGCAACTTTTTCATGCCTAACGCTTGCTGCCTTACTTGTTACAAGGTATACCTTTTCGACTAATTGTATAATATCGTATACCTTACCAAATAATAATACTACAATGAAACACAAAAGAAATTTAACCCTTGGACTCTCAGCGAGCTTCATGTATTCTGGTATCAAAGTACCCATTCTTAATTTTTAACAATAATGGGTGTGAGCTTGATAGTGTCACGGTGTTTCTTTTCTTTCACTGTTAATTTTCGAATATAGTCTTTAACAAAAAGTCTATAGCTGCTATTGTAGGTGCTGTGTTTCCGAGAGTCTAACGATGGACACAGTCTCCAGCATTACGAAGAAATTGGTCATCCCTTGGCTTTTCACTTTGGTACCTTCAAGGTTTTCTGTCATCGGTGCGAGAGTTGGGTCGAAAACCCGGTGAATATTACTAGTTTCTAAGCGTCTTTAATTTTTTCTCTGGTGTGTGTATATTTATGTCTCACTTTTTCTCAGGTTTTGGAGAAAGTAAAACAAAGGGCTCACTGGGAGCGCTACGGAGAAAGTCCTTACTTTTATCCGGAGCTGGAAGCTTAACTTGCCTTTTTTTTTTTTTTACAAACTTTTAACTATAGTTTTCTACGAGCAGGGGCGCAGCGAAGGGGGGGGGGTCTAAGTCCAAGACTTAGACCGCTCGGCCAAAGCGCTTTGTATTGCTTTCGTTATTTGAAATATAAATGTTACTTATGGTATATAAATGTTACAAGGCTCCGAAATCCGAGAAACCAAAACACGAAGTTCCTAAGATCGAAACTCCGAAATACTTAGCTGCCAAAATCGAAACCCCCGCGTACGTAGCTCCCAAATTTGAAGGACCTAAAGTCGAGAAACCAAAATTCGAAGCTCCGAAACTCCGAAATACGAAGCTCCGAAAATCAAAACTCCCAAGTACGTAGTCCCCAAGGTCGAAATGCCTGCTGTACCTGTTCCAATGGCTCTTGGTACTCCAAGGTACGATGTGCCGAAGACTGAAAAAGTTACTCTTAAATACGAGGCTCCGGCGACTCCCGTAGTTCCCCAAAGTCGAAACTCGGAAATACGAGGTACCAACTACAGCGGCTCCTATCACTCCAAAGGCTCCTAAGGTACATAAGTACCACGCTCCTAAATATCACGCACCAGCTGCGCCACTTGCTCCAGCGCCCGCCAAGCCGACCAACACGCGTGTCTATTAAGATTTTTCATGAATTGTACAAATATCCAGGTGACAAATAAAGACGTCCTTTTTATAATAAATACAATTTTCTATTTCATTTGTAAATAGTAAATTACTACATTAATAGTAAGCGTGGAATTGCTGTCGTCAGAAGAAAAAAGAAAATCTCACTTGATTCGGTAACGAACGACCATACGAGCTAACAATAAATAAATAACATGTGAATAATAAATAGCTGGATCGTTCCCTTGTGGTTTTGCTTTGCTCAAGAATTCCAACAAGATTCACTTCATTGAAGAAGAACAGGTCATTTTTGGGCGAGAGTGAGTACGTAAATGGAAAAAACGGTCTACAATGGGAAGAAGAAACAGGAAAAATTCAGTCAAACAGCCCAGAGGCCTTTCTCATTCACATGCTCGCCCGCTTATGGACAAACACCGGGAGAAAACTCCGTCAGCTTTCACTCTTCCTGCTGTCCGGCTCAAAACATGCCAGACTAGCCGGTCACAGCTGATCGTTCTTTTCCTGAACGGCGAACTGTTTTGCATTGGCAACACGAGCTGCCAAATGAAACAGAGCCGATTTTCTCCAAAGCTGGCGGCCTCCTAGCATCTAGTTAGCTTTTCAAGCGCTTCGCCATATTGCTGAGTTATGACGATCCGAGCTAGTAAAGACCATCCTTTTAACATTGAAGGCTTTAAACTGGAGGCATTCCTTGCTGCTTGAACAAAGGGAGGTGTCGAATAAAATTTAAACTGAAAGAATTGAAAGGATTATGAAGGCTGTACTAAGAAGAACTCATTGGTTTAAGCAAAGCAGACAGTTAAATTCATTAGTAGTTTATAAAACTATCAACATTCACTTAAAAAATACCTCAGAAACTACCTTAGGTAAAGTAACTAAGGAAATATTTTCACAGGGCCGCTTATATAGCATAGAAAAGTCACAACAGGCAGAAATTCGCCTGCACGAGAGGAAAACACACACTGGCTTCCTCAACATCGGATGTTACGTTCGTAATTTCTTCAATGAGATGTCCTTACAACGCTTGCCTGGATTTCTGGCAGGAGAAATGTACTGGAGAAATGTCAAATTATTAAGGCGTCCGAAAGACGGTTTTCAAGGTATAAAACAGGGTAGCCAACAGAAAAAGCATGTGCTCCTAGAAAACAGCAAGAAGTTCAAAATTGTTCTAAAATCTAATGACACGTAATACAAACTTTCGTTGAGATGAAACAGCACACCTTATGATAAAGAAGTCATCTGTCTTTCAATGGATGCTCGCTTCGAAATTTCCTCAATGAGATGCCCATACGACGCTTTTATTTTTCTTCTCTTCAGGAGGCATACGCTTCAAACCATCAGTCAATCCAAAACACGAGTTCTATGGTATAAGAAGAGGTACTTAACATGTCCAATCTTACCAACTCCAATAACAAAAAGTACGCATGTAAACATCGCGAAGGTATGATATACGTTACGTCACCTCAAGCAAAAGGGTAACTGGTAAGAAGATAGGCAACTTCAACCTCAACTCAACCCAGAGCATAACCCTGAAAATTCCGTTCGGACGAGAAGCCACTCCCTCAAAGTCCCTTTCCTCCAGCATTCGGCTCAAGACCATTCCTCCAATGGCCAGCCTTCTTTCTTAAAAAAAAAACTCAGTGGGCTTGTGTTAGCTTGGCGAACGGTTTTGCCATCGGTTCATTCCTTCTCCAGTCGTCTTTGCGCTTGGTTGTTTAGTGATCGTGTGGTATTAGTGTATGTGAGTGTGAAAACTTTCGTTGCGCAACATGTGCAAATTAGTTAATTAGCCCGGAACATTTTAACACCGAACATTTACCAAAAGTTGGCAAATTTCAAGTGTTTTGGGAAGTGTGTGAGTGTGTGTTATAGTGAATTACATTGCCAATCAGTTGCTTGCGTACGCCGCACACAACGTGCAAAACGTGGCATTGCGTGACAGTAATGTGTGAGTGTAAAAACTTTCGTTGCGCAAAAATGTGCAGTAGTGCCTTTTGAAGATTATACCCTCGACTTGATCTGCACGGCTCGGCTCAGCAAAGGATTTCAGCTCTCCTTGGGACCTCAAGGAATCCGGAGGCAAAGGTATGCCAGCAAGTTTAAGTAACTTGCTGGGGGGTCAGAAATGGCTACGCGTTGCGAATAGGTTTTCAAGCTAAGATTGTTTCAATTAGGTCTTTCACATGTTAGGGCAATAGGGGAATCGCACACGTAGCCATTTCTGGGGTTTGGGGCGTCACGTGTTCTTCAAGCCGGTACCGAGTCCACCTCCGCATATGCAGAGTACGGCCAATGTGTTCCAAAGCAAAAGCCGAAATTCTTCAGCGTTTCTCAAGAAAACGCTCCAGGTAACGATCTTGACTATTTTTCGTGCAAATTTGTTGTTCAGCATGACAGTAGTGCAAGTGTGAGAAGTGTTTCGCTTCGAAACAAGTGCAGAGTATTGCCTTTGGAAGAAATCTCCTCGACTTGATCCGCACGGTTCGGCTCAGCAATGGATTTCAGCTCTCCTTGGACCCGAAGGAATCCGGATTGCAAAGGTATGCCAGCAAGTTTAAGTAACTTGCGGGGGGGTCAGAAATGGCTGCGTGTTGTGAATAGGTATTCAAGCTGAGATTTTTTCTGTTAGGTCTTTCACACGTTAGGGGAATAGGAGAATCACACACGTAGCCATTTCTAGGGTTTGGGGGCACAACGTGTTCGTCAAGTCGTTACCGAGTCGACTTCCGCAAGTGCTGAATGCCTGAAAGTGTTTCCAAGCAAACACTCAACCAAAATACCAAGGTAACTAAACCACTTTTTTCAATGTTTTTCAGTTTAATTAGATTTATTTTATGTATTTCACAGGTTCCTTCGCCGAAGATATTAATGCGTCTGGTCCGTGTCTTAATCACGAAATACTGTGTATCAAGTGTGTTCCTACGTGAAAGACGAAGCTTTTCTATGGTTCTCAACAAAACGCGACGGTAACGACCTTAACCACTTTGAAAGCAAATGTGTTCTTCAGTGCGTATTGAATTTATGTTACGTATTTTACAGGTTCCAATCACCTGAGATTTTCGTTTGGGGCGTTGCAGGCTTCTGTGTGCTCATTTAAACATTAGGAATGCCAGCAAGTTGTGTTTTTTCATCCCTTTGCAGTTTTGTGCCGGTAGCCATTTCTGGGGTTTGAGGGCGTCATCAAGCCGGTTCCGAGTCCAATTCCACTAGTGCTGTGTATGCTCGATATGTTCCTATGCAAACGAAACTCTTCTGGATTATCAAGAAATATCCCAAGGTAACGAACTTAACCACTTGTTTTAAAAAAGAAAAAGGGAATGGTTGTTCAGTGTAAATAAATTTTTTTTTGTATATAATATATGTTTTGCAGGTTCTACTCGCCTATGACTTTTAAAGCTTATGGTAATGCTGGTGATTTCTGAGCGCTGGGACGCTATCCACGGTAGCTAGCAGCGTTTGTATATTGGCAATTTGGTGTATCATTCCTGATGGTTTGGGAGCACCACCTGTTCATGAAGCCGTTACTGAATCCGATTCCGCAAAAGCCAAATTGCTTCAGCAAAAAGACGAATGCTCTTTCTGGCCACAGCATGCATTTCAACGACTCCTGCCATTCTGTAGTAAAAAGGGAAGTATCAGTTTTCTCCCCTTCCCTTCACGTTTACGTAAAGTATGTGTCATTGAATCGTTTGTGATCATTTAAAACTTTGCTATTGGAACTCATGGGATTAGTTAATGTCAGTATTTAGTTGTAATCTTGTAGGGAAACTAAGCTTAGCTAGCGAGCGGCGTTTCCCAGTTGGAGGGGGAGAAATAATCCTGGCCAGATTATTTCTTATTTTCTCCAACCGCTCTTATTTTCATACAAAGTTAAATATATCTTTTCGTTCGTTGATGGGAAGTCAAAAAATTGTTTTACTGATCCATTTGGTTCATAAATTGTGCATTCTTGTCCCTCATTTTATATCACATTTATTATTCTTTATATTTGATTGCTAATTTTCATTTTTTGTTTCTCCAGCTTTGGTGCGATTCAAGGAGCTGCAGCCATACCGACTCGAGAGCTGTTGACCTCAAGTGCCGGTGACGTGCTTCGGCCTCGCGCTTCGTCTACAATGGGTTACTTGTGTTCTGTTCGACGTTGGGTCGAGATCAGTACTGGAAAGGCAGGGAAGACAATTGGTACGGAGACGACAGTTTGGAAAGTGCTGCAGTTTACCGTATTTCTGACTTTCTTTATTAACTACAGCGTATTTCTTAGGTTGGCGTGTGAAGCAATACATGCTGTTATATGGGAGAACACCCGGTTAGGAGCCGATTGTTCGTTCAACGCGTAGACCGTTAATTCGCAGTCCACTTTAAGAGGTGCGTAATCTGTACTTTTTTCTCGTTTTTGTTAAGTTTTTCCATGTCGTAGGATTACTTGAAACTCCATATTTCCTCGATTGGCGATCTTGATCTCTGATCCATTCTACATTTTGCGGGCTGGTCAATGTTCCTGAAGATTATGTATCGTGTTTCTCAATAAAAACGAACCGAACAAACTGCACCATACCTAACGCCACGGCAGTTGCGCGAGCTCGTCCCACGCCAAGTTATTTCGTACGTTTTGACCCGCAACCAAGCTTAACTCACAGATGACGTGTGGTTAGCATAGCAAGGTTTGTTTGGTCGTTTTGAAAACTACTGTACGTGTAGCTTCTTATAATGGGTAATGTTATGCAATGCATTTATATATATTATCACATAGGTATTACAACGTTTTACTCATCTAGGTTATGTATTACTGCTCACGTCGGTGAATTTTACTCGAAACCAGGGGCTGGTCATCCCTCGTGTCTATCATGGCTGCTAGCTATTTTGTGGCCTTTCACCTCTAAAGGAAGGTACTGGGCTCTTTTTCTTATAGAGCGGTCATCTCCTTCAGCTTTTCTTCGAATAGAGTAATATGAAATAAAGAAATGTTAAATAGAGTAATAGTGTACATTTTTACCTTTACAGTACAGTGTATTGGTTATGCTTTATCGAACATTGTAGTTCATGACTAATCATTTTCATGCCTTTTGTTTACCTAGTTTCGGTGCGCCTAAACGATCTTCAACTGTATAGACTCACCTGCATTGACGTGAATCAGCGCATGGTTTTAAACTGGAAAGTACATTTGTTGAAGCCGATTGTCCGTTTGGTGCGTACTCCGTTGATTTCTAGCGAAATCTACCTTGGAGATCTGGTGGTCTTCATTCTTTGCGAATATTATTACCTTTCTCAACGTGGTTGGATACCCCGAAATGCCACGTGTTTTTAGCGAACACCGATTTTGCATCGTGATCCATTGATCTTGGCCTGTGATCCGATATATTGTACGTCGTGCGGACACTGAAACGCTCGTCAAAGGCAGTGAATGGAATGTATCATGTATTATCTTCAAATGGGTTGGGTATTGTAATTTATGCACATTGTCGAAGATATTACAAGGTTTCATTCGTATAGGTTATATCTTGCTACCCATGTCGGTGGAATTTTGCTTGTAACCTGGGCTGGTCGTCCTTCGTGGCTATGATGGCTGCTTTGCGCCCTTTCGACACTTTAGGAGGCACGGGGTGCTTTGAATTTGCCTGCAGACGGTTACACGCAATCAAAATTTAAGTGTTTTTTTCCCACTCTCATTATTCCCAAGTCTCCGTTACTCCAAGGTACCCCAAGTTGCTCCAAGGTACATTTTGTCTTCGGTCGGTTTATACGGGGTTGTAATGGTCGTATGTGTCCTGGTCGGAAAGTTGTCCGGACATCGTCATTCTATCATGGAGATCTTCATCCTTGTAGCTTTGGTAGCAGTAGCTACAGCAATCCCATACGGTTCATACAGTTACGGAGCAGCACCACAGGAATTCAAGGAAGAAGCTCCCAAGTACGCCACCATTACCAAGCAAGAAGATGTGTGCAACCTGGATGGAAGCTCCAAATACAAGTAATGCACAACCACAAACTCAAATTATATGATTGTACTAACGTAAGTTTCACTTCAACAGTTATGAAAGCTCCGATATGACGTCAATGCAAGAAAGCCAGTACCAGAAGCAAATTGGCGCAGCTATGGGCACTGCTGCCCAAGGCTCCAGCTCCTACATTGCCTTTGACGGCCAAAAGATCCAAATGAGCTGGGTTGCTGACGAAAACGGATACCGTGCCACCGGAGACCACCTCCCTACTCCTCCCCCAGTGCCGGCCGATATTGCTGCCATGTTGCCCGCTCTCCTCAAACGCACCCCCGAACAATGGGCTGCCGCTCCTGCTGTTGCTGCTGCCCAGCCTGCTTACGGTGCTCCGATGTACGAAGCCCTCAAAATCCAAACTCCAGTTGCCGTTCCCGTGGCTCCTGCTGCTCCTAATTACGAGGCTCCCAAGATGGAAACGCCCAAAGCCTACTCTCCCGTTTACCACGCACCCGCTGCTCCGGCTCCCGTTGTCCCCGTCGCCCCTGCACCTGCCAAGCCTGCTTACAACCGTTACTATTAAAGAATGTATTATATCAGAAATCAGATGACAAATAAGCTTTCATTTTCTATATACGTCTTTATCCATTTCTCTCTCAACAGTTTAAGAGCGGGCGTCTTTCATGTTAATCTCTTTTCAATGTAGCAGAGATGTATTTCACCAATAAGTGAAACAGAAATTCGCAAAGCAAGAAGGACAACTTGAGTCTTGTACACACTTTATTTCTTCCTTGCAAAAACTGTAGCAGAGCATGGATAAGCGTCGAACGGTACGTTTAACCGTGTTCTTTGTTGACAATTCTTATCAGTAACCACAAGTAGAGCAACCTACTATGACCTGAGATGGGGATCTTAGACCGAAACCACCCACAATCGTGAATTTCAGACTAGAAAATATTTTAATTTGAACAAATCAGTCATCAAAACAATAAATCAAAAGCGAACAACAAAATGATCAATAAATTAAGTAAAATACATTAAAATCTGGCTATAACGTACAAGTACGGGGACCGAGTATTTGTCCATTATGGCCGACTATACGTAATGAGCAAAACTGGAATAAAGCTTTTAATTTTGCTGCGATTTGAGGTTTTGTACACAATTGTTGCTATCTTGTTGTAGTTGGTGTACGTTATAACGCGATGTAACGAGTAAATAGAATAGTACACAGGTAATTCCGAATTAACCGACATGTCTGCAAAATGGAGATTAAAGAACGCAAATTGTTCGCCTCAACAATAATCTGTAAGAATTATTGCGCTAGCCCTTCAAAAAAGCGAGAAAACTGAGCTTGAATATGAAATTATGCCCTGAGGGCGTCTCAGAAGCCAAAAAGTTTGAAATGCCAGAAGGAATAGCATGGGAAAAAGTGCGATGCACGATGCCAGCAAAAACCTCTGTCTCTGAAAAACAAAACCTCCGACACGGTGAATTGAATCCACAACCTCAAGTCCAGAACTTAGACCGCTCTGCCAAAACACCTTATAAACGGTGAAGCACATGTATAAATTCAATACATAGATTTTTGAAACAACAGTCTCCATTAATGGAGTCGTGGCTTATCTTACTGATTACTTGTTTTAAATACCAAAAAAATCCGGGGGTTTGTTACCTATGTAACTTGTCACAGATGCTAACTAGTACTGTTCTTTGATTATTTCTAGACTTCTTTCTGTCAGGACGTTTGTTCAAAATAAAGTACTATAGTCAACACTTAAGGTTCAGGCAAATTTCTATGTATTACGACGTACAGAAGAACATTTGCAAGTTATTCCAATTGATGAATTTGGAATTACAGGAATATTGTTGCATACAAAGTATGAGGAATATCCTTGAATGTCGTCCGTAAATTGATATTGAACTTATGAACTCAAAATTGAATAAAATAACAACAAAAATAACACATTCACAACACTGCTTCACATCTCATAGGCAAGAGTTGACATTAGTAAAGCTAAGTAAAACAACAGGATTCTAGTTAAATCAGTATAAACACGTGGGGAACAGGGGCACAGAGAAGGGGGGGGGGCGAAATTATTTTCTTGTGGGCAAGTAAGCTCAGTGGCAGCATAAATAAAAAGTTTTCCCCCGCGAAAAAAACACACACACACGGAAAAACCCTGTCTACGAGTATCACTATAAACTTATCTTGAGCGGCAACGCCAAACTGCGCCGTACTTCGATCGAAGGAAATGTGGCTGAGATCCTTACCATTCCTCCCTCGGGCGTGAAGCCACCTCGTCGAAGGAAAACGGCCAGTCATTCTGTGGAATCTGCCACTGCCCCACTTTTGGCTCCTCCCACTGCTGCTCCAGTCGTCCGACCCAGAAAAATAGAAGAAACGTCTTCCGATGATAACAGCGCCTTTCAAAGATTCCAAAGAGCAAGTGGCCGTTTTCCTTCGACTCGAGGTGGCGTGAAGCCACCTCGTCGAAGGAAAACTGCCACTCGCTCTGCGGAATCTTCCACTGCCCCACTTTTGGCTCCTCCCACTGCTGCTCCTCAGTCGTCCGACCCAGAAAAATAGAAGAAACGTCTTCCGATGATAACAGCGCCTTTCAAACTTGCGATTCGGGTAAAAGCGCCTCCTCCAGCCCTAATAAGCTGCCAGCCATCGCAAATGGGTTTCCAAGACGCCCAGATAGAAGCTGTAAAGCCGAAACGCGGTTCCTCTCGCGAGTCCAGCCGCAAAGCTTCTGTCACTTCTGTCGACGAAGACTTCCAAGACCGTCCTGCCACGCGCGCTCCAAGTCCCGGCCACCGAGCATATAACCCAGAAGGCAGAATCCTGTAGTCCAGTTGGAGCATCTAAACGTAGCAACTCCGCAACTTTAGCTAAAACTCCGCCGTCCCGTCGTGGCTCGCGTGTCGAACGTAATTCGACTTCGTCCTCCATTGACGTGGAAATAAAAACCCAGCCTGACAGTCGCATTTTGAACTGCAAGCCGATGCAAAGCATCGACACACTGGTGCCCGAAGAACCGAAACCACAGGAACCAACAACGACATCTGATCTGGTCGAAGGCGAAAACCCAAGCGTGACAGTTTGTATGACGGGTTCCTTCACGCTTGGGTTCTCGCCTTCGACTGGCGCAAGACTCTGAACTCCCCTTTTTAAAGGTCAGCTAGGTTCGCCAAGGGAGTGACGTGGCAAAACAGGTAGGAAAAGTCAAGGTGAAACAGAGAACGACGTGGCAAAAAACGGATGGAAAAAAGTGAAAGGTGAAAAGGTTCAAGGTGAAAGTCCAAACATCCGTACCCGGGAAGGCTATAGGAACCGAATAGGCTTGCGCACCATCCTCCCCTTTCGACTTACGTACGATTTCTAAAAATTCTCCCCCCTTGAACTTGAGCAAGGTTCTAAAACAGAGGGTGTTGTTGAAGCGGAACTTCCTTCGCATGATGTTGGATGAATCGTGGAACGCTGACTTGAGTTAGATGACGCAATGAGTCGGTCCACTTCATAAATTCAGTAACCAGGGGCCCTGGTACTACATCGTCCCAAACGATGCCCAGTATCCATAATTGCTGAATGAGGAGTTTCGCTGCTACAATAACAGGGCTAATTAGTCCGAGGGGATCAAAAAGCTTTGCGACTGAGATCATTTTCCGTTTGGTAATGTTAGTTAATTTTAATAACGTAAGTTAATAAAGTTTGTGATCCAGTAATCCGAAAAACCTGTGCCTTTATTTTTTCGTCACATTTTCCCACAAACTTAGTGTTCAAGGCTTTACTACAGAAAAATGTTTACAAAAATAGCTTCGAGCTATATTTGGCTGTTTACTGAGAACTTCACAAATAAACATATAATCTCGTCCCTATTATAGGCTTGTATTTAATTCACACATACAGTGTAGACCAAGAGGGCAACTGAAACACTTTCGAAGGCCAGGCGAGCACATCATATTTAATGAAGTGTAGAAAAGTAATAAATGTATTTAAATTTTAACATTATACATGTATTCGGGTTACTAATTGATTAATCGCGTAAAATCCACTTCCCATTTTAGCGTGTGTTTTTCAATGAAAACCACGCTCAACGAAGATCACTTAAAAATCTAACAGACAAAGCTGGCCAAACAGTCTCTTAAACAACTTCTTACCAAAACGATTAGACGAGTTAACGAATTGACAAGGATCAATGTTAGCAACTATGTTTATTGTTATGGCGTTGTCATACATAAGAAAACGCTATGTATACCAAATACATGTCGAAAGCTGTACAAAGCGAAGTGACACATCACACCGTCATATATAACAGTTAAAGCTCTTGAATCGGAATCACTGTTATCCAAACTTTTTATAAGCACTCTACCGCTCTCGTCTATGCACACACTTCAGTCATCTATATCAACAAAAAAATAAAAAAAAAGAAAAACTTTTTCACGCCATTTCTGAAATAAGGCTTAAAGCGCATAGTTTAAAACTCGGGACGGTTAGCCAACACAACAAAACTTGTCTCCTCGCTTACAAATAACCGAGTTTTCTCGTCAAGAGGGGAGGGGAAGTAACAGAACTTCTCACTAACTAAATTGTATAATTTGAGCACACTGCACACAAAACGTTAGAACCAAACTCGAAAACCTTGTCTCTTTCTAATCAAAACCCTCACACAATTTCACACCGTTACTATCTTTCTCTTGAACATAATACTCGGGGGAAAACAAGCCAACTAAACTTCTGCCCGATTTATCATTAGCAAACCATTCGTGAAATAGGCACTGATTTAGCACTCGAGTGTTTTTCTTTTTTCCCTTTTTTTTTCTCTTTTTTTTTGTTGCTTTGCAAGCCCAAAAATGTACAAAATTTACAGCGATTAGGAGATATCATAGGAAATAAACTGCGAATTACAACAACTGGAATGTTGTACCATGTACCAGAGAGAATAATCCTGGCCTTTTTAGCCTCCCTCTTCCCTTTTTTCATGTCATTTAAGGCAACAAGCAAATCTTCGTTACTATGCAGCGAAGTCTGCTCTGTCCCAAGGCAAACTGCTTATAACACCATTAAACCTCAATTCGCCGTCGTCCAGGAGAAACAGATCTGAATGCGGCTCAGCTATACTGGCCAAGACAGGATCACCATTGGGCAAGCAGAACACCATATCTTGCCGCGGGTCAGATGAGAAGCTATGTCCGTTGTGATAACTGTGTGTGCTCGAAGGGACCGAAAAACAGTGTGTACTGTTATCTGCCGTGTTCTCATGCGGTACTAACAGTTCCAGCCAGTCCATATCCATGTTCATTTCCTGGATCTCGTCACCAGCTAGTACCGGTTCTCGTTTGTCAATCCCAGCCACCGATCGAGCTGGCTCGGATGGCTGCTGTTGTTGCGGTTGCGTTATGGCGTTCTGCTCACCGCCAAGTTCCATGGCTTCAAAGTTGTCCAAGTCAAAATTGATATCACATAAGTCTAAGCCTGACGGCACACTGGTAGAGTGGGACGCAGCCACCGGCAGTACAGGATTGTCCAGTTTCACCCCGGCTGGTGCCGCAGGGCCGTGGGCAGCACTGGGAGGAAGCTCGCCATTTTTAATCAAAATATCCAATACGTCATCCACCAACTGACTCTTGAAAGACGACGAGTTTATCACGTCAGCATACGAGGGAGGTTCACGATGCACAAGTTGACTGCAACTAGAAAACAAAAGTCACGCATTAGCGGGTAAAACACGGTCCACTAGCGGGTAATACACTGGCAATCTGAATGCAAGAAAATTTAAAAGCTGGTGAGTTATGTATATAATTTTTTACTACACTTTAGTTACTATACTATTATTTTTTTAGTATACTCCATTTACTCTAAATACACTTTTTAATATTAAATGCTTATATCTTATTTCTTAAATCAATTAAATATTTATCCATGTTTAAATAAACTTTTATTTACTATATTATTAATTTTTACCATAATTTATTCTACTTTACTACTATGCGTCACGCAAGTTTGCCATATTCAAAGAGATTCAATATAGCTAGATTTAAGTCTACTAAAATTTTGTCGAAGTGACGTATACCTGGTTTGTATATTCGCACCCAAGCGAATAGGATTGGAAGTACTGAAAAGTTCCGTCTCAGGTAAATGTTCCGTTGACTCAGAAGTACGTTGGCACAGGACGCCATCAGTTGAATTCAATATCAATGGGTTGTCGGTCACGGAAACGCCTCCAGGGCAACCGTGACTGGTCTCCACCTTAGGTAACTGGTGTACAGTTTTCTGTTAACAGGAGAAACAATGATAAATGGAACTTCTCCACTGAATGAACCGATTCTACTGCCTCCATATTTAGGTACTGAATGTCGCCGTTTTGAATGTGAATGACGTTATTATGCTTATGACGCTCTTATGTGCGTGAAACAATAGGCACAAACTACATTTGCATCCAAAAACTGCGACGTTTAGTTTGAAAACATGTTAGAACAAGACTGGATAATTGTAGAAATTTCGAGCTAAAGATTTGGAAGGTCATTTGAACGTAACATACAGAGCAGTTAGAAACATTTAGAGAAAAGATATGGAAATTTTTCAAATACCGCATTATGACAATTCACTGTCGTTTCGAGATCCTTTTTGATTTGCGACTGCTGTTCTTTGAGCTCTCGTAACTGTTGCAGCTGAAGTTGAATCTGCTGCTGTTGAATCTTCAGCTGTAAATGCTGTTGCAACAACAAACGCTGCTGCAATTTCGGGTCGACTGCCAAAGACCCTGACTCACCCATTTCGCAATTTAGCTGTAATTATGCCAAAGAATGACCACATTACAATTACGAAACACGACTAAGGTAAGAAGCATCCCGCACACCGAATATGGGAAAAGGTAACTCACCTGCGCTGACGCAGCCTGTTGCCGGAGTAACAATTGTTGTTCGTGCAATACTTTCTTCGTTTCTTGCAAACCTTTCATCAAGCTTTCCACCGACTCGGCACACAATCCGCTCTTATCCAAACTAGGCTCCGGTTGCTGTGGATCCGGAAGTGGTGGCGGTGCGGGTACTTGTGGCTGGAACACTTCCTCCACTGTTGCTTTGCTTTCACCCACCGAGTCCCAGTTTTGCTCAAACGTGTCCATTAAATGCAAACCATCCACTTCCGAGTCGATGTCCATGGTAAGTACAGAAGGAACTTGGACCGACGAAGGGGCGGGGCTAGGCGAATGCGACGTCGACGACGCTTCCAAACTTGCATTCGAAACGCGTCGCAACATGTTGATATCCGACAAACTCGACGAAGAGCCGTGTTGGGGTAGTTTAGCCCCTACCGCACCCATGGGACTGCGACAAACTAATGACAAATATTTTTAGAATTACGACAAATCATTCTGAAACAAATTAATAAATCTTGTATATTCGTTAATCCATGTGACAATAAGTCAAGCTTACAATTAGAGCACAATTTAAGCAAAGAACGAAAATAAAAACGGTCAATAGATTACATGATGAATACAAATCGCGGAAATAAATTAGACTACGAAATTAATAACATAGTAAAAAAAAGTCTTATTAAAATAACCAAACCTTTAAGAGAAGCATAAAGCACATTTAACAGGATTTTTGTGCGTAGATGTGTAAATTTACCTTCTCCGGTGTCAAAACTTGTCTCCGACTTCGAGGATGTCGCGACGTGTTCACTGCCATGATTAGAACCACTCGTGTAATGCGCCGGACTGTTATTTTGCGCCACTGCCACCAAATTGCCTGCTTCATCAGTAAAAGGACGCAATCTCTCCAACAATTGCGGTTTAGCACCGGATACTGGCAGATTTCGCTTCTTGAGCTCCGTTTTCAGATCCGATACTGTAAAAATAATGCAAGAGCCATTTGAACTAAAAAGAATACGGGAAATATTGAAATGTATTACCTTTCATGTCTTCCAATTTCACCAAACCCTTCAAGATTTCCGTATTGCTGGAGCCGCTATTACTACCCGAAGCTCCATTTCTCTGCTTGGCAGTGTTATTGCTGTTATTACTCATCGTAGTTACCAACGTGTTGGACAACGGGCTAAGCTTTAGCGTGGTTAACTCGCCCGCCTTTTGCGACGCCGGTAAGATGATCTGTGGGTATTTGTGCTGCCATTCCAACTGCCACTGGAGGAATAACTGTTGTTGCTGCAGTAATAAGTCGTAAGAAGACTCGTTGGTCGAAACAGCGGGCGTCGTGACTTTCTGGGCACTGGGTGGACCCTATTTTTCAAAAGAAAAAAGAAAGTAACAAAAATATATTAGTAATAAAAAAAGAAAATACAGCACGAACTCTCCCAAAGGAAATCAAAATTTCAGTTTCACGATCCATTCAGGCAATATGAACACGTACTTTGTACTCGTGAAACTTTATAGTTCGCGTCTTGGGTTGGCCCTTAGGTTTGGATTTCTTGCGCAATTTAGGCTGGGCGTCCGATGATTTGCTTCCTTCAAACGAGATCACAGAAGGGGCTACCAATGATAAGGAGGTGGGGGCTACGAGGGACACGGACTGGAAGTGGGGTAACGGAGGCGGTGGGGGTGCTTGGACTTGTTGCGAGGGTACGATTGATATGCTAGAAAAGTTGGTTTCCAAGGGTTCTGTTCTGGCCATCGATGGACTTGGAGCGGCAGAACCACTCGTGACAACAGGAGAATCTGCGTTCTCATGTAAGGGCGAAACCCCGCCCTCGGAGGACGATTCGTCTCCGTCGGGGATGACGTACTGCAACGGATGCGTACCTTTCATCGCTCCCTCGGAGGTGGCCCGGAAGGGGATAACACCGTCTGTTAAGAAAATTAAATAACTTGCAAAAAATATTGTAATCAAAAACTATCTAAATAGGAAGAAAAATATACCAAATAATTCTTCTCAAATAACCCATCAAGTAAATAAGTAAAATCAAGTAAATTAGGTCATGTAACAAATAGAACGACATAATGGAAAAGTGTAATAATGCAAAAAATATAATGATATGAAATAAATAAAAAAGTTCCAACAACACATAATAATCATAAGAAAATCTAATTACAACGAAATTTCTGAGAAAACGAGATAATTCTTCAGTATGTGCGAGAAGTTTGCTATATCGAACGCTTTTTCTGCACATTAACACAATCCTAAAGGACAGAACGCAAGTCTTTGTCCCTTGAACAGTTTCGTCGCTTTGTAAAACGCCTGAAGATATACGCCCCAACAATAGTCTTCGACCAATAAAATAAATAAAAAATCCTATTAGTTCTACTTTTCACTAATAACCAAAAAGTTCGCGTTACATGGATTCATAAGCGAGATTCTATTACAAGAATGAAAAAATTAAAACAATACCAAGTAAAAAGTGAAAAAAAGCAACAACTAATTTAGCAAGAAAATTTTTTTGAAATTTCTTGAAATGAACAAAAATATAAAAGTAAATTGAAACAAAGATTTTCTAAAACAAGGTACTGACTTTAAGCCAAACAAGAAAGCAATTTCAACGAACAGGGAACGAAAGGGGGAAAATGACGATGGTTTAGGGTCTAAGAATGTAAACTAATAAACTGCTGCAGAATCGACATAAATTTAACTCTAAAAGGAACGATTTTTATGATAACACGGTCTGGAAGGGAAAAGGTGGAATAACTCAGAGTTAAAATTGTATAGAAATGGAAAAGCGCGAGCGAAACGGAAAAGTAAAGAGCGCATTTCGGCGTCAATGATGCGAAGGCATACCTTTGACTGCCTTTTCCACGTAATCGTCCGTATGAAGTATATTTTTCTTGATCAGCTCCAATGGTCCAGGTCGATGCGAGAGCTGATCATTCAAAGCGTCCTGCAGCCGCGCTTTTTTCAACATGCGCTGGCGTTCAGCCAGGGAAGGGTCGATTTTCCCCGCATCTGCGTTTTTTGAAAAGATTTTTTGAAATGTCAGTTTTCACTATTTTCGGCGAATTAAGAGGTTCAGCAAACCTTCAAGAATGTGTTGGCGTACAAGTTCCATGCGGTCGGGACGTTTCTGGATTTTGTGCTTTAACACGTCGCCCATCTTTGCGCGTTCCAGCTTTTGACGTTCTTTGTGGTAGGCAGGAGTGCCTTTCAATGCTACAAAGTCAGACATTAGTATCTACTTGTTAAAATAAACATGGTAAATTCAAAAGAAAAAATATTTTCTAAAAAATCTTGAAATTAAATTAAATAAAAAAGAACGTACGAGGCATTATCCCCTGCTCCACTAGTTGTGTTATTGGACGGCGGGTCATCAGCTTTACCTTGAGAGCTAGAACACATGGAAAATTAGTATACATTACTAAATAGATATATCTAGCTTAAAAACCTTGTCAACGCAACCGTGCTATTTTGGTTAAATCGGGAATTCCCGTGATACGTCACACAATGCATTTAAATCAGTGTTTCTCATACTTTACCCCAAAGGTTGCTAATCAAATATCTTTTTTTTTTATTCAACATTTGTTAAAATTTCATACACTACATTATGCAAAAAAAAACTTTTTTTTACGCAATGTTGGAAAGCTACATAGTCATATAGTCATAATTGGATAATCGTCGCTATCTGTGAAGTGATATAGACAGATCAATGTCCGTGAACATTTGTAAAATTTAGTTTCTTAATTCAGGTTTTAAAATTGGTCTGAATTGAACATTATCAATACAAGAGACGGAATAAACATATAACACAACAATTTCGGATATTTAAAACGAGACAACTTACATTCTTTATTCTTATCCATCGCATTTTGAAGTGGCGATTCGTCCACTTCAGCTTTCGGGGGTGAGTAGGGTAATGAACCCGATGCCGTTTCATCAGTTTCTGAAGCTGAACTGCTGGAATCAGCCATCTCGTCTATATAAGATGAGTGGTTAGGCTCAAGTACTTGCAACTGCACCATCTGCAATTACCAGCCAAGGTTTTCTTGCCTTCGCTTGTAAATATTTCTATCGAATTCTCACAATTTACACCCACAGGTCTTGAAAAGTGTTTCCCCCTCAGTTTGGTTGAAACGGTTGGCTCCTAAACTAAAATAAACAACCAAAGTTTGCTTTTTAGGTCAACAATCGCAGTTTGCAAAAACGTGTCCGATTTACAACTGAAACATTACAGCAAAATTCAAGGTGTAGAAACACAGGCACGTCAGGTTTGCAGTCACATTAGTTAAAAAAAAAGTGGAGAACAAGACACTTGAAACTACGGGGAATAAACAATTACGAAAGTCTTGAGAAACGTACAGCGAGTTGAGAAGAATGGAGCCAGGAAACGACGATGTTGGTTTTTCAACTTTGTCGTGGACGAATTGACACGATTTGCTACAAATCACTGTGGCCACTCGAAATTTAATTTTTTAAGGCAGTCGATATGACTTCTTGGCTGAATTAAGACATTTCCTGGGCCCAGGACTATGCCAAGAAAATAACATTTGCTTCTGGAATATGGAAGCCACACCTACACAGACCCATTGATAAACAACCCAGGAGCGAGAGAAGAAAAACGAGGAGGAGTGCAGGGAGCTGCGGCAAACGGGGTAAGCGCGGAGCCGCGTGGAAGTTTGAGCGAACGCCATGGCGCGGCACTAAAAGCCATATAGGTCATGCTATTGAAAGGCGATAAATCGCAGAAGAGGGTCATGTCGCGGAATTCAGGGTCAATTTATGATCTCCAAGCTGGCTTAGAAGCATAGAACGATGACCAGCGGGTCAGTCGCCTTTTCACTTTGCAACAAAGCCAAGCTGGCTGATTTATGAAATTTTAAAAGTTCCCGGAAGTGGGCAAATTATCCGTCCCCCGTCTCCTAGAATTACTTCAAACCACAGACAAATGAAACAGTGGAAAAAAGTCTGCTCTGATTCGCAAACTGGAATAGTGGCCCTGAATAGATAACTTGAATAAAAGCAAATTGCTTATAATCTTTTCGTCCGTGAATGTGATTTTTATTTTACTATCTAGCTATAAAAATGGATAAATAAACTACTAATTTTCATAATACCTTACATTATTAATTACGAGATTTTTTCTTTTTATCTAATACATTGAATATGGGTAATAAAATAAAAAAATGCAAAAATATTAGAAAATGCGAAAATAACGGACCGCATTATAGGCGTTTCCGAGCAGCTATTTTCCACGGATTTTGTGATAATCGTGAATAGCCGAAAAATCTCAATGCACTGTTTTTTTTCTTAGAGTGTCTTTCCTTCTTCGTAAGATATTGGAAGTCAGGGAGTATTTATAATCATAGTTTAATATCAAAGTGAAAAAAAGAGGGAGAATTTCGTTCGCTTTCCATGCATGGGGTACGTATGGTATCTCGCGTATACGGAAACGATGCCTTAGGAAATATTATTAGAGTATTGAAGCAACAGATGGCGTCGAGTGTCCTTTTTCTTACTTTGGGGGAGGATACTTACGGAGCCTGAAAATAGTAACACATTTGAGCCAAGAATAGTTCAACGCATTTTGAAGGGGCGTAATTTAATTGCCGGGGATTGCAGCATTCCCAGAGGTATGTCCTTACCATCGTCCCACATAAGCATGAATAAAAATGACGTGGCAGTTTTATAAATGTTTCTCGGAAAGTGTTACCTGAAGATGACACAGAAATAGATAGGATGAAGTAATCTTGGGGGAATTCAGTAAATACACATGTAATTTTCTGACATAAACAACATTCTAGACAATATAAATATGTGTGATAAGAGAGATTTCATATGATTACTCATGGCATATTCATTCGTATAATAGACTCTAAAAGGAACAAGCAAGGAATGGCACACTGGAAGATCACAAAAGTTGAGAGTAGCTGGTTTTACAGATGAAACTGTACTTGAGTCCCCCTGACACGGGGACACATTAATTTCTTAGCTGAAAAAAATGAGCTTTTTTATGTCTTTTCCTTTCCTTGACAAGTGAGATCATACAAATGTTTTCCTTGCTTTTTTGTCTTGGATACTTTGGTTACACGGTACTATCCCGCAGTAATTCGGCCACGCAATTGTGTATCGCTTTTTCCCGTATATGGTAATCATTATTCGATCTGATCGAGATTCGGCTATCTTGATGGGTCAACATTGTACTGCTTCGCGTGTCTTGTCGGATTAAGGGCACACCATTGGTGTAGAAGCTTCCACGCCTGCCATAGCGAGCGTTTAAGTCGCCGTTTTGCGAATATATTAATTCTTTGGCAGCTAGGGAAGATTTGATGAGTTCGCACGTCACGCCTCCACGGTGACGGCCGAACGGCCCCATGGAAGTGGAGTTGGTCGACGTGGTCGTGTTGAACGTACTTTGCCGGCTCAAGTACTTCAGGGTACGTCGCCCTCGTGTGATACCCAGCGCTTTGAGAAAAGCTTGCCGGAATTTACTGGACATAGCATTATAGAGTATGGGATTGATGGCCGAGTTGACGTAGGCTAACACTCGGAAGGAATTGAGGATGTTGTAATAGGCTTCGAAGCCCAACCAGGTAACATCCTCTTCGGATAAGATGATATAGAGAATGAATACCCGCAGGGGTAAGAGACACACGAAGAAAAAGGCAACAACTGTACCAAGCATGCCCACGACTTGTTTTCTGGCCCGTAGGTTGGGATTGGCTTGCAGTCGACTTCGCATTGAGCAAGGCTCGGCGACCAAATGTCTTGCGATGATGGTGTAAATGATGACCAGGATCACCATGGGGAGGAAGAAAAAAAGGAAGACGGCGCTTATAAAAAAGAACGATGACCACACGTTCTGGGCTGTTGTCACACAGAAGCCGCTTCCGTCCGACCCCTCCTGCTCTTCGTAGATGGAAATGAACAAAAGTGGACTGTAGAGGAAGAATGTGGTTTTTAAAGCTGTTTTTCATCCAGATGGAAAAGGAAAGCTATTTTGAATTTTTACCTGGTGCTTAAACAGCCAGTGACCCAAATGGTTAGGATGATGACGAACGCTCGCATTCTGGTACATGTATATCCGGCACGCAAGGGTTTGACAATAACATAATACCGTTCGAAACTTATCGCAAGGATAGTCAATACTGATACATGAGCAACCATATGCTCGACGAAAGGAACCGCTTTACCTATGAGATACAATAACGAAAACCATTATAGTCACAGATATTGGGAACACAATAGGACAATAGAAAACAGTACAAATAATGCCTGGACAGTGGTCGTAAAACGATTTTTCAACTAAACTAGCCCTTGTGATTCTATGACAAGTGGTTCGAGTTTGGGGTTAGACTTACATAACTCGACTGTTCATAATACCTAACTAGGAATTTTCGTGTGTTAAACTATTCTGGACAGCGTAATTACAAAGTCATGAGCCTGTATTCTTCGTTGCTATCTTAGCCTTGTCGGGAATCAAAATGACGTAGGTTAGCGGTAACCCAGGTTTCCACTGGCTAGGAACCAGGTTACCAAACCGCACGCCGCAAAACGGTTGAGGCCACGTGACCGCATTCATTAGGTGTTACCGTCTTACCAATACATTTGAAACGTGGGTAAGGTTTCACGAAAATTGAGCTGTAAATTTTTTCACTTTTTACTATTTTTTCCATGCTATTTTTACCGTTTTTATACTTAGAATTTTTTATACTTAGAATATATATATAT